>OZ010668.1:11778375-12105875 GCA_963932185.1 Troglohyphantes excavatus
CAGGCATTTGGAAATAGTCAAATCAAAATTGCAATATTGGGAAACGGGAAATTCTGATTGCTTTGAAAGTTAAATCATTGAAGTTCAAGATCAAATTTCCTAATTTGGCCATCTTTACAAACTTCTGTTTTCGGATTTTGTTGTCTTTTTCACTTCCATACGGTTAAAGAACATTTCAATTTCGTAACTGATTTAGAAGTTTCATTAAAAATCACGCTTGAAGGTAATGCTTTAAAGCTACAATTCAATGAAACTCTTTTTGAAGCTATTTTTTTAAAATAATAGAAAAATTACGATTAAAGCGTTGTGTTTATAATTTAATTTAATAATTTTTTATTTGATAAAAATAATTCGTAGTTCTACGTAAAAACTTATACTTATATAAAAAAAAAACTATTATAATACACATTATCCTTTAATAATGATGACAACAATAATTAAAATTTCATCAATTAAAATAAGCATTGAAAACTAAAATATTATAGTAATGTCCTGATTAAATTTTGACATTCGTGTTAAAAAAAATCGTTTAGGTACAGACCGCGCTGTATTGGGACCTACTCGGTACAAAGTTCAGAGAGAGAGAGGATAAATGATCTACATGGTTGAAAGGGTTTACTTTCGCTTACACGATGGTATGCAATTTATCCATTAAGGGTGATTCCATGTTGAGTTGTGGAAGCCGGAAGCGTATACTGGTATACTCCTCCCCATATGGTACAAATGTAAGAGGGGGAATGGGTTAAAAATCAGCATGTTCGAAACGTTTGTCTTTCGTTTACACGATAGTATATTATTTATACTCATAGGCTGATACCACTTGGAGTTAATGATTTTACAAATTTAGTTTTCTATTATGGGATTTAATGCAACTATGTATATCCGTACAGAAATAAAATTCCTATAAATTCCTAAAAATATTTTTGTGCAGGAATATTTAATTTTTAAAACTCCATTCCTTATGACAGATAATCTAGAAATTATTGGATTTTTATCGGTGTATTAGTAACCAAATAGTATAGAGATATTTTTACTCTTTAACTTCTAATTTATTAAAAATAAAGATATTTTAAATTTTAATTTATGAAATAATCATTATTTTTTTAGTAGAAATTCTAAACTGGTATATGCGATAATCCCTGGAGGAGAGGAAATGCATATATTTCTTTCATTTGTCGTTATTTTATTTATCCTCGTGCGAAGAACGGGTAATTTTGCTAGTTATTCATAAATATTAATTCGATATCAAAATTTTTATTACCAAAAATTAACGGATTTAGGTAAATTTGGCAAAAGGTAAATTTGGCGGAATTTTTCGAGGGGTCGTCCTTATATTGCATACACATATAAGGTAGAAATTTTTCTGTTCTGCGCTGTTTTATGTTGCTTTTAGTGGATTGTGGATGTATATTGTTCGTACGTGACATGAGGGGGGGGGGGGTGTTAAGAATAGCGTGTCAAGAAGGAAAGGGGGGGGGAGGGGTGTGCATTTCGGCTATTTTGTTCGTGGTAATATTGGTTAGAAATTATTTAGTCGAGCCCATGGTTATAATTCTTGTGTTATAAGCATTTAATAGAAAATTAAATCACTATTTGCATCTTTCGTTGGATGCAGCAGTGTCGTGTCACGGACAGAAGAATTTTATGTGAAACGTGATTTTAGCAAATTATACACAGACAGAAAAAAGGATTGGTCGTCAACGTAAACCTCATTAAAATATATTTTTGTTTTTAGTTCTTGTTCGATGGGAAATTATGCCGATGTTTGGAAAATTTTAAAATAAAACAAGTACGCGTGTCGAGGGAATCCGTAGCATCAGACGCAACAATTTACTTTTAATCAGTCTTTTGACCAGGTTAAGTTGGCGACCAATCCTTACTTATGTCTATGTATAATTTGCTAAAATGACGTTTCACGTAAAATTCTTATGTCCGTGATCCGACACTGATACACCCAATTTTTTATTATTACTTTGATGAAAGATATGTAAATATTGATTTAATTTGCTATTAAAACACATGTTATAACGACAGAATTATAACCATTGGCTCGACTCAATAATTTCTGACCGATATTATCACGTACAAAATAGCGAAATACACACACCCTCCATCCCCCCCCCCCCTCCCTTCTTGACACGCTATTCTTAAACCCCCTATCCCTTATGTCACGTACAATCAATATACATCCACAATCCACTAAAAGCAACATAAAAACCACGCAGAACAGAAAATATCTTCCCTATACGTGTGTATGCAATATATGGATGACCCCTCGAAAGATTCCGCCGAATTTACCTTTGCCAAATTTACCGGCTCCCAAAATTAACAATCCTGTAATTTTCTTTTCCAGAAACGTTACATAAAGTAATCATACAATGAAATATTCATCCATTTTTTTCATGTTAAATATAGATATTTTTATAGCGTTACTTAAAGATTTATATTTTAGTGTTAAGGGTCTATTTTACTTTTCATAGAAGAAGACAAACAATAAGCATAAACACTGGGGAGGGGTGTTAGAACCCATCCCATTGTTCTGTAAAGAAAATTTATTTCCATATATACATAATAATAATTTTTATGAGAAAATTGTTCTAAAGTCTTCTGTGTTCATTTTATTTCCGTATTGTTAGTTTTCAATTTAATTTATTCTGGTTATGTCGATGATACCGACTAAAAATCGAAGGATGCAGAGACACATCCTACATCATTGCTGGTTAGGTTAGGAATGCTACGAAGTCGCAGGACTGCCAAAGAGAGGCTACCATCTTGAGAGAAAGTTTCGATTCTCACGGATTCTAATGACCATATATGGGCATGAAAACGGGGATTTGAGGACATAGCTTAGGAGAATGGAATGTACAAATGCATGGGGTTAATGAAATGTTGAAAAATATATAGTAATGCATTAGATCATAATAGAAAAAGAGAAGAGATTTAAAAAAGGACCACGTAACAAGAATACCGTTATTCCTTATGTGAACAAAAAACAGTTCTCAAAAGAACAGATTAAAGAGCATTCGTTTGCAAAGAAACGAGATAATTAGGAATAACTGTTCTCTCAAAAGAACTTAAATATCCTTATAGAACGTGAGCTTATTACGTTTAACATTTTAATTGCCAACCTCTGCAAATAGTGAAAATGGTTAAAATTACTTATCTGTCGTTACTAATTTTGTATTCCACCATAATTTATCAAAACTATGATTATAAACCAGATCCGAACACGAATTCTTTATTCGTAACACATCACATACACCAACAAGTTACAAGAAGAACATTTCTATAACTAGAAAATCCATTCCCTTGATAAATGACAAAGCGCAAGTAAACACCACGAGTTGCTTCGATCCCCCACTAGGCGGCGCCCCACGCAGCGTTCAAGTAATCAAAAGAAAACCAAAAGCAATATTATGAAAACATCGCTCTTATTCCCTAACTTTGTCTTGTTTTCAAAACCCGATAATAACGGGTGTGAAACGAATAAAAACAGAAAGGGAAATAAACTACCAAGTAGATTTTGGCAATCAGTTGCAAAAGATAAATGATAACACCCGATAAATATCACATGCAATATCTAATCATAATTCCCATTCGAGTTTCTCGATAATTTGGCGTGAATGAATGGCAACAGTGAGCCGCCCATATCGCACCCAATACTTTGGGATTTTTCTGTGATTTTGTGGGGTTAATTTTTTGGCGTGCATACTTTATTTCGTGTATTTTCTGATTTTCAGAACTTCGTGCATTTATTCGAAAAGACGATGGCGTATTATTATGATTTAATTTGCGATAGTTTATATATTTTTCGGGGTAATTGAAGTTTGATTTGTGTTGCCTGGAAACTGGTTTGTTTCGATTTAGAATAACATATTAATATTTTAGGGAACTTTATTTTTAAATGTTCTTAATTTTTGTATTATTTTTATGTTGGAGTTCTAGACAATATTTCAAACTTTTGATCCAATCAATAAATAATGCATATCAGAATGGAGTATTCGATGTCAAAACACATAATATAAAACAAATTAAATACTTTTGGTATATCAGCAGACTCAGCGTATATTCATGAATCTTGCATAGTTTATTGGAAATTTACTAATTCAGAATGTGCATTATTTTCAAAATTATTGCTTGGAGAGGTTTTTTAAAAATTTAAGGAATACACAAGATATCCAAGGATATACCACACGGTCGCGTTCAAATCAATATTATATATATTTTTTTTATTAATTTTTTTTTTTTATTACATTTGTGTTTTGGTGGTGAGATCATAGAGTAATGATACAAATAGAGGAATAAAAATTTTGATTTCCGTGTGTCCATCATTGAAACCACGTGATATGTGGAAATGCCAATTCATTCATGCGCCAATATTACTTGGCAGGCCTTGGCGACTTTAAGAACGAGATCAAAGTATTGTAATATGGTTTTGTGTTTAATTTTGTATTTACATATAGTTTTTTTTGAACGAGTGGCACATTTTAAGGGAGTTTAACAGATATATTAAGGAGATTTTTCTTACTTTGTAGTTTTGAAATAATTGCATTACGTTTTTATGTAAAAAATTTACCATAAGCGAAGTTCTTTCAATTGTTATTTTGTATACTTCAATAAGAAAATATGAATAATAAAACCTGAGAAATATAAAGAGTTTTGCTTCTTCGAGTATTGAACAAAAAATAAAATATTTTCGTTTCGTTAATGAAGCGGAAATATTTAGCGCATATTGTTTGAAAATAAGTAAATACGTACATATATGTTAAGAAGTTGAATACACACATAACTCCTTATCACCAAAAAAGTAGAAAGTGCGCCAAATTTGGAACTCCTGCAGACGTCTGAACGCCAAATGTGGCAGCGCTATAACCACGTGATGTGGGTTTTTCTTTTCAATGTTGACACCGCGGCCTTATGAGAGTCTTGTATTGAAGTCGCTCTCTATTTAATATTACAACTCTCTGGGTGAGATGCCCAAATCGTCTGCTCATAGGAATTGAGACACCCCTTACGACTGCCCCAAGGTGGTATCAGTTGTTGTAGAACAGTTATTACGATTCGAGATTCTAAAAACAGCTTCCGAAAGAAGGTTGAGTTGCTAAAACCGACTACTCCAATGGAGTAAGATGACGTACTAACTATCCCAAGGGGTTCATCTGTGTGTGAACAATTATTACGATGCGAGATTGTAAAAACGCTGACTATTGTTTAAAAAATAGTTACAATTGTTCAAACATAATATCATTTATTTATTTCCATTATCTAAAGAACAAAGGATTTAGAATTCGGCAGGCTTTGAATGAATACATTCCCTAGCGAAAGTGAGGTAAACTTTTAGTTTGTATAGATGATTCCGCACTTTCACTGAACAAATCAGTACATCTGCAGATTCCCTAGGGAATCTTCAGATTCAAGGCTTTCAATGTAACATATATAAATCTAAAGAAATCGTGAATGGTACGTCTGGTACGTCAACTCCATTAATTTACAAAAAAAAAATTATTTATTTCTATTTAAAAAAATATTTTAGAAGAAATACGTATACTCATCAATCATTTAATGTAATTTCAATATATTTAAGGGAGGCCCAGTTGCTCAGTTGGTAAGGCGTTCAGCTACTAATCAGAGGATTGGTGGTTCGAATCTGTGCAATGGACTTGACATTGAAAAGTAAAAAAGTAGTGATCTTGCGATCGGAGGGTTGCCAGCTTCGCTACAAAAATACTAGAAAGTCGTCCAGAATATCCAACAAATTATACTGGCGTGTATACGGGACTGGTGCACGATACATCTGATCGGGGTCCAAAGTCCCGACGTCTATTGAAGGCGTTGGGTGCCAGTTCAGGTGTTTCCTCGTCATCTGACCATGGTTCTAAAATAACGAGGTGCATGTATGAATGTGTGTATGAATGTGTGTGTGAATGTTATGTGTTCCCGGGTCTTTCCTTCGAGATTGACCCCGAACCATCGCCAATAGCCCATTGTGCAGCTCTAGTGCGACGTTAATTAACAAAACCAAACCATATATTTAAGGGAAAAAATCTTTTAAATATATATATATAATTTTTTTAACTTGAAATATCACGTTTTCTAGAGAATGACCCCACTTTTGCTACAACAATTATATTTTTAACAGCTCAGAACAGAGTGCATAACCAACTGGAAGAAGGAAGCAACTTAACCATTGTGGTTGCTTGGAAGGATTGTTTGGGTAGGGGGTGGGGGGGGTAATCTCATTCCCAAAATGCCGATCATTAGCGGGTCATTTTCTGTGATAAATGAGGCCCTTAATAACTAATGGTCGCCGGTCGCTCGAACCACGCGATTAAGTTAATATCATGCGATCGAATAATAGTCGATTGCTCTGTGGTCGGGGCAACGATGTAGTGTTCGCATATTGTTAGGGGGGAGGGGAGCAGTTTTCAGAAGGGTTTCTTGTAACTGAGTTTAATTGAAGATAATGTAGACCTTTCCGATTACAGTTGGTTGGATTAACACACTGAGCGTGGTTGAAGCCGTACTGGAATCAGCCATACTGTATCCCAACTATTTTTTTTTAATGTAAAATGATAGAAATGTTAAACGAGTTTAGATATTGTAATTTCTACTTGTAGAATTAATTTGTATATCGTCAAAAATATGAGTTTTTATTTTTGAAGGTTTTCTTGTAACTGAGTTTAATTGAAGATAATGTAGGCTTTTCCGATTACAGTTGGTTAGATTAACACACTGAGCGTGGTTGAAGCCATACTGGAATCAGCCATACTGTATCCCAACTAATTTTTAAAAGTGATTTTTAGTATTTTTGTATTTTTAATGTCAAATCATAGAAATGTTAAATGAGTTTCGATTTTGTATTTTCTACTTGTAGAATTAATTTGTATATCGTCAAAAATATGAGATTTTGTTTTTGAAGGTTTTCTTGTAACTGAGTTTAATGGAAGATAATGTAGGCCTTTCCGATTACAGTTGGTTGGATTAACACACTGAGCGTGGTTGAAGCCATACTGGAATCAGCCATGCTGTATACCAACTAATTTTTTTTTTTTTTTTTTTTTTGTATTTTTAATGTCAAATCATAGAAATGTTAAATGAGTTTAGATATTATATTTTCTACTTATAGAATTAATTTGTATATCGTCAAAAATATGAGTTTTTATTTTTGAAGGTTTTCTTGTAACTGAGTTTAATTGAAGATAATGTAGGCCTTTCCGATTACAGTTGGTTGGATTAACACACTGAGCGTGGTTTAAGCCATACTGGAATCAGCCATACTGTATCCCAACTATTTTTTTTAATGTCAAATCATAGAAATGTTAAATGAGTTTAGATATTATATTTTCTACTTATAGAATTAATTTGTATATCGTCAAAAATATGAGTTTTTATTTTTGAAGGTTTTCTTGTAACTGAGTTTAATTGAAGATAATTTAGGACTTTCCGATTACAGTTGGTTGGATTAACACACTGAGTGCGAAGCCATACTGTATCCCAACTAATTTTTAAAAGATACTTTTTTTGTGTGTGTAATTTTAATGTCAAATCATAGAAATGTTAAATGAGTTTAGGTATTGTATTTTCTACTTGCAGAATTAATTTGTATATCGTCAAAAATATTAGTTTTTAGGTTTGAAGGTTTTCTTGTAACTGAGTTTAATTGAAAATAATGTAAGCCTTTCCGATTACAGTTGGTTGGATTAACACACTGAGCGTGGTTGAAGCCATACTGGAATCAGCCATACTGTATCCCAACTATTTTTTTTTATAATGTCAAATCATAGAAATGTTAAATGGGTTTAGATATTATATTATCTACTTGTAGAATTAATTTGTATATCGTCAAAAATATGAGTTTTTATTTTTGAAGGTTTTCTTGTAACTGAGTTTAATTGAAGATAATGTAGGCCTTTCCGATTACAGTTGGTTGGATTAACACACTGAGCGTGGTTTAAGCCATACTGGAATCAGCCATACTGTATCCCAACTATTTTTTTTTAATGTCAAATCATAGAAATGTTAAATGAGTTTAGATATTATATTTTCTACTTATAGAATTAATTTGTATATCGTCAAAAATATGAGTTTTTATTTTTGAAGGTTTTCTTGTAATTGAGTTTAATTGAAGATAATGTAGACCTTACCGATTACAGTTGGTTGGATTAACACACTGAGCGTGGTTGAAGCCATACTGGAATCAGCCATACTGTATCCCAACTAATTTTTAAAAGTGATTTTTTTTTTGTATTTTTAACGTCAAATCATAGAAATGTTAAATGAGTTTAGATATTGTATTTTCAACTTAAAGAATTAATTTGTATATCGTCAAAAATATTAGTTTTTGTTTTTACTTGTAGTCGATTATTGGTTAAAATAGATTTCAAAGAATTGGCATTCAAAACGGGTTTCAAAGGAATTTTTTTTTAAAAAAGCAATACAATTTGGCATATTTTAGCAAGAACTTACAAAATATAGAGGCAGAATTAGAAGTAGGGTAAAGTTTTTTCTCCTTCGATTGGCTTCCAGTAGACAAACTGCCTTGCCCAATCCAGAATTTAAAGTTACAGATCAGTGAGTCCACTAAGTCGGCATCGAAACACTGAACTCTATATGTAACTTCTGGAAGGCTCAAAGCGTGTTTCCTCTATGGACGCGTTGAAGCCTATGTCGAAACAGCCATACTGAACCCCAAAATATATTTTTTAAGTGATTTTGTGGTGTTTTTTAATACCATAGCAATGTAGAATTTGTAAAGGTATATAAATATTCTATTTTCTTCTTATATAAATAATTTTTATATTGCCAAACAAATAGTCTTTGCTCTTGCTTTTTAACCACTTCGACTTTAACTTCCAAATGACTTTTTATTTTAACAGCAAATTGTACTTAAAATGGGTTTCAAAAGCACATAAAAAAATATTTTCCTAGCAGTTTTTAAATGAGCCGTTGGTAATGCTGTTCTTTGCCCTCGTATTCATCCCGTGGCATGTACAGAACAAGAGACATCCTTAAGTAGAACATTTAGATTTTTGGGGTATCAAAAATTTACTAATATAGCACGGACATGCTAGTATATAATATCTGTGTAATAACGATCCCTTTTACGCCTCTTAGACGTAACGAAGCGTAACACATGATGTACCAAAAGAATGAGAATTTCATTCACTAGTGACGAATGCTAATTTCGTCTCATAAATATTAACACGTTTTTCTTAAAATAATTAATTTGAAAGGTTTTGTAAACAAGCCGTTGGCAATGCTGCCATCTATGAGCAGACCATTAAACTTTTATGTTTTGGTTCTAAGGTGGGAGGGTGTTGTGTGGTGTACTGTGCGTGGGATGGAGGGGTGTAGGCAATAATTATCACACAGACATGCTAGTTATTAATATTTTGACTTTAAAATAATTACCGTTTTTATTGCTATACAAAAACAACTAACTTGGCAGAAACATATATCATAACAGAAAAAAAACTGAGTGAACTATAACTATCTTTAAACTGTGAAATAATAAAAAGTTTACAAATCCCATTATTAAATTCAATTACCTTGAGTTCTTCTTTGAAGCTATATCTCAGCTTCGCTACAAAAATACTAGAAAGTCGACCAGAACATCTAACAAATTATACTGGCGTGTATACGGCACTGAAGCACGATAAATCTGATCGGGGTCCGATGTCCTGACGCCTATTGAGGTTGCGTCGGGTGCCAGCTCAGGTGTTGTCCTCGTCATCTGACCATGGTTCAAAAATACGAGGCATCGTTCCCGGGTCTTTCTTTCGAGATAGGCCCCGAACCGACGCCAATAGCCCACTATGCAGCTCTAGTGCGACGTTAATTAACCAAACCAAACCAAGCTATATATATTTAAATAATGAAAATTTAAATAATTATATAATATATGCACTGGAAATATAAAATAAATTATTTACAGAGGAAAAAAAATTACAATTTTACCCTTCTTCTTACCACTCTTAAAAGTAATCCTCCTAAAACTTTTTTTATTATAATTTGTATTAAATTACATCAAAGAATGGTTCCGCAGTTTTAATTATGAATCAGCTTTGCTATGAGTAAAACAAATTAATGAGCGCTTCATTAGCGAAGTAAGCTGAAGGGTAAAAACTAACAGATTTTAAGAACCTGTAATTTCGAGGAATTAAGATGACACCAATTTTTTTTTATCTTTTATTAATTTATCTACTGCAAAGATCAGATTTCAAAGGGATTTTTTTGTGGATTAAAGTCTAGGGTATAATGTTTTAACTTTTTCAGGTTCAGTGGTGGCAATTGGAACTGTAGTGAATTGAGTAATAGTGGTATAAGACAAAGTCAGACAACTGATCTCCAACTGTAACTTCTGGATTGGGCAAGACATTTGGTTAACTTGAAGCCAATGTGGAAGCAGCCATGCTGTGGCTCACTTTCATCACTACCACAATATTTCGTATATCCTTCATGTTAAAATGAGCCGACATGTATTGCTTTTGGATGAGTTTTTTTTTCTATTTTCTTTTGAAACCCATTTTAAATACAATCTGCTATTAAAATAGAAAGTCTTTTACAAGTCAAAGTCGAAAAAAGAAACAACAAAAACTATTTGTTCGGAAATATAAAAAATAATTGTATAAAAAGAAAATATAATATTTATATACATTTAATATTTCTACAATACTATGGTATTAAAAAACACCACTAAATCACTTTAAAAAATAAAAAAAAAATTGGAGTGTACAGTATGGCTGCTTCCACTTCGGCTTCAACGCGCCCATAGAGGAAATAAGTCATGAGCCATCCAGAAGTTACAGTTATAGTTCAGTGAGTCAGACTTACGTCACTTTTCTGCCAGTTGCATTCAGTAACCAAGGAAAAGATTGTTGATACAACTGGTGAAAAAGTGGCGTAAGTCTGACTTTGACTATTGCTTTCACACAACGTCAGTTGAAATATAAATTTGAGGCCGAAAGGTTTAAAACGCTATATTTAAACCAGTTGTTCACAACCTTTTTATGAAGGTCCTTAGCCCCGATGTACTGTCATCGGCTAGCAATCAGATGGTTGCGAGTTCGAATACGGCTGATACAAAGAGACTTGACAAAAATGCTAAAATGCAGTGAACTTGTGATCGGAGGGTTTCCAGATTCGCTGCGAAGTAATAATACGTCGACCGAACTCGCCTCCAGTGGCCCAGTGGATAAAGGTGTTCAGCTAGCAATCAGAGGATTGCTAGTCTAATGGACTTGCCAAAGAAAAGTAAAAAAGTACTGATCTTCCGATCGGAGGGTTGCCAGCTTCGTTACAAATATACTATAAAGTCGGCTAGAACATCCAACAAATTTTACTGGAGTTTATACGGGATTGGTGCACGATAAATCTGACCGGGGTCCAATGTCCTGGCGCTTATTGAGGTTGCGTCGGGTGCCAACTGAGGTGTTGTTCTCGTTATCTGACCATGGTTAAAAAAATACGAGGAATTGTTGCTAGGTCTTTCTATCGGGATAGGTCTCGGACTAATAGCACAATGTGCAGCTCTAGCGCGTCGGTAATAAACCAAACCTGTTTATTGCTACGAACCACAAAATAACCCGATATTTCCATTGGGCTCGAGGGATCACTTTAGACTGAATTGTAGAATATCGGCGTAGCATGCAGAAGGTCATCGGTTCGCTTCCGAGTGATAACCAAAACGTGCATAGCGTTACGAACTCTCGAATAACATGTTTGATATTTCAGTTATTTGAAACAGTAACTTCTCGCCTCTGTTGAGGTTCGCCCTAAAAAGGTATTCTTTAGCGTGTTCTTTTTACATTTAGGGTGGTTAATTATAAGAATAAAAAAATTCTGCGAGAAGTTGAATAATCATCACAGTATATATATATATATATATATATATATATATATATATATATATATATATATATATATATATATATATATATATATATATATATATATATATATATATATATATATATATATATATATATATATATATATATATATATATATATATATATATATATATATATATATATATATATATATATATATATATATATATATATATATATATATATATATATATATATATATATATATATATATATATACCTCTAGGTACCAAAAATAATTTTCTATTAAAGTTTATGAGGGAATAACTTTTTAATCTCAAGATTATGTTGTTCTTTTTCATTTTGAAGAACAGGGGGAAAAAACCCGTTGTTATTTTAGTGACTTTAAGGCGACACTCAAGTGTAAAATGTTAATGAAGTATATTGATATCCAAGTGATCTAATACTTTTAAATTAAGCTAAATAAAGAACAAACTAACGACCGAAAACGTTTTTTTGTTCAAGTACATGCAAATCTCGTTTAATTTGAAGAACAGGTAACAAATGAACAGGTAACAAAAGAACAAATCGTTATTTTGGAGACGTAGTCTTCACTCAAGTTCAAAGGGTAAATATTAACACATTTATTATACCACTGAAAATCTGTTCTTTATAATTAAAATATTTTCCTTCCCATGACATTTAAAAAGTTACCTTATATTTTGAAAATTCAAAACATTCGAAATTAGATACTCTAACTATTTTTAACCATAGTATTTGGACTTTGGACTATCTAACCCATAATCTGCAAGCGGGCTTGGTTATTATTTACTACATATATATTAAAAGAATAAATCAAAGTTGATTGTTAGAAACTTTTAAAATCGAAATAAAAATTTAAAAGCAAGAAAAGCAATTGCTGCAGAATCTTCCTTAATTTATGAAGTTTCTTTAAATAAAGCTAATCTACTTTACTTTTAGAAGCAAGAAATTGGAATCGGTTAAGATATTTTTTAAAGAAAATAAACGAAATAACAGACGATAATCACCCTTTTAGAAT
Source organism: Troglohyphantes excavatus (assembly GCA_963932185.1). Classification (NCBI taxonomy): domain Eukaryota; kingdom Metazoa; phylum Arthropoda; class Arachnida; order Araneae; family Linyphiidae; genus Troglohyphantes; species Troglohyphantes excavatus. The sequence continues at coordinate 11,791,267 of OZ010668.1, forward strand.
AAAACACAACGAATTCCATTTTTTTATTTCTTTATTTTTGAATTTAAAGAGTTAAAAAGAAACATTGCTAATGTGCGCACATCTAAATTGAGGCGTTCTTAAACGCCATTTGCGAAAACTAATTTAAAACCCTCTCCAGTTTCTGGTTCAAACGTAAAATTCCAAAAACTAAAATTAAACAGCAACAAAAATGGCGGAACTTTTCCCTCGCGTTTTAGAAATCGCTTCATTATCGGACATGGAAAATGGAGAACGTTTTCCCCCTTCGTTCCAAAAGAAATTTCGAATTAAAAAAAAAAATACTATTTTTTGTTTCATAATGTCGCGAAGTTCTGATTATAGTATTACATTTTTAATTTAGTACTTTTAATAGTTCAAGAGCAGAAGAAACTCTTTAAACTGTACTTATTATTTGAATTGGTTTTAATATAGAGAAACAAATATTATATTCTTTTTATTCATACAGTGGCTCCCAAAAGTGTTCGTACACTTTACAAATTTGTAGAAAAAGCGCTGTAGTCTGGAATTGAAATAAAATTATAGAGTCCAATATTATTTCACATAATCTCCATGTATTTCTGAATAAAGCCTAATTTATATTTTTTAATTATTTTATTTTTATAAAAAATGAAAATGCGAATAAACAGAGGGAAAAAAACGCCAGAAAAGGGATCGTACACAAAAGCATTTTCGAATAAATTCATAAATAAAATTATCGTCTGTCGTTTCTTTTTTATTATGTATTATTATTATTATTATTGCACTGTGGTGACATTTAACATTCGTTTAGCATTAAATTTTTGCTTGCTTACTTCGTAATATTCTATTTATAATATAAAAATGGATCGTATTAGTAAGTAAACAAATAATAGAATTCGTATATTGATAATTTCTCATCATAATGGTGGTAAATCATTTCAGAGTATCACTAAATTAATAAATTTATCCCATTCTACGTGCAGTATGTGATAAAATGCTTTAAAGAAAAAAAACAGATCAAAAACAATGTAAGAAAATGTTATTCGGTAAAGTTAACTGAACGTGATCAGAAATGTATAGTTAGACAATTTGCAAAAAATAAACGTTTCATGCAAAAATTACAAAAAGAAACTAATAAAATTTATGCCCCGACATTTAAAAGCTGTTGTGGATGTTATAGGATATAGTACTAAGTACTAATTTACCGAAATATTAGAATCTTTATTATAGTGTAGAAATTTTAATTTTTTTTTAAGGGTACGAAGACTTTTGTGAGATAATTGATTTTCCAAAATAAAAAATTTACTCTGTTTTTAAAATATTTTATGCAGTTTTGTTAAGAACAATTTATATATCTTTTTAAAAACTTCCCATTCTGAAATATTATTTTTTATAACGAGTATAGCAGAATTTCTTTGAAATTCGTAAGTGTACGAACACTTTTGGGAGTCACTGTAGGAATTAACTACTTAGTTGCATGCAATTGATGAAGTCAAATTTTATCCGCTCATTCAGCAATTATCGGACATGCAACTATCGGACAAAATATCCTTTCGCTCGATACCGCGCTAACAATTTTGGCAAATATTCGACTATTTGGCGGTTTTGTATGGATTGTGATTATACGAGTACGGCGATTTTTCATCTTTAAGTTGGGGATTTCGAAATCTTAAACGTGGCAGCCCTGAGTCGTATATGCAATTAAATTAATTGCCAGGCAGTTGCTGAGAGATTTTTTAGCGATTGTTGCAGTGCAATTATCGCTCGTGCTCGACTAGTTTAACAGGTGATATTTTTCGCCGATAATAAATATAAGTATAAATTTAGCATTGTTATTTTTTTTAAGGATTGACTTTAAGTACAATTTTTACAAAAAAAATTATAACCTTCTAGGAGGTTTAATTCAAGACAAACAGTCAATTTCTTTGAGTATACAAAAATATCTATAATACTTGAGAGATTACAAACTGTTGTATATACCTGCGAATTGGAATTTTTACCAATCTTCCAACTCTTCGTAGAAACTGTTTTGCATTAACTTAAAACTAAAAGCTCCTCAATTTCGCAATTATGCTAAAATGCACAAGATTTTCGTCTGCGGATTTTTTGTTTTAAAAAATATATAAATATTCCAAGAAATCAATCGACACAGAATTATCAACTCGGTGCCACAAACAATAAAACTGAAATTCTGGTTTCTTGGCGTCATTTTATTTTTTCATTTCCAAATCCTTTGTCAAATGAACTTCAGATACCCGACGACAGCTCAACAAGAACGAGAAATAAAAAAATAAAAACCCAGACAAAATACTTTTCCCATTTCTCCACTACTCAATGTTTCGTCTCGGAAGCAATTCATCTCAACAGCAGTTGCCACAGCGTCAAACAAAACTTCCCTTCCAAATGAAAAACGACGCGAAATGGCGACATTCCGCAAACTCCCGTTCGAAACTCCACTAGTCGCCGGAATGATCAAACAAAATCCATCAAATTGAAAACCCCGGCGTAAGATGTAACGCCCTTTATATCCCCCCAACACTTCTTTTTCGATTATATACTTTTTTTTTAATAAAAACCAACTAAAAAATAAATATTTTAAGCCGAGCGCTTGTGCACCGGCTTCGTGGAGGACTTTTTTCCCCTTTTCGTGAAGTACTTAACGGATTATTTGACGAGTTGTTTTACGAGGCGAACACGAAAAGGCTTACTTAACATTCATAAATCATGGTCATGTCACAGGTTACGGGTACAGTTAGCACAGTGGCTGCTCGATCGTGACGCAGCTGTTTACGAAGGGTGGGATATGCTACCCCTTCTCTACGATACCAAGGCATTGATTTTATTTATGGGTTTAGAGAAGCTGAGCGTTTTGCAAAATGAAAGGGTTTCGTCAAATATTGATTTGCGTAGTCTTCTCGTAGAAAATGATTTATTTTTAATTATAATTTTTTTTAATAAAATATCAGTTACTCTAAATTTTTATGCTGATACAACGGTTGGACATATATGGTTTGGTTTGGTTTTTGTTAATTAACGTCGCACTAGAGCTGCACAGTGGGCTATTGACGACGGTTCCGGGTCAATCTCGAAGGAAAGACCCGGGAACACATACACATTCACACACACATTCATACATGCACCTCGTTATTTTAGAACCATGGTCAGATGACGAGTAAACACCTGAACTGGCACCCAACGCCTTCAATAGACGTCGGGGCTTTGGACCCCGATCAGGTGTATCGTGCACCAGTCCCGTATACACGCCAGTATAATTTGTTGGATATTCTGGATGACTTTCTAGTACTTTTGTAGCGAAGCTGGCAACCCTCCGATCTCACGATCACTACTTTTTTATGTCAAGTCCATTTCACGGATTCGAACCACCAGTCCTCTGATTAGTAGCTGAACGCCTTACCAACTGAGCAACTGGGGCTCTTGGACATATAGGAAAATTCTTTATCCAAAATCTCTATAGGGAATCATCTCTAAGTATACCACTCATGATTCCGCAGAAAAGTGGTCTCTTAATAGATATTTATAGAAATTCAGTTGTTAGTTGAAAATAAAATGGAAGCATTTGAATACAAATTTCTCTCTTTAAAATACACTGTTAAAAATAAGTATTTAAGTAAAATGTACTCATTTTTGAATACTTTCAATACTCCGAATACATAATTTTCAATTTTGAAAAAGACATGAATTTAAAAATGAGTACAATGGGTAAAAGTTAATAAAAAGAGCAGAGATGCTATACTACATAGGCTGCCTCCATAAATCACTTTCAATAAATATCGACAATTTCAACCTAAAGTTACTGGTAATCGAACACACATTTGCAGACACCGCTGTCCAGAGCCTTATTCGATACTCTATCAGGGCGACGTGAAGAAGTTATAAACTGAAATCTTGTTAAAAAGGTGTGCCAAAAGAATAGGAGATAAGATAATCGAGTTGTAATAATTTAGCATCCATTTAAGCAATCGACATCAAATAATGTGGAAAACCATCTTCTGAACAACTACTTTAAGTGTGTCAAGTCGCATTGTTAAGATGGCTTGAACAGAAGCTGAGATTAGCAATAATATTAAATCATACTTCTCATTTTTTCGAAAGTACGATTACTTAAATTTAAGTACGTCATCGCTCATTTACGATGCAAGTGTACTCAAATAAAAACGAGGACGTTCATGTACTCATTTTTAACACTTTTTTTTACAGTGTATTTTCTAAATGATATTTGTTATAATCTTGATATTTTATGACAAACGTTGAAAAAAAAATAGTAAACAATTATCTGGTACTGGAAAAGATGATCCAATCTATTCTAATGATTATATACAGCGTCTCCCAAAAGTGTTGGTATACTTACAACTTTCAATGAAATATTGATCTATTAATATAAATTAATATTTCATAATAGAAATAGAATTTTTTAATATGATATCTGAATTGATTTTAACGTCACTACAAAAAATATTTTTTAAACATTGTATATTTTTTTAAATCATTAACTAAAAAGTAACTTAAAATTTATCTTACAAAAGTCTTCGTACTCTTTAAAAAAACATCTCTACATAGCGATAAATATTGAAATTTTTCCCAAAATTAATACTTTTTTCAAACTTCTGAGAATAATACATTAGTTTTTTTTTTTTTTTTTTTTTTTTTTTTTTTTGTAATTTCTGCATCAATGTTCCTCCATTCTTTGTTCATTACTATTTATCGTTTTTCGTTTTAATGCCGTGTCTTCGTACTCTAACCTCCAGTTCTCTTCAAATGTGTTTTATTGTATTTAAATCTGGCGACTCAGGTGTTTTTCTTTCAAACTTTAGGCAATATTAAAAGCAACAGAGGCGAATTTTGAAAGCCGTGTTCTAAAATCGTTATATTTTTTATTTATTTTTGTAATTTCTGCATCAATGTTCCTCCATTCTTTGTTCATTACTATTTATCGTTTTTCGTTTTAATGCCGTGTCTTCGTACTCTAACCACCAGTTCTCTTCAAATGTGTTTTATTGTATTTAAATCTGGCGACTCAGGTGTTTTTCTTTCAAACTTTAGGCAATATTAAAAGCAACAGAGGCGAATTTTGAAAGCCGTGTTCTAAAATCGTTATATTTTTTATTTATTTTTGTAATTTCTGCATCAATGTTCCTCCATTCTTTGTTCATTACTATTTATCGTTTTTCGTTTTAATGCCGTGTCTTCGTACTCTAACCTCCAGTTCTCTTCAAATGTGTTTTATTGTATTTAAATCTGGCGACTCAGGTGTTTTTCTTTCAAACTTTAGGCAATATTAAAAGCAACAGAGGCGAATTTTGAAAGCCGTGTTCTAAAATCGTTATATTTTTTATTTATTTTTGTAATTTCTGCATCAATGTTCCTCCATTCTTTGTTCATTACTATTTATCGTTTTTCGTTTTAATGCCGTGTCTTCGTACTCTAACCTCCAGTTCTCTTCAAATGTGTTTTATTGTATTTAAATCTGGCGACTAAGGTGTTTTTCTTTCAAACTTTAGGCAATGTTAAAAGCAACAGAGGCGAATTTTGAGAACCGTGTTCTAATACCGTTATCTTGATAAGAAACAAAGTAGTATTATTAGCCCAAATGTAGAGCTTATAATTTTAAATTGTGTGTTAAAATATTTTAATAAACAAACTGATCCATTATGCTGTCATTAACTACCATGTTACCTTGTCCTGATGCTGATATGCGCCCAAACAACACAAGGACACCTCCAAAGCATGCTTTACTGTACCGACTAAGTTCTTGGTATTGGCAAAGGAAAGTAAGACTTCTATTTTTCGCACATACAAAATTTTTTCTTCGGACGCTAAACCCATACAATCCAGCTGATCTTGAGTATTCGTCGAACAGTTTCGGGTGATATTAAAGTAGATAAAGTTTCAGTAAATTCTGTAGACATTTTTATAGTAATCAAACTTGGATTTTTCACAAATTTTCAAATTATACATCTCTTATCACCTTGAGTTAATTTTGCTTGACGACCTTTCCTTATATTGTTTTGGATCCGATTTTTTTTTAAAGCGCTTTATCACATAACTGCACGTATAGAATATGAAAAATATACTAATTTAGCGATACTCCGAACTGATTTACTACTGTTATGATGAAAAACCATCAATATTCGAATGCTATTCTTTATTTCCTTGCGACGATCCATTTTTAAATAATAAATAGAATATTACGAAATAGGCAAAACAAAATTAATGCCAAACGAATTTTAAATGTCACCACAATGCAAAAATTAAAAAAAATAAGCGACAGGCGATAATTTTATTTATGAATTTATCCGAAAATGTTTCAGTGTACGATCACTTTTGGGGAGTTTTTTCTCTCCTTCGTGGCATTTTCATTTTTATAAAAAGAAAATAATTCAATGTTTAAAATATATGTATTAGGCTTTATTCAGAAATACATGGAGATGATGTGAAATAATATTGGATTTTTTGCTACAATTTTGTAAAGTGTACGAATTCTTTTGGGAGACACTGTATATTAAGTTCTTATTCAAAATTACAAGGAGATGATTTGAAATAATATTGGACTTTATATTCGAATCCAATTACAGACTACAGCGTTTTTTCTAGAAATTTTTGAAATGGGCGAACACTTTTGGGAGCCACTGTATATTAAGTTTTTATTCCAAATTACATAAAGATGATATGAAAAAATATAGGACTTTATATTCGAATCCAATTCCAGACTGCAGTGTTTTTTCTAGAAATTTTTGAAACGGGCGAACACTTTTGGGAGCCACTGTATATTAAGTTTTTATTCCAAATTACAAGGAGATGATACGAAATAATATTGGACTTTATATTCGAATCCAATTCCAGACTACAGTGCTTTTTCTACAAATTTGTAAAGTGAACGCACACTTTTGGGAGACACTGTATATTACGTTTTTATTCCAAATTACAAGGAGATTATATGAAAAAATATAGGACTTTATATTCGAATCCAATTCCAGACTACAGCGCTTCCTCTACAATTTTGTAAATTGCACGAGCACTTTTGGGAGCCACTGTATAATAAGTTTTTATTCCAAATTACAAGAAGATGATATGAAATATTATAGGACTTTATATTCGAATCCAATTCCAGACTACAGCGCTTCCTCTACAATTTTGTAAATTGCACGAGCACTTTTGGGAGCCACTGTATAATAAGTTTTTATTCCAAATTACAAGAAGATGATATGAAATAATATAGGACTTTATATTCGAATCCAGAAAAGTGGTCTCTTAATAGATATTTATAGAAATTCAGTTGTTAGTTGAAAATAAAATGGAAGCATTTGAATACAAATTTCTCTCTTTAAAATACACTGTTAAAAATAAGTATTTAAGTAAAATGTACTCATTTTTGAATACTTTCAATACTCCGAATACATAATTTTCAATTTTGAAAAAGACATGAATTTAAAAATGAGTACAATGGGTAAAAGTTAATAAAAAGAGCAGAGATGCTATACTACATAGGCTGCCTCCATAAATCACTTTCAATAAATATCGACAATTTCAACCTAAAGTTACTGGTAATCGAACACACATTTGCAGACACCGCTGTCCAGAGCCTTATTCGATACTCTATCAGGGCGACGTGAAGAAGTTATAAACTGAAATCTTGTTAAAAAGATGTGCCAAAAGAATAGGAGATAAGATAATCGAGTTGTAATAATTTAGCATCCATTTAAGCAATCGACATCAAATAATGTGGAAAACCATCTTCTGAACAACTACTTTAAGTGTGTCAAGTCGCATTGTTAAGATGGCTTGAACAGAAGCTGAGATTAGCAATAATATTAAATCATACTTCTCATTTTTTCGAAAGTACGATTACTTAAATTTAAGTACGTCATCGCTCATTTACGATGCAAGTGTACTCAAATAAAAACGAGGACGTTCATGTACTCATTTTTAACACTTTTTTTTACAGTGTATTTTCTAAATGATATTTGTTATAATCTTGATATTTTATGACAAACGTTGAAAAAAAAATAGTAAACAATTATCTGGTACTGGAAAAGATGATCCAATCTATTCTAATGATTATATACAGCGTCTCCCAAAAGTGTTGGTATACTTACAACTTTCAATGAAATATTGATCTATTAATATAAATTAATATTTCATAATAGAAATAGAATTTTTTAATATGATATCTGAATTGATTTTAACGTCACTACAAAAAATATTTTTTAAACATTGTATATTTTTTTAAATCATTAACTAAAAAGTAACTTAAAATTTATCTTACAAAAGTCTTCGTACTCTTTAAAAAAACATCTCTACATAGCGATAAATATTGAAATTTTTCCCAAAATTAATACTTTTTTCAAACTTCTGAGAATAATACATTAGTTTTTTTTTTTTTTTTTTTTTTTTTTTTTTTTTGTAATTTCTGCATCAATGTTCCTCCATTCTTTGTTCATTACTATTTATCGTTTTTCGTTTTAATGCCGTGTCTTCGTACTCTAACCTCCAGTTCTCTTCAAATGTGTTTTATTGTATTTAAATCTGGCGACTCAGGTGTTTTTCTTTCAAACTTTAGGCAATATTAAAAGCAACAGAGGCGAATTTTGAAAGCCGTGTTCTAAAATCGTTATATTTTTTATTTATTTTTGTAATTTCTGCATCAATGTTCCTCCATTCTTTGTTCATTACTATTTATCGTTTTTCGTTTTAATGCCGTGTCTTCGTACTCTAACCACCAGTTCTCTTCAAATGTGTTTTATTGTATTTAAATCTGGCGACTCAGGTGTTTTTCTTTCAAACTTTAGGCAATATTAAAAGCAACAGAGGCGAATTTTGAAAGCCGTGTTCTAAAATCGTTATATTTTTTATTTATTTTTGTAATTTCTGCATCAATGTTCCTCCATTCTTTGTTCATTACTATTTATCGTTTTTCGTTTTAATGCCGTGTCTTCGTACTCTAACCTCCAGTTCTCTTCAAATGTGTTTTATTGTATTTAAATCTGGCGACTCAGGTGTTTTTCTTTCAAACTTTAGGCAATATTAAAAGCAACAGAGGCGAATTTTGAAAGCCGTGTTCTAAAATCGTTATATTTTTTATTTATTTTTGTAATTTCTGCATCAATGTTCCTCCATTCTTTGTTCATTACTATTTATCGTTTTTCGTTTTAATGCCGTGTCTTCGTACTCTAACCTCCAGTTCTCTTCAAATGTGTTTTATTGTATTTAAATCTGGCGACTAAGGTGTTTTTCTTTCAAACTTTAGGCAATGTTAAAAGCAACAGAGGCGAATTTTGAGAACCGTGTTCTAATACCGTTATCTTGATAAGAAACAAAGTAGTATTATTAGCCCAAATGTAGAGCTTATAATTTTAAATTGTGTGTTAAAATATTTTAATAAACAAACTGATCCATTATGCTGTCATTAACTACCATGTTACCTTGTCCTGATGCTGATATGCGCCCAAACAACACAAGGACACCTCCAAAGCATGCTTTACTGTACCGACTAAGTTCTTGGTATTGGCAAAGGAAAGTAAGACTTCTATTTTTCGCACATACAAAATTTTTTCTTCGGACGCTAAACCCATACAATCCAGCTGATCTTGAGTATTCGTCGAACAGTTTCGGGTGATATTAAAGTAGATAAAGTTTCAGTAAATTCTGTAGACATTTTTATAGTAATCAAACTTGGATTTTTCACAAATTTTCAAATTATACATCTCTTATCACCTTGAGTTAATTTTGCTTGACGACCTTTCCTTATATTGTTTTGGATCCGATTTTTTTTTAAAGCGCTTTATCACATAACTGCACGTATAGAATATGAAAAATATACTAATTTAGCGATACTCCGAACTGATTTACTACTGTTATGATGAAAAACCATCAATATTCGAATGCTATTCTTTATTTCCTTGCGACGATCCATTTTTAAATAATAAATAGAATATTACGAAATAGGCAAAACAAAATTAATGCCAAACGAATTTTAAATGTCACCACAATGCAAAAATTAAAAAAAATAAGCGACAGGCGATAATTTTATTTATGAATTTATCCGAAAATGTTTCAGTGTACGATCACTTTTGGGGAGTTTTTTCTCTCCTTCGTGGCATTTTCATTTTTATAAAAAGAAAATAATTCAATGTTTAAAATATATGTATTAGGCTTTATTCAGAAATACATGGAGATGATGTGAAATAATATTGGATTTTTTGCTACAATTTTGTAAAGTGTACGAATTCTTTTGGGAGACACTGTATATTAAGTTCTTATTCAAAATTACAAGGAGATGATTTGAAATAATATTGGACTTTATATTCGAATCCAATTACAGACTACAGCGTTTTTTCTAGAAATTTTTGAAATGGGCGAACACTTTTGGGAGCCACTGTATATTAAGTTTTTATTCTAAATTACATAAAGATGATATGAAAAAATATAGGACTTTATATTCGAATCCAATTCCAGACTGCAGTGTTTTTTCTAGAAATTTTTGAAACGGGCGAACACTTTTGGGAGCCACTGTATATTAAGTTTTTATTCCAAATTACAAGGAGATGATACGAAATAATATTGGACTTTATATTCGAATCCAATTCCAGACTACAGTGCTTTTTCTACAAATTTGTAAAGTGAACGCACACTTTTGGGAGCCACTGTATATTAAGTTTTTATTCCAAATTACAAGGAGATTATATGAAATAATATTGGACTTTATATTCGAATCCAATTACAGACTACTGCGTTTTTTCTACAAATTTGTAAAGTGAACGCACACTTTTGGGAGACACTGTATATTACGTTTTTATTCCAAATTACAAGGAGATTATATGAAAAAATATAGGACTTTATATTCGAATCCAATTCCAGACTACAGCGCTTCCTCTACAATTTTGTAAATTGCACGAGCACTTTTGGGAGCCACTGTATAATAAGTTTTTATTCCAAATTACAAGAAGATGATATGAAATATTATAGGACTTTATATTCGAATCCAATTCCAGACTACAGCGCTTCCTCTACAATTTTGTAAATTGCACGAGCACTTTTGGGAGCCACTGTATAATAAGTTTTTATTCCAAATTACAAGAAGATGATATGAAATAATATAGGACTTTATATTCGAATCCAATTCCACACTACAGCGCTTTCTCTACAATTTTGTAAATTGTACGAGCACTTTTGGGAGCCACTGTATAATAAGTTTTTATTCCAAATTACAAGAAGATTATATGAAATAATATAGGACTTTATATTCGAATCCAATTCCAGACTACAGCGCTTTCTCTACAATTTTGTAAATTGTACGAACACTTTTGGGAGCCACTGTATAATAAGTTTTTATTCCAAGTTACAAGAAGATGATATGAAATAATATAGGACTTTATATTCGAATGCAATTCCAGACTACAGCGCTTTCTCTACAATTTTGTAAATTGTACGAGCACTTTTGGGAGCCACTGTATAATAAGTTTTTATTCCAAATTACAAGAAGATTATATGAAATAATATAGGACTGTATATTCGAATCCAATTCCATACTACAGCGCTTTCTCATCAATTTTGTAAATTGTAAGAACACTTTTGGGAGCCACTGTATAATAAGTTTTTATTCCAAGTTACAAGAAGATGATATGAAATAATATAGGACTTTATATTCGAATCCAATTCCAGACTGCAGTGTTTTTTCTAGAATTTTTTAAAGTGTGCGAACAATTTTGGAAGCCACTGTAATTCATTTAGCAATAAATGTGATAAAAAGCTTTAAACAAAACGATCTAAAAAAAAGGATGAACTAAGAAGTCATAAACAATGCATTTTCTCACAGTCCAATCAGAATTGGTTGCACACGTTTCTTAAACATATTCTAAAATATATGTATATTATAAATAGGCAGGCGAATTAAAAAAAAAAAATTGTGTTATTTTGAATAACTATTTGTATAAAAGCTATTTTTACAAAACTTCGGTGCCAATTCTTACGTATTATAGTTTAAAGTATCTGAGAAAAATATTTGGTGATTTTTATATTTTAAAAACCTTAGCGTTTAAAAAATATATATATATTGAAAATTTTGGGAAAATACAATAGGTTTGAGTGACATTGCGTGTCAAAAAATCAAAAATAATAAAAAGTTTAGATAGTACCGGAGCCCTTTAAATATTTTAAAAACTCCAATTCATATTTCAATTGCAGTGCGAGTGATGTTTTTTAGTGTGTGAAAAATATGGATTTGATGAGACAGTGGTGAGTGAGACCTGACAATGAGGACCCAATACAAAAATTGAGCTTAGTACAAAACGCGTGTAACTGTCTGGTATGAAAAGCGTGCTCACTTGAGGACATTTGGACCACAACAGTTTTAATGTGCACCGGTCTCACTGACGCTCACGCGATTTTTACAATTTTAAAGTATTTTTTACTATATTAAAATTTAAATACGTTTTCCTGGGCATGTCATTTTATTTTATTTTTTGTCGTTTCGTTTCGTTTTGTTTTGTTTTATATCGTTTATTTTATTTATATTGTTTATTTTATTTTATTTTATATATTGTTTATTTTATATTTTGTTTATTTTATATAGTGTTTATTTTATATAGTGTTTATTTTATATAGTGTTTATTTTATATATTGTTTATTTTATATAGTGTTTATTTTATATAGTGTTTATTTTATATATTGTTTAGTTTATTTATTTATTTATTTATTTATTTATTCAATCATTCATTCATTCATTTATTTATTTATTCATTCATTCATTCATTCATTCATTCATTCATTCATTCATTTATTTATTTATTTATTTATTTATTTATTTAATTTGTAAGTTAGTGCATCGAACCTTTAATTTAAGAAATATCGCAAAATAGAGTATTCTTATTAATAAAAAAGTGGGCGCATTGTTAAAAAATAAGATCCCTCGATGTTATATCACGTACATGAACGTCAGAAGGTTAAAAAACTAACATTTTGTTTATTAACAAATTGGACCTTTTTGAAAGATGAAGTATTTTCAGTGGTACTTAGTTATTTTTCCCCCCGACCCGAATTGAAAAGTCTTAGCAGTCCACGTAGCGCCATCTGCACTTAGAAACTGTCAGTAAAACTAGACAATACTTACTATATCCGGGTCATTAAAAATGCACACGCAGATTTCATGTCCTAAAAATAATTTGTTTCACTTGTCAGCCTTTAGTTATTTTTACCTCATATAATTTTTACTTTCGAAAATGACTTAATTACTCATGAAAATATGTATCAGATTTGTTTAAAACCTCTTTAAAATATGAAAATATACATAAAAGCCACATCACTGTTTATTTTGAATGTTCAGGTAGAGATCCTTTAAATATGTCTCATTTATTTATTAATATAAAAAAAAATTATAATTTGTAAACATGTTGTCCCAATAGTAGATACTACGATGAAGAAGTTATTTCGCAAATTAATTTTTGAAATTCATTACCTATTTATCTTTTTAGCTGGAAAATTGTAGTCCATTATTTGAGAAATCATCTCTATTATGCAACCTTTGTTACTTAACTGTGCATGTTTTTATTATTGTCCCAAGAGGGTAGAAATGGACAAAAGTGATGGGTTGGAAGGAACGAATTATAACAATAGTCAATTTGGAATATCTGTTACATACAACAGATTTCGTCTACATAAAAAAACTTTTTCATATAAAATCTACTGCAGAAAACACATTGGAAAATGTTACAAGAAATTCAGTGTACTTTAATTGGATCCACCTTTAGCATTCGCGGGGTTATCTATAGCATAATACCTCCTAAAAAAAGAAAGCCTGCACACAGGTAACTGTAATTTAAAGTGACGTAGATCAAAAAGTACAGTTTTTGAAGGGTTACTATATTTCTAAAAAAAATTAACTGTTATTTCTGGCAAAAATGGCGCCAAAAATAAGACACATGTGAATTGTTCATTTGATCTTTGGGATTTACCCAAACTGCATCGGAAAATATAATGACATTATGTTTGGCGAAAATGGCGTCAAAAATAAGACACATATGAATTGTTCATTTGATCTTTGGGATTACCCAAACTGCATCGGGAAATATAATGACCGACCATGCGTCATTTGTTTATGTTATGCTATTTTAACTTTGTTATGTTAAAAGTTTCCGATTTTGTATTTAATTTTTCGTTAATGAAATTTCGATAAACATTTTTAAGATATCGAGCAATGTATTTTATGCGCAAATAATAAATAAATTAATTATATTATGAATCTGTTTTCTAAGGACATAGCAATATTCTGAACGAAAAAAAAAGTTTAAATTATTTCAGAGCAAATTTTAAGTAATTTTCACTGGTTGGGGTCAAATGCTTTTCTATGGTCCCTGATAATATAAGTGAATCTCGATGTTAACAATAACTTTGCGCTTTTAGTGCCAAAAACAGTTATTTTGTCAATTCAAACTAAATAAATGTACTTAAATTAACTAAAATATTAATGATTTTCCCTCTAAAAAATAGTTAGGACAGAAATAAAAAAAAACTGCATCAAATCCACGGAAGTAGTGGGGATTTTCTTAGCACTGGTGGGGAAAATGCCCCACTAAATCTATGTTAAAATATGCCGTGGAATATTCTAACTACAGTTTTACATACAACTTAATTTGTTCGTATCTGTTAGAATAACTTCTTTTTTAACATGACTGTATTTATGCGTCTATTATGGTGATAAGTAAATTCTTCCATTTTTAATTATCGTTTGATTGTGTTTTTCTTGCATTAAACGAAAATAAAATTTTTATTAAACGATGTAAATCAATTGATATCAAATAAAACCAAAAATTCTTTTATTGTCATTCCATGTTCCATTGCCCGTTCCATTTTTTATTGTTACTTCTTCATCATATACATGCACACAGACAGATGCATCCACAAATACAACATAGACTTAACCGGGAATCGAACCGAGGCTCTATTCCGTAAAATTAAAAATGGGGTTTCAAAATGTTTTATTTGCTGGTGCTGCCATCTATTTAAAAGGAAAAGAATTAAGTTTTGGGAAGGTTAAATATTTGTTTATTTAGCAGGGGAATCTGTGTTGTACCTAAAGATGGTTGTACATACGGGATTCCTTTTTGAAATTCGTTTATAAGGGGGAAAACAAAGATGGCTAAGAGATTGTAGGTTGAGGATGTTAGTGAGCTATGCAGAGTTAACTGGCTTAACGGAAAATTTTAAAGTGTGCAACGGGCCTGCCCAGAACGTGTGTTTCATAATTTAATTTTTCAATTGAATTTAACAAATTTGAATTTAAAACAAATAGTGCTTTAATAGTGAGGTGCTAAAGAGTTGAATGGAAGTTTATCGAAAATGATAAAAGAGTCTTTATGTGTGTTTATATGCGGTTCTGTGGCACGTAAAACACTACCTTCAACTTCTCAAATATGTCTGAAAATGCAGATATAGACACTTTTCAATCCCTAATTGTGCACCTAAGACTTGAAATTTTTAAATTTTGTTCAGATTTCCGTTTACGGCGATTTTAAAGTTATTTCTTTTAAATGGCCATTTAAAAATATAACCTCTACATTTCAATAAAATTTCATTGTTATAAAATCGTAAGATCTTGACAGGAATTAAATACTATAAAATAAATTCGTATATATTTGTTGTTTTAAACAATTGGAAGTTGTCGATCAAAAATTGTTTTGGCGAAATAAATTTTTGACAATTATACATCAGCGGTAAACTAACGGATCGTCTTACATTCGCAGATATACCCGGAAATGTCTGAACAATAGACCAGTTATTTTGCCTTAGAGAAAATATAAACGGGAAGAACAAACCGTGGGGTAAAAAATTTTAACGCGTGTGGAACCACGGGTAACGGCTAGGTAGTTTATAAAAATTAATTCTCCAACTCCTAAAAAATATTAAAGTATAACATTTTATTGTATGTTCAATTCTTCTCTATTATTTATAAATTCTAACTGCTAAAACTTGAACAGAAACAATTGAAATTACATTTTTCACAAGAATTTTTAACTATGTTTATGTGTTTAGTGCTGCCATCTCTGGATTAAAATATAAAACATTTGTTAAGACTGAAAAAATAAGTATGTATTTTGCGTTTCCATTAAAAATTTCACAAAAACTTTTTTTTACAGTAATTTATTCTTTACTTCCAGATAATTTTACAATTTTTTTTTATTTATCTAATTATCCTTAAAATAAGGATATCTAATAATCCTTATTTTTTTTTCTTTTGCAATGAAAAACTATATTTGATTCATTAATGCAAAAGGTAAGTTACAATAAAAACTTGTATGCAATAAAAACTTAATTTAACAGTTGAAAATTTATAAGTGTAAGGAGTATCAATATAACTCAATCAATATATAAGAAATTACCCCCTCCGTCTTTAATGCCAAATGTTAATGCTCGTTTTGTTTGACCGACGTATGGCGTACCACTTTGACATGAGATGCTATATACATATGCCATATACTAAATATCCCATATACTATATTACTTATTTCACACTTATCTATTGCTAATCATAGGGCTGCATTTAGCGACAGTTACATCTTCTTCTTTTTTT
This sequence comes from Troglohyphantes excavatus, assembly GCA_963932185.1. Lineage (NCBI taxonomy): Eukaryota > Metazoa > Arthropoda > Arachnida > Araneae > Linyphiidae > Troglohyphantes > Troglohyphantes excavatus. The sequence continues at coordinate 11,807,828 of OZ010668.1, forward strand.
CACAATAGAGAGATAACCTAGAAACAGATATAGTTACAAGAATGCTTTTACATGCTTTGGTAACAGACAACAAATCAATTGTTAAAACCTCAATGATACCCAATACTTTAATAACTTCGACAATATTTGAAAATATTATTGTTATCTTGAAATAATGAATTTTTATTTCCTTTAAATTCTTTGTTGAAATTTCGCTTATTTCAAATTCTTTGTTGAAATTTCGCTCATTCGGACGCCATTTTGAAGAATTTTCGGTAGCATCTTTGAAAGCTTAAAATTATTCCGTTTCCCAGCATATCAAACTCAATGAAGACTTATCTTTTTCTTAAGTGAGTAACAATCCTTTACATCAAAGAAAAACTTAATAAAATTTAGCATGTAAGTATTGAAATATCTTGAAGTAATCGAATTGCATTGAGTGTTTTTTATCTGCAGCATTTTATGCGCGTTTTACTTTCGTTAAATATATCTGATGTTTATATTTATTATACTCCGTTTATGATACTCTTCGATTACAGTTAAATAATATTTTAACGCATATTTCATTTTTATATTGGTATTTTTATGACAACTATCTCATTTTATGTTTATGACAACTATCTCATTTTATGTTTATGACAACTATCTCATTTTATGTTTATGACAACTATCTCATTTTATGTTTATGACAACTATCTCATTTTATGATTGTAAAACGTCTCAAAATATTTTTATAAACTTTACTTACATTTCACAGAATATGCTTCTGTAGGAAACGATTAAGAAGATTTAAATAGAGATACTACTTGACAAAGTCAAGTTAGTAAAACAATTCCTAATTATAAAACATTAAATAATTCTAATGTAGATACTAAACAAACATCCGATATTTCATATATTAAGAAGTAGAAATGTAAATTACGATTCGCTTCTTTAAGTGAAAACATCGATATACCTGTTCTCATGAGTTTTAGTTTCATTTAAAATTAAAATAATTTGAAACAACTGCTTAATATAAGCTATTATGTAGTTTGAAAAGATGTAATGTTCATTATGAAAGTTATTTTGTTTTTTCGTAGAATACTATTTTTAGAAAACGCACCATAAAATTTAAATAAAGATACCACTTGCTCGTATTATATTAGTAAAACAATTTCTACATTAGAAAATAAAGAATTTTTAAATATATTCTGAGCAATTTTCAAATATTTTGGTGGTATTAAAACTTTAAAAAAAAAAAAGTGTTTGCATTCCAGCTTGTTTACGGAAAAACATGTACATGTTACAGTTTGCTAAGTTGATTTTTAACTGTAATATACAATGAGTATATGTTTATCAGATATACTTTAGTTTGGGTTCATAAATCATGGAATCTGTACCGAAGAGGAAATTTAAAGAACATCTATTTATTGGCATATATATGTAATTTTGAACTAATATAAAATAACATTCATATATTTTTTAATTTCATACAAAAAATGTAGTGTAATATTTTTTTTTAAGACTAAGATTTAAAAAATAATGCATTTAAAGTTTACTAGAGAACAAAAATACTAATGTGCCCAGCTTTTCGTTACAAATATACTACTATGCCGTGAAATGCTTACTTAAATTTTATTCATAATATTGTATGCTATTCTTTTTTCTTTTGCAATGTAAAACTATTTTCTATTCAAAAATGCAAAAAGTAAGTTTTATTAACAACTGGTATTCAATATTATTATTTCTAAAATCTAATATAAAATAACCTTTAATGTCACATATTTCTTTCAGGTGGAGATGGAGAGACGATTGCAAGAGAAGAAGTGAAATTTCTCCTTGTGTGAGGGGGCAATGAGAAATTTCACTACTTCATCACAAGAAGACATTGCATCATACATTAAATTATCAATGCAAAAAGTAAGTTTGAATAAGAATTTGTTTTTAATACTATAAATTCAATTACTTATTTCTAATATCAAATAACATAATTTTACTTCAGCTCGAGATGGAGTGACTATTGCAGGAGAAGAGGTGACAATTCTCCTTGTGTGACGGAGCAATGGGACATTTCACTACTTTATCACAACAAGAAAACAGGAAATCATAAATTAATTTATCAATGCAAAAAGTAAGTTTGAAGAACAACTGGTATTCAATATTATTATTTCTGAAATCTAATATAAAATAACCTTTAATGTCACGTATTTCTTTCAGGTGGAGATGGAAGGACGATTGCAAAGCAAGTAGTGACATTTCTCCTTGTGTGACGGAGCAATGAGAAATTTCACTACTTCATCACAACAAGAAGACATGACATCATACATTAAATTATAAATGCAAAAAGTAAGTGTGAATAAGAATTTGTTTTTAATACTATAAATTCAATTACTTATTTCTAATATCAAATAATATAATTTTACTTCAGCTCGAGATGGAGTGACTATTGCAGGAGAAGAGGTGACATTTCTCCTTGTGTGACGGAGCAATGGGACATTTCACTACTTTATCACAACAAGAAAACATGAAATCATAAATTAATTTATCAATGCAAAAAAAAAAGTTAGAAGAACAAGTGGTATTCAATATTATTATTTCTGAAATCTAATATAAAATAACCTTTAATGTCACGTATTTCTTTCAGGTGGAGATGGAAGGACGATTGCAAAGCAAGTAGTGACATTTCTCCTTGTGTGACGGAGCAATGAGAAATTTCACTACTTCATCACAACAAGAAGACATGACATCATACATTAAATTATAAATGCAAAAAGTAAGTGTGAATAAGAATTTGTTTTTAATACTATAAATTCAATTACTTATTTCTAATATCAAATAAAATACTTTTATTTCAGCTCGAGATGGAAGGACTACTGCAAGAGAAGTGAAAATTCTCCTTGTGTGACGGGGCAATGAGAAATTTCACTACTTCATCACAACAAGAAGACATGACATCATACATTAAATTATAAATGCAAAAAGTAAGTTTGAATAAGAATTTGTTTTTAATACTATAAATTCAATTACTTATTTCTAATATCAAATAATATAATTTTACTTCAGCTCGAGATGGAGTGACTATTGCAGGAGAAGAGGTGACATTTCTCTTTGTGTGACGGAGCAATGGGACATTTCACTACTTTATCACAACAAGAAAACAGGAAATCATAAATTAATTTATCAATGCAAAAAGTAAGTTTGAAGAACAAGTGGTATTCAATATTATTATTTCTGAAATCTAATATAAAATAACCTTTAATGTCACGTATTTCTTTCAGGTGGAGATGGAGAGATGATTGCAAGAGAAGAAGTGAAATTTCTCCTTGTGTGATGGGGCAATGAGAAATTTCACTACTTCATCACAAGAAGACATTGCATCATACATTAAATTATCAATGCAAAAAGTAAGTTTGAATAAGAATTTGTTTTTAATAGTATAAATTCAATTACTTATTTCTAATATCAAATAATATAATTTTATTTCAGCTCGAGATGGAGGGACTATTGCAGGAGAAGAGGTGACATTTCTCCTTGTGTGACGGAGCAATGGGACATTTCACTACTTTATCACAACAAGAAGACATGAAATCATAAATTAATTTATCAATGCAAAAAGTAAGTTTGAAGAACAACTGGTATTCAATATTATTATTTCTGAAATCTAATATAAAATAACCTTTAATGTCACGTATTTCTTTCAGGTGGAGATGGAGAGACGATTGCAAAGCAAGTAGTGAAATTTCTCCTTGTGTGACGGAGCAATGAGAAATTTCACTACTTCATCACAACAAGAAGACATGACATCAAACATTAAATTATCAAAGCAAAAAGTAAGTTTGAATAAGAATTTGTTTTTAATACTATAAATTCAATTACTTATTTCTAATATCAAATAACATAATTTTATTTCAGCTCGAGATGGAGGGACTATTGCAGGAGAAGAGGTGAAATTTCTCCTTGTGTGACGGAGCAAGGAGAAATTTCACTACTTCATCACAACAAGAAGACATGACATCAAACATTAAATTATCAATGCAAAAAGTAAGTTTGAATAAGAATTTGTTTTTAATAGTATAAATTCAATTACTTATTTCTAATATCAAATAATATAATTTTATTTCAGCTCGAGATGGAGGGACTATTGCAGGAGAAGAGGTGACATTTCTCCTTGTGTGACGGAGCAATGGGACATTTCACTACTTTATCACAACAAGAAGACATGAAATCATAAATTAATTTATCAATGCAAAAAGTAAGTTTGAAGAACAAGTGGTATTCAATATTATTATTTCTGAAATCTAATATAAAATAACCTTTAATGTCACGTATTTCTTTCAGGTGGAGATGGAGAGACGATTGCAAAGCAAGTAGTGAAATTTCTCCTTGTGTGACGGAGCAATGAGAAATTTCACTACTTCATCACAACAAGAAGACATGACATCAAACATTAAATTATCAAAGCAAAAAGTAAGTTTGAATAAGAATTTGTTTTTAATACTATAAATTCAATTACTTATTTCTAATATCAAATAACATAATTTTATTTCAGCTCGAGATGGAGGGACTATTGCAGGAGAAGAGGTGAAATTTCTCCTTGTGTGACGGAGCAAGGAGAAATTTCACTACTTCATCACAACAAGAAGACATTGCATCATACATTAAATTATCAATGCAAAAAGTAAGTTTGAATAAGAATTTGTTTTTAATAGTATAAATTCAATTACTTATTTCTAATATCAAATAATATAATTTTATTTCAGCTCGAGATGGAGGGACTATTGCAGGAGAAGAGGTGACATTTCTCCTTGTGTGACGGAGCAATGGGACATTTCACTACTTTATCACAACAAGAAGACATGAAATCATAAATTAATTTATCAATGCAAAAAGTAAGTTTGAAGAACAAGTGGTATTCAATATTATTATTTCTGAAATCTAATATAAAATAACCTTTAATGTCACGTATTTCTTTCAGGTGGAGATGGAGAGACGATTGCAAAGCAAGTAGTGAAATTTCTCCTTGTGTGACGGAGCAATGAGAAATTTCACTACTTCATCACAACAAGAAGACATGACATCAAACATTAAATTATCAAAGCAAAAAGTAAGTTTGAATAAGAATTTGTTTTTAATACTATAAATTCAATTACTTATTTCTAATATCAAATAACATAATTTTATTTCAGCTCGAGATGGAGGGACTATTGCAGGAGAAGAGGTGAAATTTCTCCTTGTGTGACGGAGCAAGGAGAAATTTCACTACTTCATCACAACAAGAAGACATGACATCAAACATTAAATTATCAATGCAAAAAGTAAGTTTGAATAGGAATTTGTTTTTAATACTATAAATTCAATTACTTATTTCTAATATCAAATAACATAATTTTACTTCAGCTCGAGATGGAGGGACTATTGCAGGAGAAGAGGTGACATTTCTCCTTGTGTGACGGGGCAATGAGAAATTTCACTACTTTATCACAACAAGAAGACATGACATCATACATTAAATTATCAATGCAAAAAGTAAGTTTGAATAAGAATTTTTTTTTACTATAAATTCAATTACTTATTTCTAATATCAAATAACATAATTTTACTTCAGCTCGAGATGGAGGGACTATTGCAGGAGAAAAGTGAAATTTCTCTTTGTGATGAACGATGCAAGGAGAAATTTTACTTCTTCATAACAACAAGAACACAAGACATCGTAAATAATTTTATCAAGACAACGTAAATAATTGTATCAATACAAAAAGTATTTTAGAAAAACAATTTGTTTTCAATATTTTTATTTATAATATTAAATATTATACTTTTATTTTAGCTGGATATGGAGAGACTATTGCAAAAGAAGTAAAATTTCTCATTGTGATAACGGGGAAATGAGATATTTCACTAAATTATCACAACAAGCAGACAGGACATCATAAATTAATTTGTCATTGCAAAAAGTAAGTTTGAATAAGAATTTGTTTCCAATACTGTTAATTCTAATATCAAATAATATACTTTTATTTCGGGTCAAGATGGAGGGATGATTGTAAAAAAAATAGTGTAATATCTCATTGTGATGATGAGGCAGTGATAAATTTCCTCTTTTTCATTACAATGAGAAGGCAGGACATCCGAAATTGTGTCGACAATTATAAATTAATTTTAAATGAGAATTGTTTTAACGAAGAAATGTTTAACAGAACTGTCTTATTCTATTTCCAATCAAGATTTCAAATTATTTATTATAGACTAAGTAGTAAATCTAGTAGTAAGACTAAGTATAAAATAAATTAGTTACAAAGATACGAAAATAAACTTACGCTATTTTGCACAACTAGTAAAAAATAGTTTTCATTAAACGAACGTCTTGAAAACAAATTGAATTATTCAAAATCAATTTTATACTTATTAAAACTTTTTGAATTTGGCGCCACAATTTATGGATGATTTTTGTAAATTGGCACCCACTTCAAAAAGTTGTATTAAGTATAAAATTGATATTGATTAATTAAATTTTTTTTTTCAACTCTTTATAAATTGAAAATTATTTTTTACTTTTTAGCGCATTTTTCTTAAAGTTGGTTTCCCTTTTTCTTTTTTTAAAAATTATTTTATTTTTCCCTTTTTCGTTTTTAATTTCGTAAGAAGCTTTTCCCCATGTTATTATTCATAAAAAAATTTAAGTTTTGGCTCACTTTTTTCCACGTCTTGGACCTGGTATAAATGCCCGTTAAACAAAACTATATTGTCTCAACAATGTATATTGTACAGCAATCCCTATCCATGTTCATAAGTGCGGGGTGAATGAATTGTCACTGTTGTACAATCTTTATTGAACAATGAAAAGATTTTCAAATCGGAAAAATTGTTTGAAAACAAAACTGTCAATCGATATTTCCGGATATATAACAGCCGGATAACAGATTATTTTTTGCAGTTTTTGCCAAAGTGTATGTATCTTTATTCAACAAAATTTTCTATTCAACAATAATTTTCGAAATCAGACAATATTTTTTTTCAAACGGTCCGGCTATTTGAGAATTCCGAATAGTTAAATGCCGGATAACCGGTTATTTTTTTTAAAGATGCCTGTCCAACAAAAAAAGAAGTTTCTAAATATCTGAATTAGATCATAAATCTTACGCGGGCATACATAAAAAAATACATAACATTCGAATTGATAACATCTCTCCTTTTGGCGCGGATTGGCGGTTTTAATTTAAAGCTTTTGCCGGTTTTATTTTAAAGTTTTGGTTGGCGCTGTTCAGTAGATTTAAAATAAAACTGCAAAAGAGACCCACTTTTCCCTACATATAAAACACATCGATATCGGGAATATACTGTCCAAAGTTATTTCTCATATAACACAAAATTTAAAAGCTTTTCCGTTCTCGAAATAAAATTTAAAAAATGTTTCTACTCGTCCTAAATTGAAAAGCTAAATGGAATGAAAATATTTTCGCGACATTCTTCAAAGAAATCGTCACAAATCGTTTAGATTCTCGCCTTTGGGTGTGGTCGAAATAGTTGGGGTGTGAAGCATCGTTCACTTGAAAATTGGTTCAAAGACAGCGAAAGATTTCTAGAGAGGAAAAAAATATGTATCTACGAAAACCGTAGTGAAATATGTTTACTTTAGTTGCAATATTTCCAAAAGATTGTATTTGTCTGTAAAAATTTTGAACTCTTGAAAATGTTTTTGTTCCTTTTACAGCGACTATTAAAGAGTTTGGCCCAGCGGAAAAATATTCGGATCATAATCGGTGGGTTGTGAGTTCGATAAAGTCTTGAAAATACTGCGAGTTCATTATCGGAAGTTTACCAGTTGCGTACCTAGCCGCCTGCAAAAAAAAATATCCGCTGTGTATATGTTTGGTTTATTTGATTAACGTCGCACTACAGCTACACATTGGGCTATTGACAGGGACTATCTCGAAGGAATGACCCGGGAACAATGCCTCGTATTTTCAAACAATGGTCAGATGACGAGGACAACACCTGAGGTGACACCCGACGCAACCTCAATAGGCGTCAGGACATTGGACCCCGATCAGATTTTACGTGCTCCAGTCCCGTATACACGCCGTAGAAATTGGAGGATAAATTCGGACGACGTATTGTTAATTACAAAAAAATCTGGTAAATCTCCGATCGCAAGTTCACTGTCATTTAACATTTTGTCAAGTCTCTTGGTATCATCCGTAATCGAACTCGCAACCATCTGGTTGCTAGCCGACGGCGGATCGTCGGAGCTACGGATCTCACTGGCAGTATGGAGGGGACTTGTGTACGTTAAATCTGATGTGACTGATCATAATTTGGTGCGTGCCCCGTATTTTTAAACCATAGTCAGATGACAAGGACAACACCTTAGCTGGCACATGACACAACCTTAATAAGCGTCAGGCCATTGGACCGATTCAGGACCCTGGCAACCCTCCGATCGCAAGATCACTATATTTTTACTTTTCCTTGTCAAGTCCATCAGTTGGGTTCGAACTCACAATCCACTGATTACTTGCCGAACGCCTTTATCCACTGGGCAACTGTGGACTGGGCAACTGTGGACCCCCTCTTTGTGCGAAAAAAACATTCGCCGTGTATATGGGACAGGTGCACGTTAATTCTTTAGCGATCGAAATGTTACTCCCACCAGTAACTCATTTTTCGTTTTCTGACCAGGATTAAAAAATTACAAGGCAGTGTTCCCGTGTCTTTCCTTCGGAATATACCCTTAACCGTCGCTAATAGCCCACTGTGCAGCTCTAGTGCGACATTTATGCAGCCAACCTATATTTGTTAGATCTACGTCCCATTACACACGACAAATTTATAACTCAATACAACTTACATATACAAAAGAAAATAAATTTTACCTAACTTATATAAAACCTAATATTTTTAGTTTATTGATATAATAGTGTCACACTAGAGCTGCACAGTGGACTGTTGGCGACGGTTCAGAGTCAATCTCGAACACTGGCTGATATTTTTAAACCATCGTCAGGTGTTATTTTTATTTGAAGTAGACTATAATGTAAACAAAACGATAATTAATTTGTGATGCCTTTAATGTTCTGTGAAAAAAATAATTTTCTTTAAAATAAAACCAAACACTTATACCGTTATTATTTTTTTAACCGACTGAACAGCGCGCCAGCCAAATCTCCAAAATAAAACCGCCAGAAATTTTAAATTAAAACTGCCAAATCGCGCGACACCCAAATCGCGCGAAAACCGACTTAAAGAAAATGCGCTAAAAAGTGAAAAATAATTTTTAATTTTACGACCAAGTTGAAAAAATTGAATCATTTAATATCAATATTATACTTATTACAACATTTTGAAGTAGGTGCCAATTTACAAAAATCATACATAAATTTTCACGCCGATTTCGAAAAGTTTTAAAAAGTGTAAAATTGATATTAAATAATTCATTTTATTCAACTTGGTTGTAATATTAAAAATTATTTTTTACTCTTTAGCGCGTTGTCTTTAGGTCGGTTTTCCTTTTTCTAAAAAGATTATTATATTTAAGCAAAGTAATTTGTAACAAAAAGGCCAATTCTAAACAAAACTACAAAATGTCGACATAGAGTAAACTTCTTAAATCCTTTACAATTATTGCGTTTGCGAGGAAAGAAATTCAAAGAATATTCTTAAATTTCCTTATATACTAATGAATACAGAAATCCACCCAACAATACCCATAAAACGCAAAAAGGTTTAGAAATCAAGGTTTCTCAACCCAATTAGAAATTTAAAACCTGGAAGGGTTATCAATAAGATAGTAATAAACCTGCAATAATGACAATGAAATGGGGAAATATTTGTGAATAAATCTTTCTTGCAGAGAAGGGAACAATCACTGATACGTGTTGCATATCGCCTCGCTTCACGCTACAGGAGAAAGCGATAATAATTCATATCACTGGTCTGGTTAAAACGCACTTTGGCAAGTTGCGACACGGTTCGTACGGCAGACCTCAGATTTGCGGACGGGGACATCGGAAACCGTGAATCTATAGTCGCCAGTAGGCACCGGGGGGGGGGGGGGGGGGGGGGGGGGGGGGGGGCAAGATGTTTAACATAGATGTTTAAATTTGTGGCCCCATCCTTCAGAGAACTATATTAATATAAAATCGTCTCTTTTTGTTTTGTATTATTCATCACATAGTAATCTCTGTAATTATAGAAACAAATCGGAAATTACACGGAATGAATGATACCTATTCAAAGTATAAACGTGATCACATGGAAAGCATACTTATTTCCCCAAATCATGCACATCAATCGATCGTGAAATAAAAACATATAATTTTTTTAATTGTTTGATACCGGTATTTTAACGAAATTTACGGTCTATAGTCCCGTAGGCCCTCCCCCCCCCCCCCCCCTGTAAATATACGGTCCTGCTCGCCAGTCAGGTGTATTAATTAGATCAATGGCTATCGCTAACTATTCGGCATGGTTTAGTTTCAATTAAAGATGATAGAATTTGCCGATTAGGACCGTTTTAATTTCTTTAAGTGAGGGCAGGCCCGTCGCAGCGGGGAGGGGGGGGGGTCCCCCCCTTCCCAATAATCTGGAAACCCTGTAAGTTGGGAAGTCCAACTTCTAAAAATCCTCGAGTTGGGAAAAATTATGTCTGAAGAAAATGAATATTTTTAGCAAATGAAAGCTAAGAAAAATTAGAAATTGCCCAACTTGTATGATAAATTTAAATTAGACCTCAGAACGGACACCGCATTGGAATATGGGTGCAGCAGATCAATGCTTGTGAGAGAGCTGTTTAACTATATACAATATATAAAATAAAGATGAAAAATGTCAGTAAGTTGGAACTGGGAATTTTCAGCATTGTTAAGTTGGGATTTTCGAATCATTAAAAAATTGGGTTCCTCGTTGAGAACAACGAGGAACGACACTGGCCACCCTCCGATGACGAGATCGCTGTTCTCTCAAAATCAGTATTCGAACCCGAACCCCTCATCCAACTCTGTCCCTAGGCCAACCGCTGGTCATAGCTACAGTGCTAGCTAAAATTATAACCATCTACTATTTTTTTTAAAAAAATCCATAATTATTTTTATAATTTTAAAGCAAATGGCTAAAAAGATTGAAAAACTTATTTTTTTATTAAAAATGTCATATATTTACTCTTAGATTTCGTTTATAATTTATCATATTGATTACATCAAAGGGGTATATCGCATAATCAGCACAAAAAAAAAATAAACAATAGCTGTGACGTGGCTTGCGTTGAGAAACATGATCGTGTCCAACACAAATACGATACATTTCTGCAAAAGAAAATTTATAACGCGATCAAATCTAAAGTAAATAAATAATATAGTTCTTCATCCTAATTAAAAAAGTAGTGAATCAATTTTAATTTTAAAATACTTATTTCATGGGACCTCAAAAGTGAATGTCTAAACCAAAAAATACAATGTTAGTTTGGTTTAGTTAAATAACGTCGCACTAGAGCTGCAGAGTGGGCTATTGACGACGGTTCTGGGTCTATCTCGAAGGGAAGACCCGGGAACACATTCACACACACACATTCATACATGCACCTCGTTATTTTAGTACCATGGTCGAATGACGAGGAAACACCTGAACTGGCACCCAACGCCTTCAATAGACGTCGGGACTTTGGACCCCGATCCGATGTATCGTGCACCAGTCTCGTATACACGCCGTTAATTGTTGCGGATGTTCTGGACGAATTTTCTAGTATTTTATAGCGAAGCTGGCAACCCTCCAATCACAAGACCACTACTTTTTTCGTACTTTTCTTTGTCAAGTCCATCGTATAGGATCGAACCAGGAATCCTCGGATTCCCAGCTGACGCCTTTAACCGCTCGGCCACGGAGGTCTCAAATACAATGTTAGATATTTGAAGTAGAAGTAACGTAATTTTCTTATTTAGTTAATATATAAAGCGTTCAGAGCTAAAGTGGATTAAGCCCAAAAGTATTTTTAAAAAATATGTTTGTTGCGGATTAATACTTGTTAATGATGTATATTTTCAGAACCATAGTAAACCAACTCCCTTCTATTGTTATTTTCTAACAGATGGTATTATTATCCTCTAAACTACTGTAGGATTCAACGAGTATTAAAAACTTTTACCTTGATTGCCTCGAAACTATAACTTATGGACTTGATTCACTTTAGCTCTGAACGCTTCATGTATCCCTAATAATTGACCCCATGCGAAGAACGGGTATTTCTAACAGTTTAAATTATTACTAAATGAGCAATATCCGCTTTAAAAAACCACAAGCAAAATGAAAAAACCATAGAATTTTCAAATTACCCATTGGTCAGACACAATTTCATTTATGGTGGATAGTAATAAGTTAAAAGGTCACTCACTCACTACAAGGAAATGGAAATATGTAGAGAAGGAAGGCACGAACCTGTTCTGTAACTATTTTAACTCAAACCGACGTACACCTCAAACCGCAGAAAATAATTTCACATCAACTCTGCAATGGGCCGCGCTTTTCTACATTTTGTGAACAGTTTGTCACACCACGCCTTTGCATTAGCGGGAAAGGGGGAAGCACAGAAACTTTCTCCCTTCCAGATTAACTTGTGATTTGTTTAAATTTAAGCCCATGACCTCTGGTTCAATCGCTCTTATTAAAATACAAACCATCGACATTCCCCTGTTTAATAAGTTTGAACAGCTGATTGGTTTTGGTTTTTGTTAATTAACGTCGCACTAGAGCTGCACAATGGGCTATTAGCGACGGTTCGGGGTCAATCTCGAAGGAAAGACCCGGGAACACATACACATTCACGCACACATTCATACATGCACCTCGTTATTTTAGAACCATGGTCAGATGACGAGGAAACACCTGAACTGGCACCGAACGCCTTCAATAGACGTCGGGACATTGGACCGCGATCAGATGTATCGTGCACCAGTCCCGTATACACGCCAGTATAATTTGTTGGATATTCTGGACGACTTTCTAGTATTTTTGTAGCTAAGCTGGCAACCCTCCGATTACAAGATCATTACTTTTTTACTTTTCTTTGTCAAGTCCATCGCACGGGTTCGAACCACCAATCCTCGGATTAGTAGTTGAACGCCTTACCAACTGAGCAACTGGGGCTCGTTTGAACAGCTGAATCAAAGGTCCTCAAACCCATCATCTCTTTTCTTGAGTATACATATTCAAATTTCTTAATCTATCTCCATAATCAATGTATATTTTGTAAGGTGTTATTAAATGCAAACTGAATGGTATTTAAATAATTGACTTGATGAATTTATGATGTAATTTTTTTTTAATCTTTTCTAGTATAAGTTTTTAAATGTTTCTCTTACAAAATATATTTTAATATTTAAGAAGAATCTTAAAAAAATAAAGTAATATGTTGATAAAAATATATTAAGGGAATATAAAAGTATTACTTTACTATTTTTATGAAAAATTAGAAGATATAAAAAAAAAATTCGTAGGTAGTCAGTTAAAAACAAAATTTTAAAACAGAACTGGAAACGATTACTCTTTTGAAAAATATAATAATAGTATTTCCAAAAAGGTTTTAAAAAATACTTGGATTTAACAATTTAATACATACTACATTGAACTTGTGTTTAAGAAAAAAAATTGCGTACATTTTGCACAACATTTCACTGAAGAGTTGACAACAAAATTGCCTTCGTTCCAAACAACTTCAACCGAGAATCCTTTGACAAATTGTATTTTGTCTCCATATAAAACAATTCCTTTCTTCTTGACCAAGACCCATTATTTTTTATATACCCCCTATATTTTTGAAAAATACTATTCAAAACAATTATTAACTCTTCTTAAAAAGATTTTAGGTTTACCAGTTTGTTAGTGACTATATCTTCGAACATAGCTTTTATGTGCTCTTATTTAAATATTTTTAATTCACATACTGTAGAACTTCAATTATTCGGATCAATTAGGATCAGATCCCAACCGGGTAATCGAATATCCGGATAATTGGATAATTCACGGAAAATAGGTTATTTCTTAGTTTAAAAAAACACGAGTTTTGCACTAGTATGTAATGTAATTTATAATGACTTTTAAAAATAATATCATTCACTGATAAGAAAGCTTTAAAATGCGGATTTTACTGATTTCTTTTTTCCCCTCAAAGCTATCTGGATAATTGGCGATCCATCTTATTTAATCCGGATAACTGAAGTTCGGATAATTGGAGTTCTACTGTATTTAAATTGTGGACGATCCCAGGGTGTATGACTTAATCCCATAGACTTTTCACGGATTTTCAATTTTTTTTCCCCATTTTAAAATTGGAAAAGCGTTAAAACAGCCTTCATTCATTATTATTTCTAGAGTATGTTTTAATTAACCCAGTACTAAGAATGAGAATTTTTTTGATAGTTATTCAATCCAGAAATAGTGATAAGCGATATTTGAATAACGTTTAAAAGATATCCTTATTTCGATTTCCGAGACTTAAAAATTATATTTATGAAAACAATTTGATCTTCATTTGCTTAATAAAAGTAACAGTTCGAAATCGAAAAAAAAATATTTTTAAAAAAATATGTTCCTCAAACGATCAATAGATAGTTTTGTTCAATTTTGTCAAAAAAAGAGCAGATTGAAAAAGATTATCCGTTCCTAAATAAAAACGGAAATAAATCGCTTCTTTACTAAAATTTCCTCAATTCCTCTGAAAAAATACCTAAATAACAGTTAAAAGTAACTGCTATTTTTCAGTAATATCGTAATAACTACCGTTCTTTCAAAGTAACTGCTAAGCTAATTCCTACTGGTATTCATCATTTTAAAGAAAAGTAGAAGATTTTAATATTCACATTCTATTATACTTATAATTACTTATTGTAGCGTAATAAAATAAAAAAAAATTCTGAAATCCCCAGTCAAAAATGATTTTTTCTAATTTTTTATTGTAAGTTATAAAAACAAATAGACAGCGAGAAACAAAATATAGCATTCTTATTGAAAAATATCTAAATTTCATTTTATTTGAATATCTACCACTCCACACGACAACCGACGGAACTGAAGGAAAACCCATCAATTAATGTCGAAACATATTTCCGTTATATCATGGAACCTCATAAAAAGTTCCGCTTTCTATTGTCGAAGGGTGCCCGAATCGAGTATGAAATTCTAAGAGGAACGATTTCGCCCCACACCGTCTAATGATGATTCGTTCCGCCAGGGACACAGATTGGGTCGGATTAATTTTTTATTGTAAGTTATAAAAACAAACAGACAGCGAGAAACAAAATATAGCATTCTTATTAAAAAATATCTAAATTTAATTTTATATGAATATCTACCACTCACACGACAACCGCCGGAACTGAAGGAAAACCCATCAATTAATGTCAAAACATATTTCCGTTATATCATGGAACCTCATAAAAAGTTCCGCTTTCTATTGTCGAAGGGTGCCCGAATCGAGTATGAAATTCCAGTAGAGGAACGATTTCGCCCCACTCCGTCTAATGATGACTCGTTCCGCCAGGGACACAGATTGGGTCGGACTTCTTCATTCGTTCTGGTGACTCGCTTTCGTTATCTGTATCAGGATTCGCCCGGGGACCTCGGCTGATTGTTCGAGATGGGATATGTCGATTCTTCATGAAATCAAGAGGAAATGAAAAAGATTTGGTCGAGTAAGAGTCGATTTCGCTCCTCGTTGCAGTGGCGGAGGTAGAACCCATTGTTCTGTGATAGAGAATCAGTGGCGCAATGCGAACCTATCTTTTTCCCGCAATAAATAATGTATACTAAGTCAGTATATAATAATATAATATTTGTTGGTAATCCAAGATAGTGTTTTATGCCTCTTTAAAGAGTGTGAAGAACACATAACCGCAATTTTAATCTGGAAAATCGAAAAAATGAACTTAGGGGGCTGTCCATAAATCTCACACTCTTTCTTCATATTTTAGACCCCTCTGCTCTCTATGTCACACTTTATCATATCTTCCCATATCACATGTTGGCCCGTCACAAAGCCCTTCCCCCCCCCCCCCCCCCCCCCCCCTCCACAAAAAAAATCTGGAAACCTTAAAAGTTGGGAATTTTGAGTATTAAAAATCCCTGAGTTGGGGAAATTTATAACTGAAGAAAATTAATATTATTAGCAAATGAAAAGGTAAGAAGATCGGATAAGTTTAATGTTTTGAAAAGATATGTATTCAAAAATAAGTACGAGTAAAAATGAATAAAAAGAGCAGTTGCATGCCTACATAAGCTGCCTTCATAAATTACTTTAAATAAATATCAACAATTACAACCAAGACTTACCAGGAATCGAACACAGATCGTAGTACAGTGCCTAATCTGTTATACTACCTGGGCGACGTGAAGAAGTTATAAACAGAAGAAATGTTAGAAAAGCTGTGCCAAAAGAATGGGAAGTAAGATAATTGGATTGTAATAACTCACGTTCCATTTAAACAATCCACATCAAATAATGTGAAAAACCACCTTCTAAACAACTATTTTAAGTATGTCAACTGGCTTTGTTAAGATGGCTTGAACAGAAGCTGAGATTAGCAATATTAAATCACGCTGCTCATTTTTGAGAAAGTAATAATTTGAGTAAGTCATCGCTCATTTACGACGCAATTACACTCAAAGAAAAACGAGTAGATTCAGGTACTCATTTTTAAGTACCTTTATTTTACAGTGTAGCATGACGTAATAAAGAAACGCTCCTCAAGGAAGGTTCCTAAGCAACCAGATTATCTTTTAAATACACAAAATATTGAAATAAACTGTTTACGCCGATTTCTCATTGCGTTGCTCCTACCACACCTTTAATAAAAAATTTAGAAAGCTGTAGCAACCAGTACTTCAAAAAATTCGTGACCTCCTTTCTGTCCCAATAAGGGAGGGACGTGGACATAAAAATTGTTGTCGTTTGCCCTCAAGCCGCTGTTCAAAGCTCGTTACATCTGTAAAACGCGTAATTTCTACAATCCGATTTTCACCTGGTTCCCGCCACATAACTGTTGTACAGCGATTCTTCGGTCGGTTTGTTTTGAAGCGAGAAGAGAAGTTCTCGGATAGAACAGGGCTTCCACTCGATGCGATGTTCCTCGACTTTTCAAAAGCTTTCAAACTGAGAAATACATGATTGTTTTTCGCACTGTTGAAGGGCCTAAAAATGAAGTACTTTTAAATAATAACTCATAGCAACATATAGAATCGTATTATATTGCACACTTGACATTCAAAACAACAGGGTCACTGTCTACATAATATTTTGAAAAACCACCCCCATTCCACTGCCTTTAAAGCAGAAAAGACTTACCCGCTAAATGGCGCCACGGTGAAGACGCCAACAGCATATGTAAAGATAACGCAACGCCGTACTGCAGCTAGTTAAATTATAATTTTCAGTAAAATTCCCTGATTTTTCCAGCAAATTTTAAAAGTTGTCAATTTTCCCTAATAATTTTAGGTTTTTTAGCTGCATGGCAACGCTATAGAAGTTTAGTTTATATAAACTTAAACGTGAATTTTTTATCCTCGACGAATTAACAGATACACCTCTTTTCTGATAATTAAACATATTTCTTTCTTAATTTTATAATTCTACTTTAAGGATACTTTTTTTGTCAGAGAGAAAATATGGATTTCAGTCACTGCCCTCGGTTTTTCCCACACTTAGTTCTAGAAGGAATAGGATGCGCAATTATTAAAAAGCAAATTTATCTAAACTGAAAGTGTAAAAAAAATTGGACATTTTATATCCTTGGCAATATTTTCGATTAATTAACATTCAAAAATATTGTGCGAAAAATCGCAGATTTTTCTTTCTAAAAATACACTACTACAGCAAAGAAGAAAATTAATAGATTTCAAAAGCAATATTCCTTTTATAAAAAAAAAAACCGAACAATTACTGAACCCTTTCCTAACGTTGGCTCTACATTATTTTTGTACTTCGGATAACGCTTACAATCGCTTCACAGATTAATTTGTAAAACCAAATTTTTGAAGTTCAGAATTTTTGCCCTATTTTCCTAAATTTTGAGATAGCAATACTTTTATTTCTTTAATAGGAAGTACGTGAATGCCAAAAAAAAATCTCAAATCTCTCTACAAAATTAAGGTTTGTATACAAGTTTACTATTGGTGTTAGCAAAACCAATAAAATTGGAGTTTTTTTTTAGAAAAGTTAGGTGCACTGTGTACTTTCTAATTTCGAACCCTATGCTAAATGCATATTTTCTTCAAAAAAGTACACTATTTACAGGGTGGCAACAACATTCTGTAAAATTCCCTGATTTCCATGATGGTGTCACAAAAATTTCCGTGATTTTACAATTACATTAATGTGCATTATAAATGAAAAATTATAAGCAATACTTATTGACAGTTTTCTTTTATAGATAATTTTAAATGTTTTGTATGATTAATATTTCCTATTGCAATCTTCAATAAATCACATATTCATTAGCCCCTCACATGTTGCTTACAATTCAAGGGCTAATGCACTTTGCTGTTGCTTCTCCCTCCAGCAGTTCACATTTAATAAAAAAAAAACTGAAAATATGAGAATGCGCATAACCATGCTTTTTTTTAAATTCTTTTTCAGAACTAAAAGGAAATATTGACAACTAAATTACCCAGAATAGAGGGCATAATAGACGATAATTGCCGTTTTAATGATCCAAACTTAAAAATTTCCTTGATTTTTTTTGTGAAATTTTGGAAAATTCCCTGATTTTTCCGACATTTCAAGAATAAAAAATTCCCCTGATTTCCAGGTTATGTTACCACCCTGTATTTAGATAAAACAATTCCCCGATTTTCCCAAAAGCTTTTAAAAAAAATTCCAGACCAATATTTTTTTTTTTTCACTTGAAGCTGGGGAAAATAAAATACTCGTAAATAACAACCTAGCAAAGAATGCAAAATCGAAAATTTAGCATTTTTATTTTAATGATTTTATATCAATGACAATAAAAAGAATATGACTGGCTGGAACTTATGGCTAACATCTTTAGAAAAATTCCCGGACTTTTCCAGAAAATTAAAGAAATTGTTCATTTTCCCTGACTTTTAGGGTCAATTTCATTTTCCCTGACAATTCTAGGTGCGTGGGAACCCTGATATGAGAATATTAATAATTTCGGAAAGTATTTTCAATTTGAACTTAATGAGCAAAGGAACTTTCAAATGGTACAACACTATTTCTTCACATGTTTTACAAAACTCCTAACAGAATAGTGACATCTGTGTGCAATCTGTACTATGCCGAAAGAAAAAACTCAAAATCTCTTATGACTGAATATTCTTCAAAATTTATTTATTTCAACTGTACATTTACAAAAAGTAGTTACACTGTCACTGAAGATATTCATAAGTTAGAATTAAAAGATAAAAGACTGTCTTTTTTTTTTAGTACATCATACGTTGACTAAATACTCTCGATGTCATATATAAAGAGCTAAAATATACAACATACAAAAATTACTCTACACATCTGAGTACAATACACAAAAACAAAGCATAAGATAAAAATTAAATTATATATTCAGTGGTAAAGCTAAAATATATTGCTGTCATAATTTCAATCATGATATAATGTGCAATCATTTGATTCTCATTGATAATTTGACACCAATCTTATGATTTTTACAAAATGGTAAGGGGACCTGAAATGTAATTGCACATTGACAAAAATAACGCAGAAGAAAACAAACCATAAGATTACGACTCGAAAGGCAACGTCGGCAATGGTTTTCTCCTATACTCCATGCTAAATGACTATACCCCGATAGAAAGAAGTCATTGATCAAAGCAAATTAAATATATCTCTAATTGTAATAAAAAATAATTCTCTATGCGACAATATATATTTTCATGAATACCGATTAAATATAAAATGTGTAAATGCTTAAAGAACATTGTTGCCGAAATCGATTACACAATGTCAAAAGGAAGATAACCATTTTCAATTGACCGAAATTTAATATATATTAGTTGAATTATTTTTATATGGGGGTAGAGTAATTCAGCGCACAAAAGTACCGGAGGGGTCCATTGTTGGCGTCCCCTTCCGAGTAACGCTCGGATGCGTAAATTACATATCTTCGGTATTCATCACAGAATGGAGGCGTCGTGAGATAAGTAGGTCCTCGTTTACCGCTCAGTTTCGATATTACAGGGTTCTCTTGGCTGCGATTTCTTGGGGAGTCGCGCTTCGTCTGATATTGCACGAGAACGTCCTTTTGTTTTTCGTAGGGAAGTGAGCAGTTTGTTGATAGTGTACAGTCAATAAGGCAGCCTTCCATACTTCTTTCAAGCAACAGCATCAGGCCATTGGTCCACAGTCAGAAATAAAGCAGTTGCCGAGACTTTTCGTTTCCATCTAAGACCTGAAACGGAAATAAAATTTTAAGTTACAATATCAGGGTGGTAACAACATTCTGGAAAAAAAAGGTCCCTGATGGTGTCATAAAAATTTCCATGATTTTACAATTTCATTAAGAAATGTTGCAATGCATGCTTTGCATAGACACAAAGTATCCACGCTACAATGATCCAATAAATCTATTGCATTATAAATGAAAAATTATAAGCAATACTTATTGACAGTTAAAAGAATAATTTATGAATACAAGGGAACGTCCATTGTTACTCTTGTGACGGTCAGAGAACATTTTCATAAAAATGTACATTTTTTACAATACATATTTAGGATAAAATTCAAAATTGCTATTTAAAACTTCATGTCATTCCGCTTCATAAAACATACCTAATATGTAATTTAGTATATTTTAGTTGTCTAGGAAATAAATCAAAATTTTGTTACTCATGTGACCACTGGAAAAGGCAAAATATAAAAAGTGTTTTTAAGGTAGAATTCCTGTGAATTATATGAGAATACAAAACTCAAATTTACAAATATAATTGAGTAATTATATCTCTTCAAAAGGGAAAAACTATTGAATCTCTTTGACAAAATCTGAATTAATGGCATTGTTTGAAGTAAAAGGCTAAGCGTTACTCTTGTGACATTTTGTCCACAATTGAATTTCTGCTTAAAAACCTCAAAAAATCATTAATATACGAGCCAATTCGCTATTTTTTTTATATACAACAGTTTTAAACATTGATAGGAGTTTAAAACAGCTTAAAAGGGTATAAAATATTATATTAAAAAATAGTTAACTAAAAAAATATTTTACAAATATGAGAGCAACAAAATTAGCCACAATTTGGTTTCTTTTGTATCAAATAGCATGATCATAAGGTTCAGACTTTTGAATTCCTTTTACTTTTGTGTGTATTAAAGCACCTTATTTGATATTCATCATATACTGTTAGAATTAACGGACCACAACATAGTTTACATTCACCCACAGGCAGGGACGTCGCACCGGGGGGGATTGGGCGGGGAGTCCGAACACCCCAATAATTTGAAAACCCTAAAAGTTGGGAATTTCAAGGTTTGAAAATACCCGAGTTGGGAAAAATTTACGTCAGAAGAAAATTAATATTTTTAACAAATGAAAGCAAAAACAACAAGGTTATCATGCGAAAATTAGAAATTGCCCAATACATTCTTTATCTAAATTGAGAAGCAACGTTTTCAGATTTCCAGACAGACAGCCGTTATCCATTGGTGCCCAAATAAATACTTGCACCTGCTCTTTTTGTTTTTATTTTTGGAAACACAAACAATACTTTAATACCTTTTTACATTAAAATGTAGTATTGCGTAACCTATGGACACCGAACGTCTCAGCATTTATGTCATTATATTAATAAATCTTGTTTTATTACTATCTGTGGTTTTGTTACAGTTGTAAGGCCCGTCGCGCTGGAGGGTTTGAGGGGGTGGGGTAGGTGGAAGCTGCAGCAACCATAATCTGATAACCTTAAAAGTTGGGAATTTCGAGTTTTAATCCCTGATTTGGGAAAATTTAAGCCCAAATAAAATTAATATTGTTAGCAAATAAAAGTAAGGGAAGATTAGACATTGCCCAATTTGTGAGATTAAGCTTAAATTAGACCTCTGAACGGACACTGCATTGGATGTCGCACTACAGCTGCAACAAATTTCCCAACCTAACGATTCGATATTCCCAACACAACAGTGCTGAAATCCCAACAGTCAACAGTGCTGAATACCCAGTTCCGCCTTATCAGCATTTTTCATCTTTTTGTTACATATATTTTAGGTAATATTAAACAGTTCTCTCACAAGCATTGATTTGTTGCACCCACATTCCAATGCAATGTCAGTCCTGAGGTCTAATTTAAATGTAATGATACAAGTTAGGCCATTTCTAATCTTTCCTAGCTTTCATTTGTTAATAATAAAAAATTTCTTCAGGCATAAATTTTCCCAGCTCGTGGTTTTTAGAAGTTGAAATTCTCAACTTTCAGGGTTTCCAGATTATAGTTAGGGCCTGCAAAGCATGTTAAATCAATAAATCTTTATGAATGGAGAAAATAAATCTGCAACTGTCCTATGAATTACTTTGAAAATTTTTATGAAAACCACAAATACACACATGCTGATTACCTGCTGTCATAATTGTTCTGAAATTTTAAAGTAAATAAAAAATTAAAATCATTCATTTTAAAAACATGAATGAGTGCAATTTAATTTGTTGTAAATTTACAGAATATAATTATGGACAAACTACTTAAGAACTTATTCTTAAAAACTGAGAAACCAACTAAACTTAAAACATTGTTTTTGTTTTGGTCTGAAGACAACCTATTTTATTTACTAGACAGAAATTCTATGCGTTACTCTTGTAACACAGTCATTTGTTACTCTTGTGACAACACAACAGAGGATGTTCTATGCATGACACACAAAAAATAAATGATCTAAAATATGTATTATTCCACCAAATCAGAGATTAAAAGGTTTGAAGTAAAAATGTTAAGTAGTTTTTACAAATTTAAAACTTTTATATGTTTTTTGTTACTCTTGTGACAATTAAACATTGCTATTAAATACATATAAAATTTTATTCAAAAGCTAATCTAAAATATTTCAACTACATATATACGATAAATATGCACATAGGTTATTAATATGTATATATAATGATTTCAATTAATGAACAAAATTAAGAAAATATACTATAATTGAAGTGACATTTTTGGCCCCAATATAAGTGAAGAAATATGTCAACTTTCAGAACAATTTCACTACAGACTATTATTCTTATGAAATAGGTAATACCTTACAAATTCATATCCACCAACTTTCTAGGATTAAATTGACATACTACACTTAGAGTTCGGTTAAAATTTTAATATCAGTAAAAAGTTTCATTTTTGGTGGACGTTCCCATATATAAATGCGAAAGCCGTAGCCACTCATCCCTAATTCAGTAACTTTGTGTATACTCATAATGAAATATGGCAAAGTTGTTCCTTTTACCTTAAATAAGAAAAGTAAGCTAATTTTTGTCACATACTCAAAAAACCTAGAGTGCTGAAATTTGGAACACAGATTCATCTTGGGGCCCTATGGGTGTACTAAGAAAGGATTTTTAAAAATTTGAACTCGAACTGCCAATATAACGATTTTTTTAAAACTTTTCCATAGGATTAACATGGAGAACATGTAACAATGCAATATTTCAAGATTGAAACAATGGAAAATTTAAATAGTATGCAAACTATGAGGAGCCTTCTGATTGGCCAATGACTAAATATCGCCAAATAAATAAAAAAAAATCGCCAAATTAATAAAAATATCCCCATGTGAACTAAAACATGGTTATATATGCAAAAATAATATAAAAATTGCAAAATTAGTCTTACAATGATAAAAAGTATTGTCAAAATACTGAAAATCATGGGATAGTCTGTACTACAACTATGAAGATAAAATTTTGAACAGAGGTACATTTTAAGTAAAAAGTTCTCACTAAGAAAGCATTATCAAAAATTCAAACTCTAACTGCCAAAATTAAAAACTCTCGCCAATCATCCACTGATTCATCACTAAATCTCTAACTTCCCATATACGAAACAATGAAATTCGACAGAGATATACCATACACAGTTAAAGTAAGCTACTTTTGTTTGTATTGAAAGTTTTTCAGGGGTGGAAATTCTTTTTCGACATTAGTTGTGGTTTCAGTTTTGGATACTGCAGATTGTTCTAGAATCGTGAAATTTTGTATACTCATAGGGATAACCATACCAACAAGGGAAAAAACTGTAATCTTAAAATTCTGCACGTGGAATATTTAGAAATTGGTTGAATTTATTTTTACGGAACAATAGTTTTGGGGCATTTCCGATTGTCCTAGAATTGTGAAATTTTGCCTGCACGTAGGGTCTACAGTACTAACAAAGGAAACAATATGAAATTTAATATATGGAACCTTTAAGCTTCAGCTGTGTTATATTCTCGCCAATATAGGAAGTTAAACGACTTTTGTTGATATAGGTGTCTAATAAAAGCTATTTAGAGATAATATTCATTAACAATTACAGAATTTGTTCATCTTTAAATATCTGGGAAGTTACTAAAGATTAAAATATGAATGTTAATCAACGAGATTACTATATGTATGTTCACATTATTTTACCAGTGCCGGGAAGACATGCTGTAGACATTCGGAACCAGCCACTATCTATCTTGGTGTATGTTTGAGTTTGAACAATCCATATGCGTGGTTGTGTATAAAGTGCATAGCTACATCTCTGTTCATTATATTTAAAAAATTACTTTATTCTCCAGTCTAGTAAAGATCAGTATAAAAATGAATATTTTATTAAAGAACTGTTAATAGAATATCTTTTTGTAAAAAACCTCCAGTATCCAGTATGGGTTAATTCCTAGTGTCCGGTGCCCTTGCCAAATGGGATTTGGCAAAAAATAATTGGGCGATAAAGTTTATATTTTGGCAAGTTTATATTTCTTGATGACATGCAAAAATATCATGTTGTATGGCAATCCTAAATTTTTTCCTTGCATATTTCCCCAAGGCTGAACTAGATGCGCGCTCGTTGACGCTACATAGCGTCAACACGCTAGTATTTACCGCCATTTTTAAATTGACGTTCAGCTTGCATGATTTTGATGTGTAAGTGGATGGATGGATGTATAAGCAGACGGTGTTTATTTAAATAGTAGGTATTTGTGGGAGTTGGAAATGAAAGGCAAACATGCCGTGATTGATTGCTGCATGGATGCCGGATTGTTGCCTAACAAGCGAACGTACAAGGTATGTGGAAGGTGCATGGAGTTGGCCCCACTGCAATTCACTGTGGAATGGGTTTATGGGTCGAACCATGGATACATTATGCAGCAAATGATCGACTGCCCGGAGGGTGTCATGGATGTGATCCTGAATAGTCGGAGGCCGGATACCACAAAATCGACGTCAGGAGTCTGTGACTTTAGCGCGGGGTATGCATGTGCACTTAAGAGTACTATTTAAGTGCCCCAAATGACTGCCTGTAAGTTCTATGATGGACTGCCAGTACGGACATTGTTACCTTTGAGATAAACGTCGAACTGCCGCCAACAGCCCAATATAAACTGTAGTGAGATGTTAATTAACCAAAACAAAACTTCGGAATTAATTCGAAACCTTCGCAATTATACCATTGTGGAGCTCAAGTGCGACCAACGCAATGTCCGCCATTTTGATTTGGCGACAAAAATAAAAAACATCATTTTTGGCCTTGGCGACAATGGGGCACCGTACACTAGGAATTTAACCCATTATGGAATGTGTGCAGGATATGCACACATTCAAGTGGCAAAACCACTATTTGGTTCATCCCTAATTCTAGTGGTTAATAAAATACATTGTCATGTTGAAGCATATAAATAGTACCTCAATAAAAGCAATTAAATAATGCAGTATCTATAGAGGAAAATTTTGTATAGTTTCTTGAAATAAATCTGAAAATTTATATAATATCTCACTTCGCTAAAAAAAAATTATTACATTAAGTTCTAGTTCTTAAGACTCAGGAAATTTGAAGTTTCTTATTGCACATAGCAAACAGAACAGATAGTAGAATGATAGTAATGGTAATATTTTTTTTAACCAAGCTCTGTGACCAACTCATAAAACACAAACAGTTGTGTAAACAATAAAAATCACTGTTTATTCTACAAGTTTTATTTTTATGTCTACTGGGATAATACACTTTATTTAATTATTTAATATTTTCTTTGTAGCACAAAATTTATTCTATGGGGTTGGTTTGATTAATTAACGTCACGATAGAGCTACACAGTAGGCTGTTGGCGACGGTTCGGGGCCTATCTTGAAGGAAAGACACAGGAACGATGCCTCACATTTTTTTAACGATGGTCAGATGACAAGGACAACACCTGAGCTGGCACCCGACGCAACCTCAATAGGCTACAGGACACTGGACTCCAATCAGATTTATCATGCACCAATCTCGTATACACGCCAGTATAACTTGTTGGATGTTCTGAATGACTTTCTAGCATTTTGTAACGAAGCTAGCAACCCTCCGATCGCATGATCACTACTTTTTGTGTTAACCGTATCTAGTGTTTAACTGTAACCTTAACGTGTTACTCGAATCTTGTCTGTTATGAATTTAAGCGTACCATTTTCCTTCATCATGTTAACAATATAACTAAGCTGATTAATACTTGTCTCATTATTGATTGTATACTAAGACATAACACAACATGGTGGCAGCGGTGGGATACTCAACAAAATGCCTTTGATAAACTGAAACTAATGCTTTCATCAACACCAGTGTTGGCCAAGTTTGACTATCATTTAGAGACAATTGTTTCTGCAGACGCATCATCTTATGGATTGGGAGCTGTACTGAAACAACGACAAAGTGATGGTAACATCCTACCGGTTGCTTTTGCATCTAGAAGTCTCAACCCTTGTGAACGCAAATACGCTCAAATAGAAAAAGAAGGTCTTGCACTTGTGTGGGCATGCGAAAGGTTTCAAGATTATGTAACTGGTATCCACATCAAACTGGAAACAGACCATCGACCTCTTATTTCTATCTTCTCATCAAAGATGTTAGATGAAATAACACCTCGATTGCAACGTATGAAACTGAGACTCATGAGGTATTCTTTTGATATTTTTCATACTCCTGGCAAACAACTAATTACAGCTGATACATTGTCTCGACAACCTCTACAGGAAACCGAAGACAAAGAGTTAAATGAGGAGATCACAGCATACATACAAACGGTGGTAAATAACACACCTATGTCAGATCAGCTGATGCAACGTATTAAAGAACATCAACAAAACGATCCAGTTTTAAAAGAAGTTCAGCGATTTTGCAGAGAAGGTTGGCCTGAAAAATCAAAAATCTCAACACCATTGAGACCATACTGGTTAAGCAGACCCGAGATTTCAGAAATTGATAATCTTCTGCTGAAAAATAACAGACTGATTATTCCAACAACCCTTCGCAAAGATATCCTGCTCCGTATACATGAAGGACACTTAGGTATCAACAAATGTAGAATGCGAGCAAGAGCATCTGTTTGGTGGCCAGGCCTATCAACAGAAATAACTGATTTGGTCACTGGATGTGAAAAGTGTGCAAAAGAGACTAAAAATCACCGAGAACCGATGATAGCCTCTACTTTTCCAGACAGACCATGGCAAAAGGTAGCAATGGATTTATTTTACTTGGAAAGAAGGTGGTATTTACTTGTAACAGACTACTATTCTCGATATCTAGAAATTGCATTTCTAAACGGCTTAACAGCTAGTGATGTGATTACTCACATAAAGTCAATTTTTGCTAGACACGGCATCCCTGAGATAGCAATCAGTGATAATGGACCTCAGTTCGTACCCCTTTTCACTTCTGCATTTGGCAAATTTGCTGAAGAATGGAGTTTCCAACATGTCACTTCTAGTCCGAAGTATCCTCAAAGCAACGGATTCGTAGAAGCAGCTGTTAAGATCATCAAACGCAGTTTGAAAAAGGAGGGTGACAGCTACTTAGCTTTGTTGAGCTACCGTACAACTCCTCTAGAAAATGGATTTTCTCCAGCTGAACTGCTCTTTGGTCGAAAGCTACGATCCAGATTGCCTGTCATTTCATCCATGCTACAGCCTTGCATAATAAAACACAAAGATCTTAGAAATGTTGAAAACAATCAAAAGGTGAAGCAAAAGAAAATGTACGATAAGAGACATCGTGCATCCACCTTGGAAGAACTCCCGATTAACAAGAGGGTTTGGATAACTGATTTAGAAGTCGAAGGTAGAGTGGTCAGTAAAGCCAGCACACCTCGCTCGTACATAATCCAAACTCCAAATGGTCTTCGCAGAAGAAATAGGTTTCACCTGGTTCCTTTGCGAGGAATGTCGGAAATCATCACCCAGACCGACGACGTATTGGAAAATGAGGATATTGGAACAAGCACATCAACTTCCTTGAAAAGCCCGGAAGCAACAGCTACTACCATCCAAACAGACTCGGAGGACATTGCACCCACCCAGGAATGTTCCTCTTCGAACTTGAGTCCAAAGTGCAACAATGAAGTTATTCGATCGAAATATGGACGAATAATTAAGAAACCAACCAAGCTAAATTTATAAGCTTTAAAAGGGAAAGATGTGTTAACCGTATCTAGTGTTTAACTGTAACCTTAACGTGTTACTCGAATCTTGTCTGTTATGAATTTAAGCGTACCATTTTCCTTCATCATGTTAACAATATAACTAAGCTGATTAATACTTGTCTCATTATTGATTGTATACTAAGACATAACACAACACTTTTCTTTGCCAAGTCCATCGCGCAGATTCGAAACAGCCATCCACTGATTACTAGCTGAACACCTTTATCCATTCGGCCACTTTTTTAAAGTGCCCTTTCAAAAACGGATTGCTTTTTCTTGCCAACAGCGCCCTGTCCCTTTTTATTTGTAGAGTGAACACTGGTTTATCCAAGGTGAGATATCAAATAGTTATGTTTTTTTCTTATATGAAGTTTTTTTTAAAAAAAACTACCATCGAAAGTTCATGCTGGAATGTTGTATGATATTTTGAATAAAATATCTTATTTATTAGAAGGAAAAAAACATTTAAAATTCATCTTTTCTAAAACCTAAAATCCAAATTGAAAATTTACACTTATGGGAGAATTACCTACACGAGCTGCCTTTTAACCTTGAAAATTGCACTCCCCTTCTCTTTTACCCTTACTTTCCCCACAATTCACCTGATCATTTTATGAAATATTCCTTTTCATATTTTTCATTTCAGTAGAACGAATACAATTCTTTCCATAGAGAACAAAACCCGCAATAATCAAAATTTCCTGCAGAAATTTTTGACCTTGAAAATGAAAAATAGTTCTTTCCCTCCTGGTATAACTTTTTGAAGGATGCTCTGTTTTAGATATAATATATAAAGATTTTTAGGTATTTGATTATAAACAAACAAGGATGTAAAGTTCTTTAAAAATCGTCCTTTTGACGCTGTGATTCCTCCTACAATGTTAACGGAAAATTAACTGTCCTTGTTTAAGTACCGTCAGGAAAAAAAAACATATATTTTGGGGCCTGAGCTTTTTCATTTACAGGTGAACACAAGTATCATAAAAGCAATCACAAAAACTTTTTAAAAAAACTTACCATCAAAGGATCACACAACAGCAGTAATTTTGCTTTTCCCTAACCGTTGAGTAATTCATTTCCCTAACAATCTCTGCAAACACCTCATTGACGTTGCACTTATTCCTGGCAGAGGCCTCCATGAAGGGGCACCCCCACAGCTGTGCCAGGCCCATGCCCTCCAGGGTAGTCACCTCCCGCTGGTTCTCAATGTCCACTTTGTTCCCCACCAGGAGAATTGGCACTCGCTCCGTGTTCTTCACGCGCATTATCTGTTCCCTCATGTTCTTGATGTCCTGAAAAGTCTGGTGGCTGGTGATGCTGTACACCACCACGAACCCCTGCCCGTTTTTTATGTAGAGGTCTCGCATCGAAGCAAACTGTTCGGTGCCCGCAGTGTCGAGGATTTCGAGCACGCAAGGGGCAGAGTCTACCTCGATCTCTTTTCGGTAGAAGTCCTCTATGGTTGGGTCGTATTTTTCCATGAACATGCCGGAGACAAACTGAACGGTGAGGGCGCTTTTTCCCACGCCGCCGCTGCCCAAGACGACTACCTTGAATTCACGCATGGTCTTGTGCTGGAAGGGAATGTACACACATTTTAAGTAAAAATAACAAATATAACAATTTTAAATATTTACTAAGAAATGAATTTGCTTTGGATAGTTAGATTGTTAAAAAGGGTTGGTTAATTAAACTTCATAAGGGCAACACAATGGGCTTTTGGCTTCAGTTTGAGGGTACAGATGTATTGTAAGCCACATTCTTTTCTTAAATGTAGGAGGTTTCTGGCAACAGCCTCCTTAAGTAGCTATTTGCCGGATCTTCCACTGGCTTCCAATCTGACAACCAGTAATTATGCAAACACCGTTTCCGACATCATCATGCTGTGTGAGCAGTATAGGTAGGTGCATTCCAGAATAATTACCGGCAAATTCGAATACCTGGAGTTTGTTATTGATGTTATATCAAATTATTATTGATGCTGTATCAAATTTGTTTCTGAAATATCGCAAACGATGCATAACAACAAGTATAAAGAACAAGGATGGGCAATTTTTTTTAAATATGGTAGCTGAAATATTTTTTTATAATAAGTAGCTATATATTTTCTCCATTAATTGAGTAGATGATATTCTGCCGGGCCCGGAAGCAGAAACGCGGCGACGTGCGTCGTACGTCGCAGATTTTTTCAAATGTCTGCAGACAAAGTTTTGCATCATACGAATTTTTTTGTCTGCACTACTTAAGAACATTCTCTGCAGATTTTTCTGCAGAATTTTGAAATTTCTTCGTTTTATAAATTGGAATATTTTAATATGCCTGAGGATATTGTGTGAATTCTAGTATTTTAAAATAAATTTATACTGCAAAAAATGTGATTTATTTTATGCTATGATATTTTTTCTTCATTTAAAATGGCAGTTTGTATTCTAGCATTAAAATTTCACTTTGTTATTTTTCAATGATAAGTAAAACGTGATTTACTAGACTTGCCTGCTGTGAATCTTACAATATGCTGTCTAAAAGCCAATAAATAATAATTTAAATTACTTTAGAAGTAACTGTCTGCAGTTTGGCGACTCATGAAAATGCTGTCGCAGGCCGTTTAGAAAATTTCTGCTACTGGGCTGCCGGGAGGTTTACACAGAACTTATAAGAATATATTCGACTGATCGAAAGTTTGCCTATAAGCATCATAATCAAATAAAAAATGGGAGGGGGGACAGCTGCTATTCCCAGAGACTACAATTGCCAGTGGACATAAATCAAGGTTACTAGTCAGTGACATTTGTGCATGGTAAGCGAGTGTACCTAAAACATTTTTCCAATAATTATACAACAGTCTAAATACCGCTTCTGTTCCATAAAATTTCATTCTAAAATGTCATCCGTAGATGTCCAATACTACATCTGTACTGGTTTGAGATTTATTTCAGAAAGAGCCAGAATCACTGCCTCGTAATTTTGAACCATAGTTAGGCGATGAAGGCGATTGATGAGCTGGCAAAATCACTCAACTAAATAGGCATGAGTATCACAACACAATTAAGGTGCAACAGTCCCTCATACACATTCAAATGATTTTTAGTTGACCAAACGGAGTGAAACAAGCAACCACACACACGCAAGTTTGCTAATTTTATTGTTCAGTAAAAATACGACATTATCAACATAAGTTCGTTACACTACCGCATGATCAGCCACATTAATAAAATTAATTCCATCATTCAATAAAATGAACTTTGCAGAATTTTTCAAATTCATGGAAAAATCATACATCCCAAGGTTACTAAAACATTTATTTGTAATGGTGATTTGAGAAAACAACTGATCCTCTTAATACTTTCGAAGCACAGTGGGCTAAAATGCATCGTAGGGGACCTTGGAGACTTTTCTAAAAAAACAATATTCGCAACACCTATCGAAAAACTCTTGCTATGATGGCAAAAAAAAATTACGAGGACCATAAAGTACTTTTAACTGCACAGTGTTCCACTAAAAAAGTCAGAAGAAAATAACCTTTTGGAAATAAAGAGGGCAAAGATGTCCTCCTGACCTTTAGTCTTTATTATTTGGAAGTATTAGTAGATTTCCTAATGCTTCCAAATAACAGAAGAATGTTCCTTTGCAAAATATACTCCTAACACAGCGATTCAATGTAAAAAAAAAGGCACATAATTTAGCAAAGGAAAAGTTTTCTTATTTACAAAGCATTTCTGAACACTTACAAAAATAATACCAGGCCAGTCTCTAAACTGACACAAATTTTATACGTAAGTAAACTTGTGGATTAGAATCAATAATGCTTAAAAAAATATTGTATCAATTATTCTTTGAGTTAATCTGTCTTATATAGTAGCCATTGGCGACTTTCTGAAAATCCTATATTTGCAATGCTGAAACGTTGCTTGGTGATAAACTGGTTTGGGTGCCAAACAAAGAACTCTTCCATTTCCCCCTGCATCAGCATTTGACCAGATTTGGCGAAATATCAGAGATTATAAAGACAGATTAACCATTTTTTGTATTTTGAAAAAAAAAAGCTTTCAAAAATCTAAATATTTGATTGATGAAATAGCCAACATAAATATATTGTTTACTTTCAAAATATGTTTTTTAAATAGTGGAAAAAAAATCTTAACAATTTGAAACCTACATTTTATCTCATAATATTAAGTTGCTTACATGGACAGGAGACATACAAACACATATGAAAAATTTTAATGAATTCAATAACACATTAAAATATTGGGGCATTTGACAAATTGTTTTAAAACGGAAATTTTTGTTATACTTCCAATAATATCTCTTTAATTTGAAAAGATTATCAACACAATTTATAAAACTGAGATAATAAAAATACACTCCCGATAAAAGGAGATAATTAAATCTTACTCATAGCCTTCAGCAATTATGACTCATTTTATATGTCACTTAAAAAAGGGAAGGAAATCGCAGGAAAATACACGATATCGCCAGCGCACTTGATGCAAAACTGACATGAAATCTATCCTAAGTAATCAATTGGTTAATTGTACACATATTAAACAATAAGACGCAAATAATGAATATCACGCATGGTAACAATGAGTTTCATTGATGCCACTCCCACTTATTAAAAGAATCGTTTGAAAAGGAGTTATTAGTAAGGATATACATATTAAACAAAAAATTCATATAACTGTAAAACATACCTCTATGAGTAATTTTCTAAGTTAATAAACAAAGAAGATAATGAGCTTCCTGCACACACACGCACGTCCTGTATGCCTCAACTAAACATTTTTGGCACAAAGTACATAGTCAAGTAGAACTTCGAGTGAGGCAAAGACATTTAATCTGTTTAGATATATGATGCTTTTTAATTGAAATCGACAGGAACGGAGAAAGCAAACTATAAAGCAATATTAGCAGACAACACATTCACACAAAGCTCTAAAGCTGACCTCATATCAATAATTTCAATAACTTTAGGCTGCTCTGCTGCTTTGTTGCCAGACCTACATAAGATAAGGAGGTGAAAACAGACGGCTATTCATGGGGATAGATAAACTAAATAAACAAAAAACCTTATGATTCGTTTTATATTACTTTTGGGAATTTTGGAATTAGGATACAAGCAATAAATATGCACTGTTGAGAAGGCTATTTATTTCAGTATAGTCCTTAACAAAATTGTCAGCTGGTTTAATAATAAATTTTGTATGGATATTGTTTGTTTACTTTAAATCTATTTATGTTTCGTTACTTGAAGATTCTAACAAAAATATTTTTTTTTAATCTAAAAATAATTTGAAACCTGAACTTCTTGCATTTCAATACCCCAGCAAAAATTAAAGAAATAAATAACATTGTAAATTTGTAAAACTGAAGTGAAACAAGAAGTTGTTTGTGTTTTGATGTCACCTGGTTTTGAATTGAACTTGTTTGTGCTTGTTGCGGCACGTTCTTTTTGAGTAGGTGTTTTAAATTTTAAATTACCACATTTCGGTATATAGCTAATCAATACATTTTTTAAACTTTCTTTTATTAATCCTCCGTGATAAATTATTTTATTGAAATTGTATAAATTTGTATAACAAATAGTTGACTTGCAAACGCTCCAAATCTCAATTGATTGTCTGCACAAAGTGTAACAAGTTATGTAGGTTTATCGGTTGCAAGCTATTACATTTTTAAGTATTGTTTTTATGCCATTAATGCTATTTTAGTTTAATATACACTTATACTATAACCAAATATTTTAAAATTACGTTATATCAAATTAAATTTGTGTTAAAATGTCTTATCAAACCTTGTAACCCTTTTCAGATATCATTCAATGCAAACCCTTTTTTAGTCACCAAGAACTAGTTAACAAAGGGAATATTGCCTTTTCAGAAAAAACATCATGGGTGGCCAATATACATATTAACCCATAAAGTTAATGCGCAACTTACCTTAAATTCATAAACAGATTAGATGGGAAATGAACTGATGTTTGAAACAGAAAAAACTTTGTTTCTGATAAGCAAATTTATTCAAAATGTAGAAGAACTAGGTTTAATATTCACTGTAATTTATATAAATATTTATTTTTTATTTTTACATAAACTTAGCTGCACTATATGCTGAAGAATACTTATTTTGCATTAAAATAATTATATGGTTTAAATTAAGATCATAGTAATGCCATTGATTAGTAATAATTTGAAGCTGATAATAAAGATTATCTTACTTAAAATTTTATCACAACCATACTAGGATTACCCGAATTATAATCGAATACTAAGTATTTGACTTATTAAAAAATAATAAAACTGGTATAATGAAATAAAATTTTAGATTACTGAAATATATTTTTCTAGACATTAACGTACTAATCCGAGGATTGGTGGTTCGAATCCGTGAAATGGACTTGACATAGAAAAGTAAAAAAGTAGGGATCTTGCGATCGGAGGGTTGCCAGCTTCGCTACAAAAATACTAGAAAGTCGTCCAGAATATCCAACAAATTATACTGGCGTGTATACGGGACTGGTGCACGATAAATCTGATCGGGGTCCAAAGTCCCGACGTCTATTGAAGGCATTGGGTGCCAGTTCAGATGTTTACTCGTCATCT
Organism: Troglohyphantes excavatus; assembly: GCA_963932185.1. Lineage (NCBI taxonomy): Eukaryota > Metazoa > Arthropoda > Arachnida > Araneae > Linyphiidae > Troglohyphantes > Troglohyphantes excavatus. The sequence goes on from OZ010668.1 coordinate 11,843,006, forward strand.
GTCCATGGTTCTAAAATAACGAGGTGCATGTATGAATGTGTATGTGTTCCCGGGTCTTTCCTTCGAGATTGACCCCGAACCGTCGCCAATAGCCCACTGTGCAGCTCTAGTGCGACATTAATTACATTTTCAATGACTTCATTAATATTTTTTTTAGGTGTGTATGAAATTTTTCTCTACACTATTCTTGAATGAAATCAAATGGATCCTGCCTGTACATATCAATAGACGACCAAATAGTTCGAAATATACAAGAAGATTTCCGTTTACCAGCCTTTCTTCTATTATGGCAAATAACAGGTAATGTATTATGGTGGAGTAAAAATTATTGTTTTAATTTAAGTTTTTGTTATTAAGTTGGCCCCATTCATTAAGGTAAGGTGTAAACCAATTCATGTTTAAGAGTTTTACAAAACCTTTTCATAAATTCAAAGCAATAATTTAATCTTTTTCAAATAAATTAGCAGTTTCCATTTTAAAACTTGCAATCAGAAAAAAATATTGGTTTAAGTAACTTATATTCTGAGCCTACATTTTAGCAATTGCCTGTTTTTATTTATCAGCATATATCAAACAAGTAAGCAAATATTTTTGGGGAAAAGACCATAATATTAAAATTTTTGTTCTCAACTTAAAAATAGTTATTACCTAAGAAAATAATCACAATAGGACCCTGTTCAATAAGCATGGATAAACCCCTAACCACTTTACTCTAACAGATGGATCCATTCCAACACTATAACTCCATAGCACATAGAATGATAGACATACAATTGGTCTCACTCAAAAGGAAAGTAGGGTCTGATTTACCGTACGGTCACACTTAGCGCGATTTTTTCCACATGTGTTGAAATTTTTTTTTTAATGGCAACCCCCCTCCGACCCGACAAGGAATTGCTGCAACCCTTTTAGACAACAGTTGTTTTCTTTAGATCTCGCTCGTGCAAAAAGTCGCCAAACTGGTGACTTTTGGCGAGATTTTGAAAAAGTCGCCAAGGGTGACTGTACAGTAAATTTGTACCAGAAATTATTTACTGATATGCATTTAAAGTCTTGACACAAGAATATCATGTATGAAGTGTGGAATGAGCCCATAGTGTTATATATATGCTCTTCCTTCTATGGGCAACAAATCCCTATTTGTTGAGTCTACTAAAACAATGTTCATCATGTTCACTTTTGACCAGTGCTCCAACATAGCCACACTCAATTTTTTTAATGAATTAACTTTTCGTTCCATAAATGTCTTATATTTTATACGACTTCCTATTAGTCAAGAGAAATAGCTTATTTATCTTCCTTCTGTCGGCAAGGTGTTCATTTGCGACCAATCACTAGTTCTCTATAATCTGCTTAATGTTTCGTATCAAATACTTCCAGATACGCTTCGACACAGCCGCCCCGATTATTTTTATTACCTATGATGGCTTATATTAAAAATTCATGCCTACTCAGGTGCAAAACTATGCGTAGCTTTATAATAAATGAATATTTCATTAGGTACTGTGTTGACTTGGCAAAGAGGGGAACTGCAGGCTGCAAAGAATGCAAAGCCAAGATTGACAAAGGATTGGTGAGAATCGCCAAGATTCTTCCCAATCCGTTCAACGAAGGTGCAGGGGACATGAAGCAGTGGTTCCATGCTCGATGCATATTCACTAAACTTTCCCGAGCCAGGGCAACCACAAAGAAGATTGAAAGCACGGAAGATCTTGAGGGTTGGGACGAACTCGAAGAAGAGCATAAGCCAGAAGTGTTGAATTTTTTATCAGGTAATTAAGATTTATGCTAACATATTTAAATACAATGTTTGTTGAATGCTTATACCCTAATCCTTTATTGGGATTGTTGAATTATGTACAGAATTTTTTTTTTAAATCTTGATCATAGATTATTAATCTTCATAAGGATGAGCAAAGTATAGAACCTGATTGATAAAAAGAAATGTATCATCCAATTCTAAAGATGTAATATTGTCGTCATATAGGAGGTTGATTAGGCATTTTTTTTTAATATGCATTATAATTTTGGTCATCTTATGTTAAAAAAAATATTAGATTTTTTTAGAAACGCTCAACATAGGGCTACGAAATTAGTTTAGGATACTTCAGAATGTACTATATGGCAGGCTTATAACTTTAAACATGTATAAACTTGAGAAGTAGAGGATTAGAGGGGACCTTATTTAATTATTTAACTCCATCAAATTGGGTGATATGGAAGGCATAAAATTTTACACAGCCAAGTGGTCTAGATATGGATACGAGTTATACAAATCCCACCTTTGTCAGGAATGTAGAAGTTATTTTTATAATCAAGAGGGGAAAGTGTATAATAGATAAATAGAATAGTTTGCCTGAAGAGGAAGTTAATTAATCAGTAGTAGATGTTTTTAAAAGACAACTAAATGGGCATTGGGGGATTTTTAGAATGTGTTAAGTGTCACTAACCATGGTGGGCTTAGTGCCTGTAGTTAAACGTGTGCATTGTAAATTATTGGCCATGTTATTGTTGACTCCATTTAATTTAGATTCAAAAGGTTAGGTTTAAAAATAATAAATAAGTTGATGAGTGCCATAGAAAACAAATAAAATTTAATGATAAAAGTATAACAGTTAAAGATTTACATTTAAATGTAAATTAAAAGCAATACAATTATGATAAGGAGCACACGAGAAACGTTTCTTGCCAGTCTCAGAATGTTTCTGTTCAGTCAGTGTTTATCGGAATCGGCCGCTCCTTTCAGAGGGCTTCACTGTTAAAGATCTCCCATTGGTTCTGAGGCATAAACACTGGAGAAGTGGAAATGCTTTCTGTGAATTGCTTGAAAGAGAAAGAAAAATGAACAAACTGCAGTAGGGGCGCACTTTATTATTTGTATTTGTAAGTTAGTTTTCCTTGCAAGAATGTTTAATTTATATTTTCAACACATTCTTTTTTTTAAAAATATATTTTAAAAAAATGATCTTACGGGAGAAGTATTTCGAAAGTTCACCAATTTCTTTAAAGTTGAGAAGCTTTCAAAGTAGATTCTTTGTGAATTTTAAATGCTCCTAGGAATACTCGTGATACACAAACAAATATTCATGTTTGCATCCCTTAGATAATTATGTAGCACTATGTTATACTACAGAATAAATGATGAATTACTAGGGATTTGAAGGTGAATTGAAAATATCAATGTGTTATACTTTTGTCGTTTCAGAATTTTCATCTAGTTTGCCTAGTAAGAAAACTCCTTCAAAGAAAGCACCTGCCAAGGCTTCGAAGGGATCTCCAAATGAGGAAGATAAGTCAACTGAAGAAATAGGTATCTATATACACATTGGCACAGACAAAAAAAAGAAATTTGAGACTAAGCCGCAGTCTCAGATTTTCTGTCAAGTTAAAATGTTATGCTGTCTCTCTTATGCTAGTAACATATAACATTTATAGCAGTAAAATATAAAAAATCCCACAAATTCAAACTTTAATAGGAAATTCCACCTCTGAACCAAACATTGAATTTCATTCTCCTTTCGATATAAATTTTGAAACATAAATGTATTTGGTATAATTGCTGATAGATTATAAATATGTAGTATATAAATTACTTAATTAAGCTAAAAAATAATGTATTTACTTTACAGTGTATAATAATTATTATAGTACACTTATACCTAAATGTATTCTTCAAAAATATTTTTATAATTTTATTTTAGGAAGAAACTAATGTTTGTGTGTACTAGTTAATAATAAAAGGAATTATTATCATATCAATAACAAAAAAGAAAATTTATAGTCATTAAATTACTTATTTTTCTTAAAATTATGAATACAAAGTTCAGGCCATACTTTAAAAGATTGTTTACCAACATGAAAGTTTTAAAAGTTCTATACAAATGAATCACTTTACTTAAAATAATTTAGAAACTGTTCCGTAATAAATCGTTATTAATTTACAATCATTGCAAGTTTGGCAACATCAAAGTTTAATATCAACTGTCAGAAGAAAAAAAAAGAGAAACAAATAACGAAAATTTTATTTTAGATAACTAGCATTTTACAATCTCTACAGCCTTAAACAATTCAAACCAATTTGAAGTCTCTTACAAAATTTTAAAGAAAAAAAATATATACATTTTCTTTTTTATTAATATAAATATAACAATAGAATGAATTCTTGAGTTTAAGTGTTCTAAGTATTAACTTATTTATTTTATTTTTAGATGAAAAGCCTGAAAAAAATGTGGACAATTCCTTTAGGAAGTTTCGTAAAATCTGCACTTCTCTTTCAAAACACAGTAAATACACAGAAAAAACGGCTATTCTCTCCGATTACTTCAAGAAAGGGACTGACGGTGGTAATAAAATTAAACTTATTTAGAATGTTTTTAATGTGTATCAAAGCCGTTGTTTGCTGCTAAGTTATAATTAAAGAGCTTAGTTGAAATCCCTCATGTCCATTTTGGGTGTTTTTCAGTCATATACACAGGGTGGCAACATAACCTGGGAATTCAGGAAATTATCATGAAATTTTTTTTATTTTGGAAATATTTAAAATTTCAAAAAAAATCACAGAAATGTTCAAAATTTCACAAAAAATCAGGGAAATTTTCAAATTTGGATAATTAAAACGGCAATTGTCGTCTGTTATGCCCGCTATTCTGGGTAATTTAGTTGTCAATATTTCATTTTAGTTCTGACAAAGAACTTTTTTTAAAGTATTGTTATGTGCATTTTTATATTTTCAGTTTTATTTTTGTAAAAATGTGAACCACTGCTGGAGGGAGCAGCAAAGTGCATTGGGCCTTAAATTGGGGGGCTAATAAATATGTGATTTATTGAAGATTGGAATAGGAAATATGAAGCATATAAAACATTTAAATTTATCTACAAAAAAAAATTGAAAAAACTTGCTTTTTTTGCATTATCTGCTTCCAGAGAACATGTTTAATTACTATTATTCCTGTCGCAATTGCGTAATTTGTGTTGTATCCATAAATTATTATTTTAACTGTCAATATTGCATATAATTTTTCATTTATAATGTAATTGTAAAATCAGGGAAATTTTTGTGACACCATCATGGAAATCAGGGAACTTTTTTTTCTGAATGTTGTTGGCACCCTGTATACAAATTACTCGTAGTTTTCAACTGCATGTTATTTGAATAATCTAAACTCTTGTATATTTAAACTTGAAAATATTTTGTGCAAATGTATATATGATTTCTTTGTAAATTGGAATTCGTAAAAGCAACCTCCCACCTAATTATCTGGAAACCCTCAAATTTGATAATTTTAAGTTTTAAAAATCCCTGAGTTGGAAAAATTTATTCCTGAAGAAAATTAATATAATTAAAAGAAAGCGAGGGAAAGTTATAAATTAACAACTTGTAAGATTAAACTTAAATTAGACCTCGGGACAAACACTGCATTGCAACATGCATGCAGGAAATCAATACTTGTGAGAGAACTGTTTAATATTACCTAATCTATAAAAACAAGATAAACAATGCTGATAAGTTGGAACTGAAAGTTTTTAGCACTGTTGCTTTGAAAATTTTGAATTGTTAAGTTAATAAATTTCTTGTTTCAACCCTTCCAAAAAAAAATTGTGTGACGGCACTGCATAAAAGTTTTTGTGGATATTTTTTAAGCTTTTACCAATAACTTATTGTGTAGGTTTAGCATGATGTGTGACCAGTAGTTTTAATCTCAATCTATAGTTCGTAGACCACTGGTGAAGGATCCAGAGTGGTCTGCATGTCTCTTCCAATCACAAAAGTTTATTTTTCATATAAAACATGTTATTTGAAATGAAATGGAATTGTTACATTTGCAGTTTTGAATGGTGTTCATTTTATTTTTACCCTCACTTTTTAAAATATTCTTCTAATTCAAAACTGTCAAAATTGGTGAGCAAGGTGTCAGTTTTAATATCACATTGGTTATTTGAAATTCTACACAAATGCATATTTTTGATAATTGGAAATTTTACATCAATTAATAAGGCAATTTAAGTGAAAACAGTGCACTATATTTATAAATATATTTACAAATCATGCTATTTAATATGCAGGTTGTATTTAGTATATCTTGATATAAATTTTATTTAGTGTTATTGAAAGTGGTGGTTGGTGTGTTGTCAAAAGTTATATTCAGTGGTCTCTGGCCACTTAAAGGTTGGGAATCACTGAGTTAGAAACTAACCAACAAAATACTGCCATTCATCGAACACATTCAACACATATATTTCAATCACACACTCACTTTGTGTGATTGAAATATATGTGTTGAATGTGTTCCATAAATGACAGTATTTTGTCAAAAGATATTGATTGATTGTCCATAAATTGAAAGTTATAATTAAAGAAATGACTATATCCTGCTACTTTTGTGATATTTATATTTTTGTAATTTTTCTGTTTTTTAGAAGGCTTCAAAGGACATTTATATTTATGGGCAAAGATGCTGTTGCCACAAGTAGAAAAACGGGTGTATAATTTGCAAACTACACAGCTTATAAAAATATTTAGTAAGGTAAGCTAGCTTTGATGTCAAAATTGAAATTCGAAAGAGATTAATTTGAAATACTTTTTCATTAAGAATCTACTACTGAATTTCAGTTACATTAATATAAGCCTTTCCATATTGTTTTTAGATATTTGAGGTATCACAGGATGAAATGCTGGAAAAGTATGAAGAGGTATTTTTCTATCTTTATTACTGGAAACATATTTAAACTATATTTAAAAATTAATAATAATTTTACTATTTAAATTATTTGTTTAGAATAACGTTTAAAATTATTTTTGTAGAACTGTTCCTATATCTCAGTCTATTAATTTTAACTTTAGAAAACGTAGTAATTGGTTGGAAGTTTCTTATTTTGTTTCTTTGTTAGGTGTATAAAATTTTCTTTAAAAATATATTGTAACACTCCAAGTTTAATTACGTTTATTGTTCTAGGGTGAGGATATAGCCGGTGATGTATCAGAAACAGTCAAGTTGTTCTTTGAGAATTCGGAATCATTTTCACCAGCTGAAGAAAGTACATTATATTTACAAGACGTATGAATATTTAGATTATTCAGCATCAGCCTTGCATGTAACTAAAACATAAAAATAATAGTTCACAATAAATTTAGTTATTAAAATTTTTTAAAAGCCCTTTATTTTTAGTTGTTTTTTGTTACAAAAGGAATATCTTTTAATTGTTTTTTTGCAATTTTATTGAGTAAATGTAATTTTTATTGCAATTTCTGGTACATGTATCTCTTTGCAGTATTATTCACTTATATACTTTTATAGATCCAAGAAAGCACACAATTGGTTTTTACTATTCTTCATTCCTTGAATTTTAGTAAAGTTATGGTGGTGTTTTTATTTCCTTTTTATGTTTATAAATACAATTATTTTTATGCTAGATATTTTGTTTGAAAATACTTTATTAATAATCAGTATTATTTTGCCTATTGTTATTTCTTTTCTATTTGGTGTTCCTTTTAAACCATGGTCATTAAATAAAGAATGTAAGACTATGTATTTAAAGTAGAAATAGTTTAAAATATAAGTCATTGATATATAAAATGTAAACATATAAACATTACTATTTTTTTTTTCTGATCACTTAGTGTTTTATAACAAATTGTATTGTAAGATTGCCTGAATTACCTTTAATAATTGAACTGACATTTTTTTTATATAAATCTGTCATGTTTATTTAATCATTTGATGTTTTCTTTTTTATATATAAAAGATGGATAACTATTTAGATCAGCTTATGAAGACTGGGTTGGAGGTTGAGCAAACAAATATACTGACTAAAGTAGCAAAAAGGTATTTTAATTCAACTGCAATTTGAAATTGAAAATTTTCTGAATATAAGTATTTTTTTATGTGAATTCTAATTATATTCTTGTAAATTATCCTTTAAAGAAATTTTTATATTTTTTGTATATAGATGTTCTTTTGCTTGTTAAAATAATATGAAATATTTTAAAGTTACTTAACTTTTAATGACTTAGTAAATGTATTGTTAATTATTTTTCTTTACAATATATCTAAATCGGTGTGTTACGTTAGTTTTATGGTTAGTAGAATTTCTGTCTGATTAATACTGTTGACAAAAGCTTAAATTATTCTTGTTGATATAATTATTATTATACCTTAATGTTTGTAAAATATATATAAATTGTTAATTATTTTTTTTGTGTAGATTATTTTAATACATTTTAATTGCTACCGTAAATATGGCTTACTTTGGCTCTGGGGTATTACATTGTTCAAGGTGGTAAACTTACTAAAAAATGCATACTACAAGCTGATTGGTTCAGGTTCGTATAGTAATCGGTGATTCCAGCCAGACTGTATAGTAATAGTTAGGCAAGCCAAGTTTTAATAGAGTTCCAATATTTGCTAGTAAATGGAACAAAGTAACACATATTTACATTGAAGTGTTATGTGGAAGTCACTAAAGTTAAAGAGTGTTGTAAATGCCGATAGTCGAGCTCCAATACTTCTTTATTAATCATATGACCATAGCAACCATAAAATTACTTACGACTGCAATATTTTGTCTCATATTATAATTTTCATGTAAAAAGTCGCCAAAGTTGTTGTAATAAAAATATGTAGTACCTTTTAGTTTTGAAAAAGTAAGTTAACCTAATAAAGCTGTATATTTCCGTGCATGTATTTTTAATGGAAATAACTTAATTTTTAAGTTGTGTTGTATACTATTGTAAAATTTAGAAAGTTAATTTTATTTGCCTTTGATTTTTTTTTATTGTTTAAGTTCAAGATATGCATATAGTTAATTTATCACTAATTCTATTTTTAACTCTCTATCAGGTGCACAGGAAGTGATTTAAAATATTTTATCCGCTTTATTAAGCATGACCTACGCATTAATGCGGGACCTAAACATATGTAAGTGACCATATCCGACTTTCATTTTATTATTTAAAGAGTAGATTTTAGTAAAATTGCTTTTTCAGCAGTAATATCATATGGGGCCGTCCACAAATGATCTCACGCTTGGACAAGGGTAGGGGTTCATGAAGCTGTGACAAGGGGGAGGAGGAGGGTTACAAGAAGTGTGACACATTGCCAATCAACAGAAAACAAACACAAAATTCAGAAAAATAAAAAGTTTTGCTTCCATTTTAAATTTTATGTGTATATTACAGACAACTCTCGTTATCTCGAACTCGAAGGGAAGTGTATAAAAATTCGAGATATCGAAAATTCGAGTTATCGAAAATCCTATTAAAAAGCTGTTTTAGTAAAAATAAATACTAGTATACTTACACGACTTTATTTAACATATCTATCCAAAATAGTTTGGTGAGTATTTCTATTTTTTTCGAAATCAATTATATTTTCCAAATGCACGATTGCTTGAAATGTCTCTGATGTTTTCATTTCCGGCCTTGATTCAATGAATGCACACATAGTTTTTATAGAAGATGGAGCCTCTTACAAAGTTATCTTTGTAGGAGTTTAGCATTTTTCATTATCATTCTTCTTCTGAGAGCAATCTCTCATCAAATGCGGCTATAGAAAAGTGTCGAGTGTCGTCTTCATATTTTAAGTGAGTTGATTTCTGGACGGTCGGTAATGTTCCAAGAAAGTGACTGGCGACATTGAAACAAAACGGTGAGGCACAGGTAGGAATACATTGTACGTTTACCCTTTCAATAATGCACAATAATAAAGAGAACCGATAAAGAAGAACGTGGCAATTACATATATGCTAAAGGTTCTTAAAAATCTGTAGTTTTGAAAGGAAAACAAAATTTTGTGTTCTGAGGAAACTTCGAGTTATCGAAAATAACGACGAAAAACTTCGAATTAAAGAGATAAAATTACATTAAATAAGTAATGAAGGGACAGGGAAATCGATTTTTTTATCGAAGTTTAAGTTATCGAGAGTCTACTGTATTTATTATGTGGTATATTGATGTAGTTGGTAGTATAACGTGTATGGTGAAGTGTGATGTAGTAGAAGAGGTAGTCAAAATTATGGTGAAATGGTGTAGCATCATTTATGGACAGTCCCTAAATCTGACTACGTTAGAAGGTTATCAAAGTGTATGTATTGACCCACCAGAAAATCACGAGAAAATGTTGTTTGAAAGAATCAAGGTTTTTTTTTAATGCAATAAAACTCTATTTAACATGTGTTCAAATGTGCTTTTATTTTAAATGATAAGGTTATTTAATATATTGTTTTTGTCTTCTATCTCTTCAGTACTTTTTTAATGAGCTAACAACTACATTAATATGTAATTATATTGTTATGCTTCTATTTCAGTAACAAATAATCTAAGATATCATATGTATATTATGTTAGTTGGATATACGGGAGAAATTATATACACATGTTTATGAAGGGGGAGGCGGGGCTCAGCAATGTGTGACTGAGCAAAATATTGAGAGAAGGAAGAGCACTGCCCAGAAGTGTCACATTGGCAATATTGTTGAAATTTAAATTATTTTAGTTTTGATTATTTGAGTTAATTCTACAATGTAACAATTGAAAAAATACTTTTTCAGTGCATCTAAAAGTATTATTGTGATCTTGTCTTATCTTAATGTCAAAGTCTTACTCTAAATTACGAAAGTTTTACTTCAATTTTAAAAAGTTGAACGGTTAATGTATTGCATGTTATTTTGGTGTACCAATAGTTTTCAGATCTAACTGTTCAACCATTTGCATTTTTATTTGAGTTAATAGTACAATGTAACAGTTGAAAGTAAATAAAAAGAAATTAGTACATTTACATGTATTTATATACCTTAGTTATTATACTCTATAATTATTTTTATTATATTGTTTTTGTACAAATAAAATATATATTCTTATTTTGTTAATATCCATTTCAGACTTGAAGCCATTAACCCTTCAGCCTACGAGGCATTTCAGGCATCTAGGAATTTGAAAGATATTGTAAAACGTTCTATGAATGAAGGTAAAAAAGGAAATCTAACTAAAGATTTAGCCGTAAAAACAACTCTCATGACACCCGTTTTGCCTATGCTGGTATGTACTTAAAAGAGTTCTACATTTCTTATAGTTAACAATCCTCGAAGTGCAGAAAAAGAACACTAGGCAAACATTAAAATATACCAGGCCAAATATAGTTTTCTCCAATAGATAAAAATTATTAAAATACCCAACATGGCTACATATTTTGTTCAAATTTGAAATATCTGGCTTTTGTTAGGGAATTATACGACAAAACATTAATTTACAGCCCTTAGGTCCAGCTCTAACATTTTAGACACCGTTTTCGATTTTCCTTTTCGTCAATATATATTCTGCAAGTTTAAAATATGTATCTTTTATTTTTATATGAGTTTGGATTTGGTTATTTAACGCCGCACTAGAGCTGCACAGTAGGGTATTGGCGACGGTTCGGGACCTATCTCGAAGGAAAGACCCGGGAATGATGACTTATATTTTTGATCCATGGTCAGACAACGAGGAGAACACCTTAGCAGGCACCCGACACAACCTCAATAGGCGTCAGGGCATTGGACCAGGATTAGATTTATCATGCACCAATCCTGTATACAAGCCAGTATAATTTGTTGGATATTTTTAGACGATGTCTTAGAATTTTAGTATCGAAGCTGGCAACCCTCCAATCGCAAGATTACTACATTTTTACTTTTCTTTGATACTCGAACTTGTAATCCTCTGATTACTAGCCGAACACCTTTATCGACTGGGCAACTGTGGGTCCTATTTTTTATATGGGAAAGAAAGAGAGAATCTTTAATGTTATAGCCAAGGCAAGTTGCAAACTTTAAATGCTCTGATCTCCAAACTTTGTTTTAGGACTTATACAACTTGGTGGCCTAGCTACTTATTTATATACGGGTGTGTTCCGTAAGTAATGCGACTAAATTCCTAAAAAATCATTTATTCGACATATTCGTACTATTAGTTAAAAATCCTCAAAATAGCACCCTCCTTCGTCGATACATTTATGGAGGCGGTGTTTCCAGGCCTGGAAGGCATCCAGGAAGGCCTTCTCCGTGAGGTCCTTTAGAGCCGATGTAACATGAGCCTGGATGTTTTCAATCGTGTCTCAATGTTTCCCTTTCAGGGCTCCTTTTAAGTGAGGAAACAAAAAAAAGTCTCAGGGAGCCAGGTCAGACTGTAGGGACGCTGGGAAACCAGTGGGGGCATGGGTCCTGGCTAGAAAGGAGGGTCGCGCGCTGCCGAAGTGACATCAAGGACGCATGAAAACTTCATCGCGATATCGCGCCAAGCCACAGCGCCTTCGTTATCAATGATTTCTTGGCCAGGACCCATTGACCCATACCACACTGGTTCCCCAGCCTTCCTACAGTCCTGACCTGGCTCCCCCAGACCTTTTTTTTTGTTTCCTCGCTCAAAAGGAGCCTTGAAAGGGAAACACTGGGACACGCTTGAAAACATCCAGGCTCATGTTACATTGACTTTAAAGGACCTCCCGGAGAAGGCCATTCAGACCTGGAAACACTGCTTCCATAAATGTATCGACGCAGGAGGATGCTATTTTGAAGTTTTTAACCAATTGTACAAATATGTCCAATAAATTATTTTTTATGAATTTGGTCGCATTACTTATGGAACGCACCCTGTATATATATATATATATATATAATTTAACATATAAAATTCAACTCAAATTGTTCTTATAGTTATTATAATAACTAAAATATAATCTGACAAAAAGAATAAATTTAAAATATGCAAATTTATTTTATATTATTACATTTAAATGGTATATAATAAAAATTCTACATGTTACAATTTTGAAGTTGTCTTTTCTAGTCCTAATTTCTCATGTTCTATGTTGTATTTGCAGTTTTTTTATTTCATTTTTGGTGTAATGTTATATTTATGTGAAATTTCAGGCTATGGCATGTAAAGATCTTAAAACACCTTTCAAAAAGTATACCAAGGGATTTTATGCGGAAATCAAGTACGATGGAGAAAGAGTTCAAATCCATAAAAGAGACAATGAGTTTAACTACTACAGTCGCAGTTTGAAACCAGTAATGCCTCATAAGGTATTTTATTTTAATTTTTAAATTCTTTTTTACTTATTTCTACTGTATATCTCATAATGCCTAGTGTTACATATTGTCTAAGAAATGAATTAATAACGCCACTAAACTTTTAAAATATTTATTTTAGAATAAAATACTTATATTTCCTTAAAGAGTTGATTGAGGAAATTTTTAAAAATTTCAAAAGCAAAATGTTTTTTTCAACTAAATATTTTTATTCGGAAATCTTTCATAAAATGTGTTTAGTTTTTAAAAACTACTTTTTCATGTTTCATTTAATTTTCAAATTAAAAATGTGATATTGAGTAGTATGTGTAATTTATTCTAATATTTCACACAAAAAAATTATAATTAGAATTCTCAGTTAAAGCATGTTTTAAAACATTTATATTCTGTAAATATATTTATACTTTAAAAAATATATGTCCAAAAACGAATTATAGTTTTGAATCTTGAAATAAAAGTACTACTATCCCTCCGAATAAATAATATGTAATAAATCAATGTGTTGCCTACTTTTCTAAGGTGCCAAAAATATTTTATTTGTTATTCAGGTAAGAGAACTGGAATACTTAATATTATTTGGACTGTGTTATGCAACAACTGGTCAACCCATACAATTTTTACTTTGAGAAAACTGGCTTTAAAAGAAATCACTCAATAGGAAAATCCCATAGAGAATGATACAAATAGAGGAATAAAAATGCTGATTTTCGTGTGTCCATCATTGAAACCACGTGATATGTGGAAATGCCAATTCATTCATGCGCCAATATTACTTGGCAGGCCTTGGCGACTTTCAGAACTAAACGAGATCGAAGTATTGTAATATGGTTGTGTGTTTAATTTTGTATTTAAATATAGGTTTTTTTGAACGATTGGCACAATTTAAGGGAGTTTAACAGATATATTAAGGAGATTTTTCTTATTTGTAGTTTTGAAATAATTGCATTACGTTTTTATGTAAACAATTTACCATAAGCGAAGTTCTTTCAATTGTTATTTTGTATACTTCAATAAGAAAATATAAACAATAAAACCTGAGAAATAAAAAGAGTTTTGCTTCTTCGAGTATTGAACACAAATAAAATATTTTCGTTTCGTTAATGAAGAGGAAATATTTAGTGCATATTGTTTGAAAATAAGTAAATGCGTATGTATATGTTAAAAAGTTGAATACGGACAGAACTCCTTACCACCAAAAAAGAAGAAAGTGCGCCAAATTTGAAACTCCTGCAGATGTCTGAACGCCAAATGTGGCAGCGCTATAACCACGTGATGTGGGTTTTTCTTTTCAATGTTGACACCGCAGCCTTACGAGAGTCTGGTATTGTAGGCGCTCTCTATTTAATATTACAACTCTCTGGAAAATCCATGCCGCAACAATTTGCTACAGGTCCGTTGTCAGCGCTATATGTCCAATGTTGCTACTGATTTTTTAGCATAGAAAGAGAAACCTTGGGCTCCCATTTACATTGAAAATTACACTTTTTTCAATTTGTGGATTAACAAGTTCTTACATAACACAGTCCATTTGTGTAGTAGTTCAGTGTACTATATTTGTTAACTTTTTAATTTTTTTAAAAAGTTTAATAAATAATGGATTGACAAATAAATTGATAAAAATTAAATTTCTTTATAAGCTTAGCTGTCACCCATGCATCCAACACTTGTAAGTGTTAAAAATATCGAATGCTTCTAGGTTGCTCATTTCAAGGACTTCATTCCAAAAGCTTTTCCGGGAGGAAATGACCTCATGCTCGATTGTGAAATTCTATTGGTTAATAACGAGGGCAAGCCTCTACCTTTTGGAACTTTGGGTGCTCATAGAGTGAGTAAGCATATGATATGCACTTATTTATCATAAAAATCGTTGAACACATATCCCTGCTATTTTAATAATCCAAGATTCGCCGCTCAGGGCCGGTTTTAGTCATAGGTTACCTAGGGGCCCACACGGCAAAGGGCAGGGTTCCCCCTGGTCCTTAAAAGTCCTTAAGAACTCCTTATTTTTGGTTTGCATTTTTAAGAGCCCTTTAAAGTCCTTAATTTTGACCAAGAGTCCTTAGAAACTCCTTATTTTTGCTCCTACCAAAGAAACATTAATTTTTGTTTAGTATTTCCTTTAAAATTTCTTGCCTTCTGTTTATTTCACTTACCTTGTCAATCTATTAATACCTTTTAAACATAGCATTGCATTTAAAAATTCATTTTTAAGTTAATATGAAAGTTGATTGTTGTCATAATTTGTTTAATTTTTCTTACTTCAGAAGCAGCGCAATAAAAAAGGGTCCTTAAAAACTCCTTATTTTTTATTTTAAAAAATGAGTGGGAACCCTGAAGGGGTCTGCACCACACACACACACAAAAAAGTCAACTTGTGCAGAAAACTAATTGGAAGGATGATAATCTGAATTCTAATGAAAATAGCATACTACAATCTTTTTATGATGGATAAAAATTAATAAACAGATTTGTACAATGTAAATATACCCTAATAGTTTTATGTACTTAAAACGAACTTGTTTATTTTATTATGCCATTGATTTACCCCATTTTTTTTTTTGGGGGGGGGGAGGATCTGTTTTTTATTTTGCTTACAGCTATTTGAAGGTAATACAAAGATGAGTGCAATATTTTATTATCATAATCATTATTATATCTTCATAAATTCTTCATATTTATATCTTCATAAATTCTAGAATGCCATTGCATCTTGCGATTCCTTGAAACCTGTGAAATTTTTCAACAAAGTATTTAATTTATTAAAATTTATACAAAATAAATAAATAGAGGTGTATCCCAGTTTAATTTGTACACTTAAAAAGGATTTAATTTGTGTTTTGGAATACATATTTTCGAAAAAAATTTTTTAAAAGGCTTTGGTTTAAATATCCCAACACTGATTTCAAAATTAAAAACTCTAATTAAAATGTTATTTTACAATTTATAGCAAACAGCCTTTAAAGATGCAACCGTTTGTCTGTTTGTGTTCGACTGTCTGCAGTTTAATGATGAAAATATAATGAAAAAGTAAGAAAACATTTCTTAACTTACTTTATAAATGTTCTTATTATTTTGTCAGATACTTATTTTATGAGTGATTTCAGACCATTGGTTGAAAGAAGAAAGATTTTAGAAGAAAATATTGAGCCTATCAAGAACCATATAATTTTATCGGAATTAAAAGAAATTGATGTAAGTTTGAATTAACTTTGTTATAAGCAGTTTTTATGACAGACTAGTAGTTTTGCTGTTCATTGTTGTACAAAATAACTTTTTAAAAATACTAGGGGGCTCTGCCCCCTGCTCCGCTGACGCTCCGCCAACCCCCGAGGATTGCTACGGAATCCTATTTGGTTTGCTTCGCAAACCAAAGCTGCCTTAGTTCTCAAATAGATGAGAAAAGCAAAAATAAAACAAAAGTTGGATGCATTTCAATTTTACTTGTGCAAGCAAACTTTAATTACACGAAAGATGTTATTTGGGTGAAATGCATTGAACGGTAACCCTTGTCGGCTTTTCTGAAAAAGCAGTACTCGCAACGCTAACAGATTTTTGCATTAACCCTTGTTGTTTCTTCTGAAAAAGCAATATTCGCAACGATAACAGATTCTTGGAGTAAACCTTGTCGACTTTTCTGGAAAAGCAATACTCGCACCGCTAACAGATTTTTGTATAAACCTTTGTTTTTTCTGAAAAAGCAATATTTACAACTATAACAGATTCTTGGTGTAACTCTTATCGACTTTTTTGAAAAAGTAATACTTGCATCGTTAACATATTTTTGGAAATAAAAGTCGCTTTCATTGCCAATCAAAAAACTCCACCTTTATCCTGAAGGGTTTCCGAAAAGGGTAAACAGAGAAAAATTAAGGTGACTGTTCAACGCATTTGACCGCCTAAATCAACTGCAGACATAAAAACTGTATCTGTTAGGTTACCGGATGCTGATTGCTTCACACACACCTATCCCTATTTACATACATGAACACTATTACAAATAAATTTTAAAAAGATGTATATACAATTTTAGGTTAAAATGCAGGGAGTGCCCTCAGCGAATTATCTGAAATTTTTCTATAATCGCTATGCTAAACGTACTGGTGACAAAAACTTGTTGTTGGCAAAGTTTTTTTATACGCACATTTTCTTTAAGTCGGTTTTCCTTTTTTTAAAAAAAGATTATTTTATTGTCTTTCTTTTAGTCTTTAATTTTAACAGGGGACTTAGCCCCCTATTATTATTCACCAAAAAATTCAAGTAGCAATTTGCACATTGTAAAACAATCCCTATCAATGCTGGTTAAACGAAATGTCATTGTTGTACAACTTCTGTTAAACAATGAAAATATTTTGAAATCTAATAAATTGTTTAAAAAAACTGCGTTAATCGACATTTCCGGATAACCGAGTATTCCGGACCGACAAAAGTTCGGTTAATTGAGAATTCTGTATATTTTTTCAAATTGCTTGCAAATGAAACATCTCCTATCCAACAATTTTTTGTTGTTGCAAATATCTTAATTAGAACCAAAGTCCTAAGTGAACATACATAAAAAAAATATGTAACTGTCGAATTGATAACTTTCTAATTTGGCGGTTATATTTTGCAGTTTGGGTTGGCGTGTTGTTCTTTCTGTTAAAAATACATTGACTGGCTTTACACAGCTTTTCAGCAAATCTGGTAACCTTTTTAGGAAACTGCAAGGGAAGTTTTTATCATGTAGTTTTTATCACCGTTCACTACATTTTAACCTAAAATTGTATATTCAGCTTTTTAAAAAATAATTCGTAAATGTATTAATGTATGCTTCAGGCATGTTGTTGACATGCATTGAACAAACACTGATTTTTTACATGTTATCTTTTCGGCAACCCTGCAGGAGGAAGTTTTTTTTTTGGCAATGAAACTGGCCTTTGTCGCCACACGTGTTAGTCTTATCGATAATGCTTTTTCAGAAAAGTCGCCAATGGTGACCGTTCAATGCATTTTAACCTACAATTTCTAATTTGCCAAGCATTGGAAGTGTTGGCCTCGCTATTTAGAACATGATCCATGAGATCTTGAAGGGTTTCCCTCTGAAACTGCTGTTGATGCATTCGAAAGTAATTCAAACGGTTCCATTCCATTGTGATGTAGCCATGGAGAATATACTGTTGAGTTAACGACCAGCAGAGGTGAAGATGTTAAACTCGTCCAGAATGCGCAAGCTCTAACCAATATACTGAACAGGGGTAAGTCGAGTGTGACCGGCGTTGTTTTGTACATTTAGAGAAAATCCACGATCACTTGATGGAAATAGCAACGGAAAGACCAGAGGTTGAACATGGTAAAACGGTTTATACATTTTTGCTTTGGGTAGACTATAAAACTTGCCTGATTTGGAACTAACCCATCTGCTCAGTCACTATAACAGCAGAAACTTCAGCAGCAGTACCAGACGTTGGCAAGTTATATCGCCTGCCATCAGCCACAAAAGATCTATGGAACTCTAGTCGAAAATTTTAGGAAGGTTGGTTTCGATAAGATTCGAACAGTGTTCAGTACACATTGGCATAGGGGTTAGCCTTCATTATGTTTTGAATAATATGTAGAACAGATGGTTTGCACTGATCTGAAGTTCTACATGCCATAGCAGCTTCATTTTCATGAATGTAAATTTCTACAAAACGTGGTTTCTATGCATTTTTGGCTATCACGCTAGTTGTAGCCATTGCATTTACATGCCCACGAAGTGTCACACAACTTATTCCCCTGAAAGTTTCTTCCAATGCACAGAATGCAGTCATGGCAAATGCAGAATTATAGTACCTAATATTCCTACGAAAATTCACTGAATCATTGTGTCCTTTTTCAAAGCTTCGGGAAAAAGATATAGGGTTTAATTGAACTTTACCATTATGACAACAATTGTGCTTAATTCTCCGCGCACCACAATCATTGCATTCCACTGAAAGACTGCCTATTGTCAAAGGAACACAGTCATCACTTTGATTTTCGCCCAGGTACTGATTTTCTTTTAAAGCACGTGCACGGTTTGCCAATCTACTGCGATTTCCCAGGTGCAGAGTATATTTGGTCGCGTTGCCGAAGACGATACTGCCGATATTATTCATGACGAATGCTCATGATTGAAAACGTTGAACTAACCAGGTACTCAATCCCCCAGTTGGAACAACAAATATTAAGAAATCAAATCTATTCTAAAGTAGAAATATTGAAAATAAACGTCGCTTCAAAAATGGTGAAAAAAAGGTAAATAGACGTATCGAGAGTTGAGAAGTATGCTCCTGCTCCCGTACGAAGGAGCGTTCCTATTGGCTATGTGTTGTGCCATTCTATTTTTATGTTATAGTAAGAAATCAGTAACCCTGTGTTAACTTTTTTTTTTAACTTTACAGTTTGTTAATTAGTTCAGATATACAATTTATATTACTTTTGTCCCAATTCTAAAATATGTGCCAAATCTTTAGTTTAGAGTCAAAAATGATTTTTCTAAAACTAGAAAATAATATGCAAGCAATATAATATCCACAAAATAATAGTGTATCAATATCAATATTGTAATGTAATAATGTATTTGTAAGAAACGAATGTAAAAATTTTGTTTATAACTTGTGAAGTATGTGATATATGTAAAGAAGATTGTCTGTGGTTTTTTTTTTATACAAATCTACAGTTTTATTCCAAGTTTTAAAAATTTTACACACTTAACCTTCAAAACAAGAGAAAGGTAACTGCCTACATGAGATTAAAAAAAAAAAAAACTTCCCTCACCTTAAAGCACAAATAACTTTTTACTAAAACCGCCAGATGGCGCCACAAGGAAAAAATTAGCCAACACTCTGCATAAAACCTGGACAATGGTGGGTACTTCACCTAGTTATAAATAAAATTGAAACTAATTATATAAGTTTGGCACAAATGAGATTGATAAAATATTATTTCAAATTTCAAAAGTTTCTACCTTTCTTGATCAGAACAAGTAATTGAAGTACTAGTTAGAAAAGAGAAAAATATTAAAAGGATTGGAAGTCAATGAATCGATCAATACAAAACAAAAGTCATGTCATTTGGTTTCTATTTTGCTTATATTACAGCTCATAGCTTGTATACCCTTTGTATATATATTTAATTTACGTTATTAAAGTATACAGAACAAAGTTTGCATTCTAATCATCTACGTTTGTCCTTTTATAACTTTTTTTTGTTAGTGTTAGTTCTGTGATTCCCGCCACCTGAACTACACTCTACACTAAAACGAATACAAAAAATATTTTGAATAAAAATTTTGGTATAAGTTTTTATAATCTGAATTTAATTTTTTTTCAGAGTCAAAAGAAATTTGATGTACTTGCCGCATCTATATTTCGCCAAGGCTTAGAAGGAATGGTTATAAAAGATAAATATGTAATTACATTTTTTATTTCTGTAAGAGGGAAACTCTTTTTAATATAATTTATTTGTTATGTTTCAGTATATTATGGCAGTTTTCCACAATGTATGGTAGTTAATTTTTAAAACTGATAGTTTGTGAAAGTTGGTCGAATACTTAGAAAGTTTAAAATTATAGTTTAACAATCTTGAAAAATTAGTTTTATTTTGAAGAAATACATTTTTTTTATGAACTAATATTTTAAATATAAAATATGAAGTTAATTGTTAGTCCATGCTTGACTGTCTGTCCAATTAAAGTAATTCTAAACATGATTAATTTATTTGCTGATTTTGTACTGTTTATTACTTCATCTTAATATCCTTACATATAATTTAACTTGTTAATTGAAATTATTTGAATCCCACAAAAGCTGTTGCTTTGAATCATCAAAAAGCTAGAATATATTGGGGAACATGAAGTTATTAAAAAAATTAAATCCTTCAAAACTTATTAGAAGTAAATAGTGTTATATTTTAAGAATTTGATAAAAAAAAATTAATTGTTTGAAAGCTGACCTAACAATTTTCTCAAAATGTTCAAGTAAAAAAAAAAAGTTTTTTCCACTTTTGAGACTAATATCACTGAAATCTACGTAGAAAAACTGTTGCATGTAGTCAAATACTAAAAACAAAAACTTAATTTTTTTATGTAGGCTTTTTACTAATTCACTTGTACTCTCCACCCATATCACATTAAAAGCCATGAAATCAACATATAAATAACCAGATAAAACTCGTCTTATAAAACATTGCATTAAGAATAGTATAATACAAATGCAATTTTAAAACTATGCAATAAAAATACATAAAATCTAGACATGTTTCGGGAGATACATCTCCCTTAATCAGTATAAATGAAAAGTCTGTGTGCACAATAAAATGAAAATAAACCCAGAATTGAAAGTGTTGCCAAAGAACAAAAACTATCTGAATCGGTTGGAGTTAATTATTGTGTGCCAACAAGCCAGAAATACCGGAACCGCAAATGTTTCATTGACGATTGAATCAATATTGCTAAAAATATAAAACGCTCCAGGAAGTCAAGCTAAAACTGGAGATTTGGGTTTGCAAATTAAATGTAGGTTAGAAAAATTAAATAAATGGTTATGTTCCTAAGAATGCTAGTGCCTTCCAAGCACTCTTGGGAATTAATATTGGTATATACATACACTTAGTGTTTTACGACATGTACCAAATAATGTTAACTAACAACAAGCGTTGTGGGGAATTTTAACCTGAAGAAAATTTTAGACCACCAACATACTTGGTGTTCTAGCTGACAAAAATAACATATATGAAAGTTTTTGAGAGAATTAACTTTTTAAACTCAAGAATATGTTGTTCTTTTTCATTTTGAAGAACAGACGAGGAAAAATAACATGTCATTATTTTTGCAACTTGAACTTTACGCTGGAGTTCTAAGGGTTAATAAAATATGTTGATACCCAAGTGATGTCATACTTTTAAATGGAGTTAGATAAAGAACAGGTTAATAAAAGAAAAGCATTTTATTTTATGTTCAAGAACATTCAGTTATCTTTCAATTTGAAGAACAGGGAACAAAAGAACAAGTTGTTATTTTGGTGACTGAGAGTCAAAACTTGAGTGTAAAGGATTAATATAATGTTCTGTGATGTTGTACATTGGATTCTTTTTGAAAAATTGTGACTACTTTACTAAATGTTTTAATTTCTTAGCATTTATGTATACTTTTAAACGTTTTAATATATTTTTTAGGGCGTTTATGAACCTGGCAAAAGACATTGGCTTAAACTAAAAAAGGATTACTTGTCTTCTGTAGATGGCAAAGGCATGGCTGATTCAGCTGATCTAGTAGTACTCGGTGGATATTTTGGAACAGGAAGAAAGGGTATGTTTTTCTGAAACGTTTTTTTAAAGAAGAAGACATTGTTTCTTACTGTAGAGTATGAAGAAAGTTGTATTACATTACTATCTGAAAAACCATAATGTTAACCCTCCGCACTTGAAGAACATGTTTTATATTTGAGTTATTTTTAGAAAACAGTTACTTCTCATTTAGCACAGCCGGGCTGCACCTAGATTCATTAGTGTATTTTAAAACTAAAATAAAATATTTTACTAATTTTCTTAAATGAAGATTAGAATTGAAAATGCAAACCGTACCATAATGCACAATTCATGAGGGGAAAAAAACTCCATTCAATCAAACTGCAGCCGAAATTCGAAATCGGCTGCATCGTTGCCATGGCAACCTCTACATAGTGTGGAGTGCTAATGCACTGCATTTGTGAGAAAGTACAGCCAAAATGAATATTCTTGTTTTAGCTGTACTTGAGGTTCGATATGCTGATTGGCTCGTTGGTGAAACAAGAACTTACGAGAATATCTTCAAATGGAAATGGTTTTCGTGATACATTTACTGTGTGCTGTTGTTTCAGGACATGGTCCTGCTGTTGTTTCGTTATGTAAGTTAATATTAAAATTGACCGATTCACATGTTTAAAAGAAAGCAGGATTGCTTTAATTTTCAAAAAATAAGTAAGTATTTTCCATTTTTTCGCATGTTATCATTTTGTAAAAATTGAAAGGAAACTTTGATTTGAGTAGTGCATAATAAAGAATTTCCGTTCATGTATGTTTTTTGGAAATGTATGTTCCGTTCATGTATGGTTTTTGGAAATGTATGGGGGAAGGGGGATTCACATGATTTCAGCTGCACTAACATTTTTGACCAAGGGCCGCCACTGTCTCATTTCTGTTCTTTTCCCCATTGATACCCAAGCCAGTGATGTCATACTTTTAAATAGAGTTAGATAAAGAACAATCTAACAAAATATGTGTTTTTTATGTTCAAGAACGTGCAGTTCTTGTTCAATTTGATGACCATGAACCAAAAAGATCAGCTCATTATTTTTGTAACTGAGTCACATCTTGAGTGCAAAGGGTTAAGAAAAAAAATTCAGCATAACCATTATATATTTAACAAAAGATTAAAAAATTTTTAGGTTTTATTGAAAAATTATACAGGTATTTAAATTTCACATTATCGCAACAGAAACACTCCTAATAAAATATATTCAGTTATTTATTTAAGTTTGTATTCAGGTGGCATCATGTCTGTGTTTTTGATGGGATGTCGCGATGAAAGGTCTGGCAA
Organism: Troglohyphantes excavatus; assembly: GCA_963932185.1. NCBI lineage: Eukaryota > Metazoa > Arthropoda > Arachnida > Araneae > Linyphiidae > Troglohyphantes > Troglohyphantes excavatus. The sequence continues at coordinate 11,866,640 of OZ010668.1, forward strand.
ATGGTGTACTGTCACTAAGGTACCTGGAGGGGACGATGCAACTTTAGAAAAATTGCAGGACTCGCTTAAAATGAAGAAAATTAACAAAGTAAATATTGTTTTTCAGTAAGAAGTACAAATTAGTTTTATAGCTGTTACAATTTTTTTTAACTAATAAACTTTAATTCCTGCTTTTTTAGGATCAAAGCCAAGTTCCATCATGGCTGAATATTAATAAAGCATTAATTCCAGATTATGTAATAGTTAATCCCAAAGTATGTGTTTTATTTATTTATAATAACATTTTATATTAAAATAATTGAAAATTGTGTCGCTTGAAATTGTATATGCGCTCTTTTATTGATTAAGTCTTGTCACAACCTACAAGTCCCTTAATGTTTTATAATTTTCTTGAATTACATATATTCATTGTTTATCTTTCAGTAATATTCTGGCTTTATTCAGCTTTTATATGTCAAAGTTTTCCCTCGTACTTAAACCCTCAAATGAATGTTTGCTTTCTATTCCCTATGCTTTGAGAATTTAGAAAACATTGTTTTATGTTAAAAACTTGAATTTCTCTTTACAAAAAGGGGCTTTTAAAAATGTATCTGCATTTGTTGAACACAATATCTCAAGTCAATTTAGCAATGACTTTTGAATTTGATATAAAGTTCCTAAAGTGTATAGGATATAATAATGCAGGGAAGTACTCTGTTCTATAAAGATACCCCAGTTTTTGTAAAAGTTCTCCAATGCAAAAAAATTAAATTTAAAGTCAAACTAGCGTAAATAAATTTAAAAGAATTAAATCTCTTTAAAAGTACACACCGAAAGTGGACAAGTAAACTAAAATAAAAATATACAAGCTCTGTAATTGTCCATAAATGACTGTTAATTTTTAATCTGAGTTAAGATTCAAAGTCCTGATAAAAGGACTATTATAGTCCGACAACGAAAAATATAATGCTGATCTCCATCAAAATTAGTTCAATTCAACATTCTTCATTTCGCGGTCGGATTCTACGCGCGGATTTTGGCTAGAAACTTTGTGGTCTGCCATAACAGCAGGGTTATTATACATTTTAAAACAAGGGCTAACATTTCTATTGTGGTTTTTTCAGAGTGACTTTAATTAGAAATGTTTCATGATAATGGCTCTTATTATCAGTATAATTAAAGCCAAATAAAACTTAAGTTTAAAAAAAATTATAATTGGTGTTAAATGATCAAATAGTTTGATAGAAAACCATACACAGTTGAAGTGGAATTCTGTTATTCACTTACAAAAATTAAGTGTAAATAAAAAGTTTTATGATTTTGACATGACATGTCTTTAAAATCAACTAGATGAATGGGGTATCAAGTTAAAAGCACCATTTAATGCTTTAAGAAGAGCTATTCTGACACTATAACTCTATGATCAACACCAATAGGTCAATTGACATAAATTTGATCTCATTTGATAGGAAATTAGGCACTGATACATGTAAAATCTTGAAGCAAAGCATATACAGGTGTAAGAATGTCTTAAGCTGTTGTAGTAAGAATGTTTTTGTTGTAAGAATGGTGTAAGAATACATCTTTATCTTCCTTTTGTTGATCTGCAACCAATTCCTATTTCTTTATAATCTGCTGAAGTGACATTTCATATAAGACCCTTTCGAACATACAAAATCTTACATGCAGATTTTTCTTCCTCTTTAATATTCTATCTTTAGTTAGATCTTGTAATATAAAAATGATTCCGAAGTCCTTCAATGATTTTCTTTTGCTTAGGAGTCTCCAGTGTGGGAGATAAGTGGAGCAGAATTTTCAAAAGCCGAAATACACACGGCCGGTGGGATTTCCATCCGATTTCCCCGAGTTTCCACAGTGAGGGATGACAAAGACTGGAAAACGGCAACCACCCTGAAAGAACTAAAAGTAGTTCATATTTTATTTTCTATGTTATGTAAAAAATTATTTAAATATATATATCATTTGCTAAATACATTTTAACAATATCATAAAAAGAAAATTACATATACAGGTTTCTTATTTAGAGATATATACAATTACAGTGATGTAACTATAGTGAATATATGCTAAAACTTATGCAGATTATCTGGATTCGCATCAGATTGCAATATTTAGCAATAAGTTTTTAATTTTATAGCATTTCATTACTCCTTTGTGACTGAAGATTAGTTGTTGAGAAAAAAATTTACTGTAAAATGTAAATTTTTTTAAAAACAACTTCTTTTATTTTTTAAATTCAAATCACCATCAATTTATTTTTTTAATAAATAGTATAAATAGTGCCATACGCATTTAATAGTCGTCGCTGACGATAAACCAGTCTCAGAAAAAAAAATTGTATAGAAAGAACATTAAGATTTAGTTTTTAACACATCAAAATATAAAATATTTCTTAAAAATATATGTATTCTGATGACATAACATAGATCGTTGGTTACATGCATCATTGGTTACATATTGCAAATTTCTGATCTAATAATTACACTTTCAAATACCTTGCATTTTATTAAATGATAAAAATCAAGTTAAATGGCTACCCATGCTTTACATGATTTTTTTATTTTTAGTTATGTAACTTTTTTGAGCTACGTTATTTCTATTTTAAAAAAATTTTGATTGTTGCAAATTTATTTTGGTTTGAGATTTTTCTTCTAAGTTATTCGAACTTGTAAATATTTTTATTTTTGAATGATTTTAATGAAAATGCAAGAATAAAATAGTATATGATTTAAAACATTTTGATTACAGTAAAGGGCATATTTGTATTGAAATTGTATCTATAATTTTTATAGGATTTGTATGAAGCTTCTAAAGATAATTCAGAAATCATAGGCTTGAGAACAGCAGACGATGAGGATGAGGATGGTGAAGATCCTGGCAACACATCTTTTTCTAATAAAAGTTCTTCAAGTGGCTCATCTGCTAGTGCGGTATGTAAAACTGCTAAATAATTTTTTTTAAATAAATTTTGAGATTAATATACAGTAAAACCTTGATTATCCATCCCTCTTTTATCCAGAACTCTCTGTTAACCGACCATGTCAGGGTTTGCACATGGGTATCAAAATTAAAAAAGCTGCATATTTTTACAAGAGACAAAAATACAAAATAGTGATATAGTCAGTGATCTGGGGGTATTAGTAAATAAGGAATTTAAAAAGGGTCATCAAAATGTACAGTGGCTACCAAAACCGTTAATAAAATGTTGGGGTATATCAGAAAAAGTGTTTTATCAAAATCGAATGATATAATCTTGCCATTGTAAGATCGCATCTTGAGTATGCTGTACAGTTTTGGTCACCATATCTTTAAAAAAACATGGACTTTTTAGAGAAAGTTCAGCACAGGGCTGTTAAAATGGTCCAAGGTTTTTCAGGCATGGAAAATAGGGAGAGATTAAGAAATTTGAAAATGTATACTCTGGAAAAGATAAGAGTTAGAGGAGATTTGATTCAACTGTTCAAATTTATTAAACAGGGGGGATGTAGAGGGTTTTGATTTTAATATGAGTGATAGAACGAGAGGTCACGGGTTTAAATTAAACACATCTTAAAAGTAAGTCCTGTAATTAAGTAAAGAAAACAATGATTATTTTTCTATTCATTGACAATTTTCTATTATCCGGAATTTTCGATTAACGATTTAATTAATTTTCGACCTACCTCCAGTCCGAATTAGGTCGGATAATTGAGGTTCTACTGTACTTTCTAAATTTCTTCTGCATACAGCACTGTTTAAAATTTTGTTCTAATGAAACTAGAAGTATTTTAAATAATTTGTTTAACATTGTATTGCATACACTAAATATACTAAAGCTTTTCACTTAATCTTAAATTTTTTTTTAATTGTGTTGTTTGTCCTTTGGTATATATTTTTTTTTTAAAAACTACTCGCTCATTTACCTCTAAATTTTGCAAACACTATAATTATATAAATTAACACGTTTTTATATATGACACAATTTGAAGTGGTTTTAAACTATAAAAATTGTTAAAATTTTGATTTTTTTGAAAAAATATATATTTTTTTTTTTGAGAAATTGCAATTTGATGTGTCACCATCTTTTTTTTTTCTAAATAGCAAAAGCCAATATTTCTACATTTTAGTCAATAAGAAGCTAACCGATGCTCATGCTCAAGTCCACTAACTACTTTTCCTTCTGCAAACTTCGTTTTCCAGTTTTTATTAGTAAAAAATTATTGTTGTTCCTTTATTATGTTTTAAAATAGAAACCAAAATTATAAAGAATCTATGATACTAAAATCTCGTTTTTAAATATAATTGCTTTTGTATTTGTTCTACTTGTATGTTTAGATGTGAAGTTGTGTAATATAGTAAGAATCATTTGCTTAGTTTTGTACTATATTTATTTTAGACGCCCAAAAAGAAATTGGATGCTCCCGAAAGGCCCTCAAAAAAAGCTAAAAAGGAACAGAGTTCTGTTGATTCCCCAAATGAGGTAATATTTCAATAAAAATAGGCCAATAACAAATTTTACTTGTAAATTTCACACACCCCCTGAAACTTATCCCTGCATATGAACAAAATTTTATTCAATTATTTGAATTTATATTTTATTGTAAATGCACAGCTTTTTATAATCACAAAAAAAGTCCCAATTTTTTCTCATTGCAAACTACACTGTCTCCTTGTACTATTTTAAATTCCATTATGTTGCACGTTTTACATCTTAGAAAATACCTTTTAGTAACTTTTTTGCTAACCAATGGAATTGGGTAAATTACAATTCCGATACTACTGGCATATGCATCAAACTGTTACTTTAAAAACATGCTTTTGATTTCAGAAACGAAAAGCAGAGGAACCTGGTAAATCTCGTAGCAAGAAATTAAAAGAAGAATCAATTGATACCTCAGAACCAACCAAAAAAGTAAGTTTTAAGAAGAGTTACAATAATTGATATGTTTTAATATATCTGTTGTTAATTAGGCAGACTGCCTACAAAGTGGTGTGAATCGCAGCCATCGATAATAACCATATTTTGTATGGCGTATACTGTATACTGCAGTGCATATGTCGAGATTGAAAAAAGTAATTTACATCAGTGGCTTGGCGGCTAAGTGGCCATAAGTCACAAAAATTTGAAAATGAACCAACACCATTCTTTTTTACTAGGCAGCTACATCTATCATTTGACTAAGTTCTATGGGTCCTAGTTCAATTGGTTTAAAAATAACCAATTGAATGTTATTCCACATAATATTATATCCAAGGAAATATTTAACTGTTCTTCCCTTGAAACTATTTTGGGCCCACATCACTTGGTAGCCAACCCGCCTGATTGTTACTCATTACTGTTACATTAACATGAACAAAATTTAAGCATTTGATGTTTGAAATCAACTAATTGTGGGTTACTTTTATTAATATAACAGTAGTTTTCAACTTTTTTATGATCAATCATTTGACAATTGGAAAAAAAGGTTAACATCTTTTGGGCTAGTAATTAAATTCCAACACTGCTTTTTTAACTCAAGGCACCAAAAATCATTTGTAAAAATCCAAAACTGGACATTGAAATTTTTAAACGAAAACAGTATTTTGCATTTCATTTTGAAATAGACAGTAAAGAAATCTGCTTTTGAAAGTCCAAATAAGATATCAGAAAATAGGTGTAAATAATTCTTTTAAGCAGCTTTTGTAATATTATAATTGAATTTTTTTATATGTTTCTTTTAAAATGGTAACATTTTGAAAAATCCCCAGCCAACAACACCAAGAAAGTCCCTTATTTTATCTATAAATTTAATAAATTTTATCTATATTAAAAGCCATGACCCTATGAATTCCCTTTGAAAAAATATTGATATGAGTAGTTCAGATTCAAAAGCAGCTATATACACTAAAAACATTTTAAGTGAATTGCAAAACACTGTCAAAACTTAGCTATTGTACAATAATAATTTTTTTATTATGAAAATGAAGAAAAAATATAATAATTTTTCAGTTAAATGTGTATGTTCTACGATTACTGATAATATAATATTTAATTTTCACATAACTTGTTTTGCATCTGGATGCATCACCATCTTAGTTTTGTTTAAGAAGCTAGAACCTCTATATCCACATTTCAGCCAATCAGAAATCAAACTGTCACTGATGCTCATCAGTGCCGTTACGCAAAAAATATTTATGGGTTTGAAACAAGAAATTTCCCAACTTAACGAATCGAAATTCTCAAATCAACTTTTCGAAATTCCCAACTCAACAGTGCTGAAAATTCCCAGTTCCACCATATCGAAATTTTTCATCTTTTTTTATATATATATTTTAGCTCATATTAAGCAGTTGTCTTACAAGCACTGGTTTGTTGCACCCACATTCCAATGCAGTATCCATTCCGAGGTCCAATTGAAATGTAATCTTACAGGTTGGGCAATTTCTAATCTTCTCTAGATTATTGGTTGTACCCCCCCCCCCCCCCCCCGTTGCGACGGGCCCGATGCTCATGTTAAAGTTCTCTGGATATAGCTACTTTTGCTTTTGCATACTTCCTTTTTGAGTTATTATTAGTAAAAACTGGTTTTCGATTCTTTATTATATTTTAAAATTGTATCCAAATTGGAGCCAAAGTTATAAAGTATATATTAATACAAAATTCTAATTTTCAAGTTTATGGATATAGCTGCTTATGCATTTGGGCAACTCGTACGCTAACTCATTACTTCTATTTTCAGATATAAGAAATTCATGCATGTTTGATGAGTTTTTATCTTGGAAACATTTGACTATTTGTAATACAAGTTAGTATTTGAATGTATAGCTTTCAGGCTAGAGGAGACCATATTATTTATCGCTGATGTATCAATAAAAAAATTTCTTCTCAATATAACCTACTTATCCTCAATTAATTATAACTAATTTCATCTCTCTATTGTAAAAGTCTTTAAACTTTATTTCCTGTTTCATTTACCTAATTCGCACTCTAAATCTAAGTATCATATGACTATGAAATTCTTCGAAATGTTTGGAGATGTATTCTAATTCGAAATGCTTTTAATTGAACACTTGTATTAGAAATTATTATATGTTAGCATATTTGCTGGTAAATAGGTATAGTTTTTTCATTTTTTTGAAAAAGACATCAAATGACAACAATCAAGACATCAAATGACAATTACATGGCTTAAAGATGTCCTCATCAACTCTGGATCAATGGGAAGAATTATAGAATTACAATTTCCAAAGAAGTAAAAATTATGTATTTTACTTTCTCAAGTAACATTAATTCATATTATCGATTTGACATTAATGTATATTTCTGTGATGGGTTTTAGTTTAAATAAATTTTTGTTGCAATGGCAATTATACTCACAACAGGGTGGCAACATAACCTGGAAAACTGGGAAATCAGAGAATTATCATGGAATTTTTTTTTATTCTGGAAACGTCCAGAAATTTTTCAAAATTTCAAAAAAAATCAGGGAAATTTTCACATTTGGATCATTAAAACGGCAATTATCGTCTATTATGCCCTTTATTCTGGGTAGTTTAGTTGTCAATATTTCCATTTGGTTCTAAAAAAGAATTTTTAAAAAAATCATGGTTATGCACATTGTCATATTTTCAGATTTATTTTGGTAAAACTGTGAACCACTGCTGGAGGGAGAAGCAAAGTGTGTGTTGGACTTTAGATTGTAAGCAACATGTGAGAGGCTAATGAATATGCGATTTATTGAAAATTTTAATAGAAATATGAAGCATATCAAACATTTAAAATTATCTACAAGGGAAATAATTTTAAAAACTTGCTTTTTATGCATTTTTTGCCTCCAGAGAACAAATTTAATTACTAGTATTATGCATGTCGCAATTGTAAATTTTTTCATTCATAATATAATATATTGTATTATTGTAGCACGGATACTTTGTTTTTATACAAAGCATGTATTACACCATTTCTTAACATAATTGTAAAATCAGGGACATTTTTGTGACACCATCATGGAGATCAGGGAAATTATCAGGGAACTTTTTTTCCAGAATTTTGTTGCTACCCTGTATATTGTATACTAGCAGTATGGCCCGGCGTTGCTCGTGATCTCTTTGTGCAGTAAGAGCTGCAGGATTTTTTCTTGTCAGCGTAGCCATCGCATATCACTCTCTGTGGATTGTGAAAAATAAACTTTATCAAAGTCCAGATTTATTACATTTCTTCGAGTAGTTTTTGAGATACCTAAATCTATTTTTAGGTTCGCGACTTTACATGCTATTGCGACTACAATTTAAACCGATGTTTTTGTAAAAGGCTTTTTGTGAAATAAAAACTCCTAAAAATCAATGATTAAAATAGCTTTTTCGAATATTAGCCTTGTAATATAATGTCGATCAAAATAATCTATTCTACAAAAATAAAAGTAAAACATTTGGCGATGTTGCTTCAATGCCAATTAGTGTTGAAAACTTATATTATTTTAAAAGTTGCATATTTTTTTGTATAAAAATTAACCATTTAGTGACAATAAACCCATGTAGTAAACTTCACTTTCATTAGTTTTAATATTGGCGGTGCAATAATATAGCAAATAAAAATTATTGCATTTTTCCATATCGAAATAGTTTATCCTATTTGAAGTAGTTTTTTTGTGCCAATTGGCGACCGGAGTCTATATATCCGTCTTTCAACATAATTTCTAAAGAAAAATAAATTATAAATGATTTCTAACCGACTGCCCAGCGCGCCCACCAAAACTCCAAAATAAAACCGCCAGAAACTTTAAATTAAAACCGCCAGCGCGCGCCAAGTCGAGAGGTTATAGATTCGACCTTTATGTATTTTTTTTTTATTTATAACTCTTTACCCAGAAATTTCAGAGAATTGTAAAATATAAGTTTAAATATGTATGGATCAATATTTCTTATAAAAATTAATTATCAAATATTCATTTTTGAATTTCAATAAAATGTTTTTGAAGTGAAAATTTAAAAATAAGCTACATGGAGGTATAAATATAGAAAACCTTAAGTTAAACTTTTAGGGTGGTCCATTTCAACACTATAGCAATATTCCTCTCCGTAACAAATAGCACTATTGTCATAAATATAATAACGTTCGATAGAAAATTAAGCACCGACGTGTTTAAGGTCTCGAAACAAAGTTAAGTTGTTCGGAACATGAATACACATGGTGTCAGCCGAAAGAGCTGGTTTATCTTCTTCCTTCGGTTTGAGAGGTTTTTGTTAACAAGCTATTCCTATAATCTGCTGTTCCATAAATGTATGTTTCAAAGAAAAATCGCAATAGTAGATGACAGCCAGTATTGTCAACAAATAATTTTGCTCGCCAAGGTGGTATATAACAATACTTATTATGAAGAGAAGTTCTACAATTCAAATTTCCAATAGGAATAATCTATGGGAAAATGGAAAAAGTTCTATAGCTTTTGAATGGTGGCAGATATCCACATGAAATAAAGTGCCGATATTAAGTTAGAAGATTATTGGTAAAATGACACAAGTTTCATAAAATTCCGTTCAATAGTTTTTGAGATAAATCCACACAAACATACAAAAAAAAAATTAATGTGATATTTTGAATCAGTGTATCCCAATTCATGTAAAAAAACTCAAAATGGGTGGTTTTGTTCGTTTTCACAGACACACTCCATTTTTATATATATTATCTTATTCTTATATATTATATGGATTACCCAATTTTCAAATAAAAACGAATTTTTCTAATATTGTTTGTTTGATATGTCTTTTTTATGCATTAATTCCGATGGAGGTTTTAAGAGATCAGAATAGACAAAAACGTCATCTCATTTTTAACCGACTGAAAAGCGCGCCAACCAAAACCACCAAAGCTCGCCAAATGGAGAGATGTTATCAATTCGACAGTTAGGTATTTTTTTATGTAAAAAAATATCGTGGATTTTATCGTTCAAGGTTTTTATTCTAATTCAGATATTTGAAATTAGTTTTTGTTGAATAGGGTACACGTGAAGACCTTTTGAAAACAATATCCAGTTATCCGGCATTTAACTATCTAGAATTCCCAATTAACTAAATTTAAAAAATAAAATACAATTAATTTTTTTACACAGTACACAAACAATTATATCTGAAATCTCAATTAGTCATACTTTCTTAACATGTTGTCTGAATTTTTTTATTCGATAGGTTATAAAATAATAGTATATAACAAACAAGACCACATATATGTCAATCGAGCTATTTGCCGAAAAATTACAGTCAGAATGGATTACCATAAAAAGCATAATGTTTAAATCCTGATATCTCACGCAAAGGCGTTTCACGTTAAAAGTACTGTTTGATCTATCATTATTTTAAATTGATAATCTTAAAAAATATACTTAAATTTAGGTACAAATTTAAGAGTTTTAAAATCAGAATGTTATTTTTTTTAAGTGAATACACATTTAAAATCGGTACACGGTACCTCTCCGCGTGGAGTCGTATACTAAAAAACGACACCTGTCAAATCATTATAACTCAACGTGGAATCAGCCCATAGGGATAAATAACGTACCATCGTGTATAGGAAAGTGAGACGTTTCGGACGGGTCTATTGCTAACACATTCCCCCCACTAACCTTTGTACTGTGTGGAGCGTCCTTAACTGCAGCTTACGCTTCATTTCACATAACTCCACAGGGAATTAGCCTTTATAGATAAATGGCATACCATCGTGTAGAGAAAGTTAGACGCGTTGAACAACCCGTTTCTAAACCCATTCCCTCATCTCACCTTAGTACTGCGTGAGAGAATGTCACCCTTGGCTATGGTATTCGTTTCCCACCCCATTATTCCACGGAAAATCAACTTGTGAATATAAATTACGTACCATTGTGTAGAAGAAGGTGAGCCACGTCCACCAGGTTAGTCATTTGTCCACTTGCACCTCTGTCCTTTGTACCGCATGAGACCCAAAAGCATTCACGAACCAAACATTACCCAAATTATTGCGACTAGTATTTTTTTTTCAAATAGTTTCCCTGAATCAACCATCCAAATATCTACGGCTGACCAATTTTAGATTTGAAGTTTTAAGAAAAATGACTTAAAACTTTGAAACTTAGCCTAGTTATTTGAAAATGTTACGGAAATCAAGGAATTGTTCGATATGACGGGTTAGCGAAACCCGACGACATTGGTTTAGATTTCATTCAGAAGTTTAAATTTGATATATTCAGAATTTTTTTTTTTTTTTTTTTTTTTTTTTTTTTGAAATTGTAAAAGTGACATTAGTTGTTTTTGTTCCAAGCCAATGTCATATAAAAGAACTGATTGAAATCCTTTACAGAAAAATAAAGTTGGCGGATTTTTTTAATGCGTTTTACAACACAAAAAGCTCCAACTGAATTTGGAATCAATCGACTGCGAAAGAATTGAAAATAAATCCGGGAACGCTAAACGTTGAAAATAGGGCGGCTAAAAGGGTATTAAATCCGAACAGACACTCCGGCATTTAAGAGTTGGAGGGTTCGTGATTTCTTTGACCAATCAATTCGGATTCTTTACATTGTATACTGTTACATTAGAGGGAAATGCAGTTCCTTTTATCTTTTGCGGCAGTATTTTAGAATTGAATATTCCGGATTCGAACTGCTGCGAAAGGAATTTAGAGATTTAAAAAGACTTTTCACATATTTTTTTGAAGTATTATTGTTTTTGTACTGTGATTGCTTCTTTGACGTGAATAGGTCTTTAAAATTGGTATTGGAGCATAATCGTAAAAAAATGCATTTGTAAAATCCCCATAATTTAAACCCACTTCCAAATATCATAAACGACTTGAAACTGGGCAAAAATACGTAATCCCGATGGCATTACGATATTTAGCATTAATTAATTTTCTTTGAAATTTAAATATAGGCTTCCGACTTGTCTCGCCTGATAACGATAAAAAAATGACGCTATTATAATGCTCTTTATTGGATGTGTAATAAACGATCTATAAATAAAACTCAAGTTTATACTGAAAACTGAAATTGCAATTTCGTTATTAAGTGAAAATCGCTTTTCCAGATTAATATTCTTTACTTAAAATATAAAACGCGATTCCTACCAAGATTCAGATTGAATTTCATTGATTTCATTTCGTTATATTTTCGCTGTGAAATGACTCTTAGCGAATAACATTTTAAAAAAATCATTTTTATTTTAAAATTGAATTATTGTTCTAAATTAATTAAAATTAAAGCGTGAGGCGCTCAACATTATAAAATTCTGAAATCGTTTACTTTAGGGCAGTGGTCGGCAAACCGCGGCTCGCGAGCCACATGCGGCTCTTTGGCCTTTTGAGTGTGGCTCTTCCACAAATTACCACGTGCGGGAGGGCGCGTTGAAACTTCGTGTCGAAAATTAAAAACAACATACAAACTTGACTTACCCAAACTTTCCAAGGAGATGCAAGGCAACTGTTCACATTAGTCTTTGTCAGTTATTGTTATGATTGAGAAAGGTATGTTAAGAGATAGTTTGGACATATAGAGAAGATGACCGAAAGGAGGGACGAAATACAAGAAGAATGTGGATGGAAGAGTTGGAAGGGGTTGATCTCAGCGAACGCACCTCAATCAGATTGAGGAAGATTTTAGCAAAGGCCAGCTTTTTAGTACCCTAATTAAGTTAATAACAATGTATCTACCTATAAAATTTCAGTTTAAAAAATGTGGCTCTCAAAAGAAATTTCAATCGTTGTTCTGTTGATATTTGGCTCTGTTGACTAATGAGTTTGCCGATCACTGCTTTAGGGCCTCACGCTTTTATGTTAGTTCATTTAGAACAATAACTTATTTTTCATTTTTTTAAGTAAAATTTATATAATGCTAGCTGCATGGCTCCACGTTGCTGGGGATATGCAATCGAAGTCGTTGGTGAAACTCTTACGTATCCATAAGACATAAATAAATTGAACAAAATAAACAATTTCCATCAGGAGTCATTTTAAATCCCTTTAAAATTATGGTACAGTAGTAGTGAGGTTTTTTCAAAATTCGTATCAGTTTCTCAAAATTCGAAAGCAAACTGTTTTACCAACATGAGTAACCAGAAACATTCAAAGTCTATTAAGAATTTGTCACAGAACCGTATATAAATAAATCAAACACATTTTTGTATTTCTAAGTATAAAATATATTAATAAAAAATATTAGTTGTCTGCTAAATAACGTGTGAAAACTTGTCTTAACCACGGACGTGTAGAAAAATATTTAAAAAATTGGAATCTATATTTATTTTAAATTCTTTCCAATTGGAAGCAAATATCTTTTAATGACAAATAAAGAATATACGTAGTGTAAAATTGCGACTTTTTAGCCTTTTTGCACATATACATATACAGAAATGTTCATTTAAAAAAAATCATCAATTTCCGTCCAACAGAAGTCCATAACTGAAGACACAAAAGACAGCTATTTTTTAAAAAATTATGTTCCACAGTAAGCGATAGATTTTGAAATGATATTCAATCGCCAGTTAACGATTCTTTTATTGCAAATAAATAAAGTAAGGAGTGTAAAATTGCGACCTATTAGATTTTGAATATACATGTACATACCCAGGGCTTTCATTACAAAAAAAGCATCGATATCTTTTTGGTAGAAGTTAGACACAAAGCAAACCTTAGTATTTTACATATATAGAAAAGTTTTTTATTAAAGTATTTTTTTATATTTATTATTTATGTTTCATTTGTACAATTCCAAAGCGAATTACCCAGCTCTACAAGCGAACAAAGAAATTGTATTATCGATTTCATATGGAAAATTCCGAAAAATGCGCTTCGTAGCATATTTCGCTCTTTGAAGTAAACGGACTTCAATTGTATTCTTCAGTACAATGCAAAAGAGACTTCCTCCGCGTCCGTAGTGTTCGGATTCCACGATCCGAACAATTCGCTCACAATAATTCTGAATTTGTATTCGTTCTGTTCCTTTTGCAGAAGACTAGTATTGCGCGACGCTTATTAGCAATAATTCTTCGCATTTTAGTTATTTGAATTAGGGATTCTTTTGCATGAAGTTTCTGATGACCTTAGCAGTGGTGGCTCGTGATTTTGAAAAGTAAGGGAGAACGAATTACAAGAGAGTTCAAGCAAAGCGGTATAATTCGTTAATATGAATAAAGTATGGTAAAAAGTATAAGCATTTCTGTTACCATGTATACCATTGGTGTATGAAAGGGAGATCTGAGGGGACTTCAACCCCTCATAGGATTTAAAATCAAAATTTTCTGCCAGTATTCCAAATAAGATCTTAGACATCAAAATGTTTTTTATTAATTTACGAAATTATGTTAATTCTAATTATAAATAATAACACAATTGTTCACTTCTTAAAAAATGTATGCAATTAACTAGGTAATTAACAAATTATTAATAATTAACATATAATTTCTAATTGGAATAACTAGTGATTAGCATCTTTTTTATATTGGTAAATATTTTAGGAATGGAACTAGTTAGCCCCCTTTCCTGTCATAATTTTTTAATTGCTCCGCCACTGATGTAAACTAACCAAAAAACCCGGGGCCCCTTCGGCCTTATGATCTAGCCCCGCCACTGAATCTTAGAAAAAGAACTATTCTGACGGGCAGTCATGACTTAATTAGACTTGTCGTAAATTAAAAATAAAACGTTGTGATGAACCGAAATCAAATATTGCACTCAGAAAACTGTAGGTGTTTGTGCATTCAGTTGGTGTAATTTTTACTATACTCGAGGACAACCTAAGTTGAACCTGAAGCGGAAGCTATGATATGTATAAATATTCACTTGCTTTAGGTTCAACTTAGGTTGTCTCCGAGTATAGACGTCAATAGTAAACATTACTAAACTGTTTAAGGTGACTATGTGATTTGTTATATTTTTATAACACCAGGTGTCGCCCGCGCCTTCGTTACCCCAATTATCCCGATCCCACCTTTACAATCAGTCTTGTAACACCACTGAGCTAGAATATAATATAACTATAAACACTGGAGCGAGGACTAAACGTCGCCGACCACGTTACTACTTTTTGAGGGTAGGTAGAAAAAAATAGTCCTTTCGCAAAGGTTTGCTTAGATTTAAAACCGCATTTCTGGCTTTCAAAAATACATTAAATGTTACACATTTATTGTTTTTCTATACTTACTTTCTTACAAGAAAAAGAAGACAAAGGCACCGAAACAAACCAAGTTTTAAACATTACTGTGACGTCACGTGAGACTCCCGCATAGCCAAGGATGAATGTTTTCTAAACCTTTCTTCCGAATTGTATGCATCCGCGCGGCGCAGTAATGTACACTGTCGCTCAATGGGAGCGCTCGCTCCAGTGTTTATGTAACACTGTTCATTGAGTGTATGTATGAAGTGTGTATGCCAACAAAAACAAATACGCCTTTCTGCTTTTAACAAACTTTCTGAATTTGCCAGTTCTAAATCGGGTAAGGTAAGGTGCCCATATAGTTAGTTAATTTTTTTTTTCTGCAATTGACGTCTGCTATTTAATAAAATTCCAATAAAGTTTTTTTTAACAAGCATGTTTATCATAATTTCTACTAATAAACAAGCAGCCTATATTTCGCTTAAGTAATCTGTTTACCGACTGCATAGTAGGCGCCCTGAAATTTATGGTGTGGGGCGCAACTCGTATGATCCCGCAACACACCTGGAAAATGTTGTAGTTGTAAGTTTTGTTGGGTAAAATTTTGGACAATTAAATGTCTTCTGCATACTTCGAAATAAAACTGTTTAACTAAAATTAAAAAAAGTCATAGTCACATTAAATGTTCGGGAGAAAAAAGATCGAATGTGTGTAGTTTAAAATGACACTTTATCCCTTTTCGGTCGAGACATTTTTCGCTCAGGCAAAACCAGCAATTCGAAATGATTTTCAGCATATTTGGTGATTTTCTTAATTGTGCTCGGGAGTCACCTCTCCAGTTGACGCATCAAACCAAGTGCCTGAGAATCACCCCTCAACATCAAAGGGTCAATATCAATATAAATCAAAAATGCTTATCGCTTCCCCCAAAATTGCATATATACTCTGATTTATTTGAATATCCACAGAAAAATATATAACTGTAAGACGATCCATACAAAGAAAATAATCTAAAAATATTCAGCTTTAAGTTATATAAAATGAAATGCACATGCGATGCAAAAATGATCATAAAATACTGAGTTTTCCCACAGGAATTAAATTGCTGGCTTAAATATCTAAATATTTTTTAACTCTCCACTTCACAATCCATTACAAATTTTATTTTTGTTTATTTATTTATTTATTTTTTTGAAAAAATAAGTTTAATTTTCTGCCGTATAAAAATGCCATTTTTTTCTTATTTTCAATGCCGTTGGCCATGCAATTTTCTAAGACCTTCTTTATCAGGATATTTTTTATTTGATTTAAAACGGTTTTGATTTATGATATTCTTCACGTTCAGCCCCTCCCATGTGCATAAACAAAGATGCTTTTTTTTTTTAATATGTGCGCTACGAGCTACCCAATAGCATTGCTGTATATTAATTTTTAAAATGTTTTATCTGAACTGTTTCATTTATAAACTAGCATTTTTCTTGTATATAACGTGGTATTTTGTTTTAGTTTCATGAATAAAATTGTGATTTCCGTTACAATAAATAGAGCACTGAAAACTTGTTTTTATTGCTAAAATTCGTCTTCAGTGTTTTTACACTTCTGGATGTCCCGTCCCCTTAAGACCAAAAAAGATATTGGTATTTTTGTGTACGAATATTTATCTCGTATTTTACAATATCTTAAAAATAAAGATTCCGACAGTCTAACATAGTATATTATTGAAGTATATGTGGTTACGATGTATGCAGTGTGGTCACCAATTGTTGGACGAGGGTCATTGTCTGGCTGCATAACTACACATTTATAACCCATTCTTTTTGCTATGCTTTAACTATTTTGTTTGTTGCTACTAAAGCTAAGCAACTCATAAATATAAACGATATGGACGAATAAAATAATCTTTTTTAAAAAGAGGAAAACCGACTTTAAGAACGAAATAATCTGGTCGGATCATTTGTTAGTTCTTGTGAGCCGCTCAGGCGTAATAAGTGACGATCCCTAATAGTAAGTGATGTCATTCCTGTAAGAATCTTTCCAATTAGTCTCGCCTCCAATTCGATTCACCTTTTATTGAGAAGCAGCGCGAGCACTGCTGGGTTAAATACGAAAATTGATTGGGATTGTTAATATGCACTCTCTGCTTTGATTTACAAGTTGAGAAAGGGATGTTTGTTTTTATTAAATAAGCGTATTATATATTTTTCTAACAATACTAATTCTTTTTTCAGGGACTACCAAACATCTTCAGTGGTGTAAAACTACATATTCCATCGTCTGTGGAAAAAGCTGAAGAATTAAACCGGTATTTTATTGCGTATCCTTTAAAAAGGTTAAAATTGATACCTTTTCAATAGATGTGTTCATGGATATTTAACAATTCAAATAGTATAGATGTATTTTTTTTTTTACATTGATATAAAAAACGGCGACCTTGTAGTCGGAAGATTGTGAGTACGATCCTCGTTGACGGTAGAGTAGTGGCGAACACGTAAATGGAGAGTTGCCTGTTCGAGCCTCATCGTCCGACCAAAACATTTAAAGCGAAGCGTGGGTGATTCATGTTAAATCAGCTATCCTCACATTGGTCGTAGTATGCAAATTTGGAAAGGGTTTATTTTATGCAAAAAGTTCTTATGCCATCATTCAACTTTTCCTCTTTCAGGGCTAGTATACACGCACGAGTTTCACACTATCAGTCACTTGTACCGTGAAAACAACTATCCCATTGCTTTGTCGACGTAAGTCATACAAGGCCACTCGATAACGAAATCGTCTCCGATGAAAACGTTGGGCATGTTTCTTAGAATAGTTTCCTAGATCTCGGACACTTCGTCGGTTCTTTGTTCACTCTTTTCGAAGGCATAAATATATTTCGATCGGCTAAGTGCACTCAAACACAAAGAATGGAAACCATCCCCTTGAGGGCATAAAAGATTTTATTCACGCCACACACACTCGTATTTAAGAGATCGTAAAACGTCTTGGCGACGAATTGTCTAAGCCGAACGAAAATTCAATCCACCAGTTGCATACCGGGAGATTTGGTTAGCGGGCATGTCTTGAGGTTTCGTGGTGTTTGAAGCAAGGGTTGTTTATTTATGATATGTTTCACAGGGTTGGGATACAAACTGGTAAAACTGAAAATTTTAACTACTTTTTCGAAATTGTAATTTTTAATTTGGGTTAATTGTATTGGATTCATACATGAGATTTTACATTTACTTACATTTAGGTATAATAATACGCATGATGTAAAAAAAATGGGCGTGGTTGTGACACAGCACGGCCGTAGAGGTTTTTCGTGAAATGTTATTTCGGATAATTATAGAAATAGGGACTGGTCACCAATAGACGGAAGTTACAACATACTATTCTAAGACGTACGGGACGTGGATCCTTATCCACGTCCCGTACGTGCTTTCCTTTACTCGTCGACTCATAATTTTCTTTCGAACGAGACTAAATTCATGTCAATCGTGATATTTACCGCGGAGTTATAGCTTTTTAATTGATCACTAAGATTTTATTCTGTTACACGTTTAGTATATTTAAAAAAAGATATACATCAAAAATGAAGCTATACCTACTTTAAGAAAAATTATCTGAAACCTTTTTTTTTAATATTAAAACATTTTATGCACATGACGTCATCTTGTGGTATAAGCGACGTCACTCGCAGCTTTTTTTAGTGTATTCGTCTGACCACGTGATACTCTCTCCACTCCATCTAAAATCATTTAATCTCAACACCAGGTAGTGCATAGTGTCCATTGATATACAGGTATATTCGAACCCGAGCCTGCAAATTTAATAACAGGGCAACCACTGTTTTAGTGGAATTTTTTGTACTTAGGGATAACAATCTGAAGAAATAATGAACATTATTTATGGAAATAATTTTAATTAAACTATGAATAAATAAACGCAGTGATGTTGACACTCCCGTAAAACTTAAAAAATACAAAATTAAACGTTTATTGCAACAACAAAAAATGGAGTAGAACCAAAGAATTTTTTTTTTCAACATATTTTAGGTGTGAGTGGTGATTGATATTTGATTCATTATTTAGCCTATCAGCCGTGGATCCAATTCATTTATACAAAAATGAGTTTACAATGAAATATGGTTCCCAGACTCCTGATACCCGAAATGAGTAGAATTACATTTTTCGCTGAAACCTAAAATATTATTATTTCTGTCCTTTACTTTCAACATAGTGGTAGTTTTTACCTTTTTATAATTATCAATTTTAAAAAGTTCCAACTCGGATATAGAATGGAAAATAACATGACATAATGCATAAGCTTAGGAAAGTTAAAAGCCCAGGGGGTCGAATTTCCCCCTCCCCACCTCATACCATTTTTCATACAACATATGAAAATTATTTTATTCCTAATGAAAAGAGTGTCTGTTTGTACACTGCTGGACAATTGCTAAGGACGGATGACAATAGCAACGATAGCAACCACAATATGGAAGGAAATTGTGGAAGTTCGCGTAAGTGCCGGGATACAATAAGACATGTTGTGCGTATGCAAATTTTGTATTGCCGAACTTGTTCGCTACGTGATAGCGCTGATAAGCAATGTAAAGGATTTGACGCGCGTTGATCGCTGTTGTTCAAAAGCAAATTTGAATGGGAAAGAATCAATTGACGAACTTGCAATTTTCAGTATGTCTTCCCGACATCACTTAGATGATTTTACGCGTATACGTATTATTGGCAAGATTGAAGAAGGACGAAAAAAAACAGATGTTGCCAGGGAGTTCGACGTCAGCCCCAGTGTAGTTTCAAGGCTTTGGAAATCATTTCAAATGACTGGAAAATGTAGCAAACGTCACAGGGGAGGTCGTGTTTGCAGAACGACGTCTGCAGAAGATAGGTACATAGTGCTATTGACAAAAAGAAACCGGCGCAGCACAGCTCGTAAGGTAGCAAATCAGTTCCTTTCTGCTATTGGCAAGCGGATCTCCCGAAAAACTGTAGCCAGATGTTGCCAGGGAGTTCGACGTCAGCCCCAGTGTAGTTTCAAGGCTTTGGAAATCATTTCAAATGACTGGAAAATGTAGCAAACGTCACAGGGGAGGTCGTGTTTGCAGAACGACGCCTGCAGAAGATAGGTACATAGTGCTATTGACAAAAAGAAACCGGCGCAGCACAGCTCGTAAGGTAGCAAATCAGTTCCTTTCTGCTATTGGCAAGCGGATCTCCCGAAAAACTGTAGCCAGATGTTTGCAACAAGCAAGACTATACGCCTGCCATCCTGTTGTGTGCATCCCATTGTCCAAACGTCACCGTACAGCCCGTTTGTAATGGTGTCGTCAGCATTGCAATTGGAGGGAAGCGGACTGGGCTTGCATATTATTCTCAATTGAAAGTAGGTTCAGTCTGTCGTCTGATAATCAACGACAACTTATCTGGCGTGAGAATGATACTGTATTGCCCGGAAAACATACAAGAAATGGACCGATATCCTACATGTAGTGTAATGGTATGAGCTGGCATCATGATCAATAGCCGTACGTCCCTCTATGTGCTTCAACTGGGACTATGAATGGCCAACGATACATTAATGATGTTCTGCTGCTTCTAGTTCGCGTGTTCCGTGGTGCTGTCGATGATAGATTTGTTTTTATGGACGACAACGCAACATGTCATCGAACAGTCGCTGTCTCTGAGTGTCTAGAGAGCGAGGGTATTCAACGCCTCGTATGGCCAGCACGTTCTCCAGATCTGAATCCCTTTGAAAATGTGTGGGATGCTTTGGGGAGGGGTCTTGATGGTCGACAATGCCCTTTAATAAACAAGAACACCCTCATCCATGCACTAACGGAGGAATGGGATAAATTACCCCCACAGCTGCTGGACAACGCTGTGTAAAGCATGACAAGGTGTGTGGGATCTTGCATTGCCCTCCATGGTGTCCATATCCCGTATTGACATTATACGCCGGAACGTCTGCGGACTGTAATTTAATTTTTTTTTTTCACTTTTACGTATTCAGCACAAAATGACCATTTTGTTCCTTTAACACTTTTTAAAGCCTTCTAGATTTCAGAGCACAATAAATTATCTTTATTGTAATGTCCTAGCATTCTGACATTATTTTATTTCACTTGGCATTCAACCACGCTTACTTTTTTATACAATATATAGCCATTTATGATCCGTCCTTAGCAATTGTCCACCAGTGTATGTACGTTTGTACTTTATACAAATCTACAGTTTTATTCTACATGAAATTTTGAACAACCACACGCTTTCCCACCCTCTAACACGCGTAATCCCATTGACCTCTTAATAAAACCTATAACAATGGAATATTTCAACATTGTAACAGTTATCTATGAGAAATGATGCATTATGATTGACTGATGAGTAAATATCGCCAAAATGTCACCAAATAAATTAGTTGTGGCAGATATGTTTATTTGCTTTTTTTTTTAATTTTGTAAATTTTCTTAGTATAGAACTAATTTGAGAACCACCCCCATAATTTTTTAATTGCTACGCCCCTAACGTAATATACAAACAACCCCTAGCTTCAATGCTGTTGACGAAGACTGAACCTAAGTTTGTGTGTGTACAGATGCAATTGTACTTAAGCGGACGTTTTCAGGAAACGCTTAATAATGGTAAGAGGGGAATTAAACTGAAAAGATAGAATAAAGCGAGAAGCTGGGGGGGAGACTGAGGGTTACGAAAGTGTGAAGTGGGGCTGATAGTTTTAGGATGCACACATTTAGTTAATTGCTTTTAATTTCAAAGTCTATTATATTATTGAAAGCTTTAGAGGAAGATAATCGCGGACAGATCTCGGCCCTGATTGCTTTTGCCTTGTAATTTATTAGTCGTGGTATGAATATAAACTTTTTGTGTTATAAGAATCTTAACTATATGGTGTTTAACATCATGCTAGTTTGCATTGCCATTCATGTCCCAGAAAGTAATGAACTCGTAGACAACTGAGAAACAACAATTCAACTTCCTCTGTGCGCAAGTTTCCCTGAAACATGACACACACAGGGTTCGAAATTTGGAGATAAAAGTTAGGCGTCATTAGCACCTAGCAATTTTATTTTACTTTCCAAAATGTTCTGCTTAGTCGTAATTTTAAAATAATTAAAATTTCTTGCATGAAACGGCTAACTGTGACTTTTTTTTAATTGTTAAAGCCTCTTTTGCCTAAAATTAGAAGCACGTTTCCATTTGTACTCTAAAAATTCAACATCGCTCTGACAAAATTACTGAAAAGTATGAGAGCAATTACTGAAAATCAAGTTTTATCATAAAAAACTTTTATTTTCTCTCTTTTTATCACCTATTTTAATATCATTATCCATATCTATAAATTAACGCTTTTTTTTTTCAATTGAGCTCGACGAAATAAAGTACAAGTTAATCGGTCTAACCATTTCCAAATACAGTAAAATCCGTTTATAACGATGCGCCGAATATAACAACGTAAAATGCAATGAAAGTTTGGATTTCTAAAGCAGTCTATGTTAATTTTTCCGGATATTACGATGCCGGTAACGATAATCTGCATGTGACGATTGACTTTCCGTCGTCTTATGTTAAAATAAAAACTGCTTATAACAATAAAGAAGATGGCAGAGAGGGCCGTTTGAGCAATAAACAAGCGTCAAGTAAACAGCACGTGAACAAGAATGCCCGATATTTGCAAGAAATCTCCGGTTCTTCTACAATGTTAGCAAAAATAGGAAATTTTATGGAAATTTCCTATTACAACGTGAAATATAAGCAAACAAAAATTACTGACCATTCCTCATCAAAAATAGTAGTTTATATAACTAACTTTATCTAACTAGTATATGTAGTCGATAAAATCATCATAAAGTACATAAAATATATCTGGTTTCAACTGTCATGTATGTATAAGTATTACTTTCCAATTAAGCGATGTTTTTCGTGATTCGGATATAGCGATTTCCGGATATAACGATCAAATTATGACGGTCCCGTGAACATCGCTATTAGCGGTTTTTGCTGTACTAAAATTAGAAACCCAAAGTATCACGATTGGAAGTTCAACAAGCGATTGCAATACAAATCTGGATAAGATCTTACACGTGCTTCTACGTGTTTCGCTCTGTTTGCTCTGTGCTCGGGGACAACCTGAGTTGAAGCGGAAGCTGTGATATATATAAATATTCAATTGCTTTAGGTTCAACTTAGGTTGTCCCCGAGAATAGCAGCACAGTGGTTCGGCCTACGTCGATTGTTCAAAGCACGAAATAGAAAAACGGACCTCTATCTGAAAACGGGAATTTGTGTCTTACCAATTTATATATATATATATATATATATATATATATATATATATATATATATATATATATATATATATATATATATATATATATATATATAAGATAATTTCAACCCCCTTTAACTTACCACCTCCTTTTACAAAACCACCCCTTTTGACTTCCTTCATTTCCATTCCTTTTTTAACCGACTGCCCAGCGCGCTCACCAAAACTCCAAAAAAAAACTCCAAAATAAAACCGCAAGAAAATTTAAATTAAAACCGCCAACGCGCGCCAAGTCGAGAGGTTATAGATTCGACCTGTATGTATTTTTTTTTTTTTTTTTTCATGTATGCGCGCGGGATTTTGATTCTACTTTAAATATTTGGACAATTTTTTTTTGTTGGATAGGGGATGTTTCAGAGGGGAGCAATTTGAAAAAAATATCCGGTTATCCGGGATATAACTATCCGGATTTCTTAATTAACCGGACCGTTCAAAAAAAAATGTCTTCCGATTTCGAAAATTCTTTTTTTGTTGGATAGAGAAAAATCCACTTAGGCAAAATCTGCAAAAAAAATAATCGATTATCCGGCTGTTATATATCCGGAAATGCCGATTAAACGGAGTTTTTTAAAACAATTTATCCGATTTCAAAATATTTTCATTGTTTAACGGAAGTTGTACAACAATGACATTTCGTTTAACATGAATTTATTGGTTTTGTTAGGGATTGTTTAAAATTTACATTGTTGAGCACAAGTTGCTACTAGAATTTCTTGGTGAATAGGGAGCGAAGCCCCCTGCTAAATTAAAAACTAAAAAGGGAAAAATAAAATAATCTTTCTAAAAAAAAGGAAAACCGACCTTAAGAAAAATGCGCTAAAAAGTAAAAAATAATTTTTAATCTTACGAATGAGTTGACAAAATTGAATTATTGAATATCAATTTTATACGTAGTACAACTTTTGGAAGTTGGTGCCAATTTACAAAAATCATATCTAAATTTTGGCGCCGATTTCAAAAAGTTGTACTACGTATAAAATTGATATTCAATAATTCAATTTTGTCAACTCATTCGTAAGATTAAAAATTATTTTTTACTTTTTAGCGCATTTTTCTTAAAGTCGGTTTTCCTTTTTTTTAGAAAGATTATTTTTAAACTATCTCATTTAATTCTTATACTGCCCAGTCTTAAAAAGCCCTTTTAATTCTTGCTGACATTGCTGTTTCATTCTAACAATCTGCATTCTCTTTTCTCAACCGTTCCCACGACAGAAAGTTCCCTGTCACCCAAGCTCTTAATTCCCTTTTGGCACCCCTCCAAAAACTTTATGTGTGTGCTCCGCCTTGACAAATCCCTACACATTATACTTTTCCCTATGTTAGCTGAGGTTCTCCCTATTGGGGGAAATCTCGCTCTCTTCTGGCTACGACTCTCAAACCGCAAGGACGTGTGCTTCACGGGCTCCTGGTGTGATCACTAATAAAGAATATAAATACAACCTTTGGCCCTCTTTTTATTAAATCAATCTTAATATTTCATATATATATGAAAGTTCCAATTGCGGCCCATGGCAACCTTTTGTCAAGGCGATAAACAATTGTTTTCTTCTTTGAGAATATGGTAATATATTTATTTAAGGTCCTGACCTCTCCGTTAGGATATACAGGATTTTCTTCAACAACCATACATGGGATACAGAGAATATACACATATAATGTTTGTACAGGCCATTTGAAGTGATACACATTAGTGAAAATCGAGCAACACGCTCTGAGTTTGTTGCACATATCTTAGGTGTTAACATGAGTATTTGTCTCTATGCGGGGTGCATATGAGAATATGGTAAACCCGGCTTCCTTCGGTCGCAATTGGGCTATTGCCAAAATTGAGGTCGCCAAACTGAAATGTTTAGTTGCAAAATATGACTAACGGCCGCTAATTTCTAACTCCGGAAACACAATGCTTTTTGTTGGTTTTTATAGTACATTACAGTTGTGCATTTGGTTAAACTTGATTCTATCAACCGCTATCGATATTCTACTTTTCAAATAATCTATAGTGCAAGCTAATATTATTTTTTGAAATGCTAATTTTTACTATTACACACTTTTCTATAACTCGCTCTGTTGCCTCTTTAATAACAAATCTTGCAATTCAATTTCAGGGCTAATATCCCAACTTAATGGATAACCTATGTCGATTCATGGACATGCGAACTCCTACATACAGGCAAAAGTTTGAGCCTGACTATTCTTTCACTCCATTACCAAAATAATCCGCGTTCATAATTTCCTCTGATGAGAAAGTATTAAAATAACTGGTTAAATAATTTAAAATTAACATATTTGGCAACTAGAGATTAAGCTTGCCAAAACGAGTGCTCAAACACGATTCCACCTATGAAGCTTAATTTCCTCGGAAGTACGCTTATAAATGATGCGGGGCCTTTTGAATATTGATAAGCTTGTGCTGTGTCAGCACTGCATGTCGTTAGTAATGCCAAGTGCCTAATCGCTTCTCGCCGTTGCGGAATATTAGCTACTTCCTGGCAGATGTACACGGAGTGGTAAACGATCCATTGGCGGTTAAATACCTGGCAATAATTTCCACTTGGTGCGTTACTCGAGTTGTGCCGTTTTCTGTTTTATTCTTGTTATTGCGCACACTGTTAAAGGTACTTAAAAATGAATACCTGAACATACTCGTTTTTCTTTGAGTACAATCGCATCATAAATGAGCGATGGCGTGCTCAAATTTAAGTAATCGTACTTTCTCAAAAGTGTGATTTAGTGGAAGCAGTGGCTAATCTCAGCTTCGGTTCAAGCCATCTTAACTAAGCGACCTGACACACTTAAAATAGTTGTTCAGAAGATAGTTTTCCACGTTATTTGATGTCAATTCAGTAAATGAAAATTGAGTTATTAAAACTCAATTATCTTATTCCCCTTTCTTTTAACACGCCTTTTTAACATTTCTTCTGTATATAACTTCTTCACGTCGTCCAGATAGTACAACGGATAATGCACTGGACTACGGTGCCTTAGGATATGGGTTCGATTCCCTGTAAGTCTTCGTTGAAATTTATTAAAAGCGACTTATGCAGGCAGCCAACGTAGGCAAGTAACTGATATTTTTATTTATTTTTACTCGTTTTTGAGTACATATCTTTTTAAAAAATTAAACTTATGAATTAGAAGCTATGATAAACACGCAAAATACTCAAAACTGAGTACTTTTTATTTATTTTTGAGTACCTATTTTTAACGCTTCAGTTTCTTTCAGAATTTGCTATTAATTTTTGATATTTCAAAGTTCCATAACTCCAGGAGGAATCAACTTATGACTTAAATGATTTGGAGGAAGATCGGCCGCGTCCACCAGATAGACCATAAATCCTCCCCCGCCCCCCCTTAGGATCGTAGTGTACCGTGTAGGGAGGGGATCAAATTCGGGTTCACTGTCGTCTGTTTAACCCCTGTTTCTTCAGTTCAGTTCTATTAAAGAGAGCGACGAGTATTATGAAGTGTTTTGCGTTTCATGTCAGATTTTGCAACATTTTGCAAAAAACCAAAAAAATCCAAATTATTTTGGTTACATAATTTAATTTTGGTGTATTTAAATCACAATGATTTTAAAAATCAAGTTAAACTGTCAATAAATATCCAGTTTTCGAAAACGTTGCTCAGACGTAGTCGGATACGGGGTGTCCACAAACAGGGAAATCAGGGAATTTGACCATTCTGGAAATATCAGGGATTTTGGGATTTTTTTGAAAAAATCAGGGAATTCGTAAAAACAAAATATTTTTAACTTGAAATCTGGCTGTGAAACATCGTTGATTGGTTACAAATATTCAAATACTTTTTAAATGCAATCAAAGAGAGGGAAATTGCGTGTGGGACTTTTTAAAAGTGTGTAAAAGTGAAAATTTTCAAATAAAAGTTTAAACTTTGGTTGCACTTTTTTGAGAGTTAGAAAATCAAGCGAAATAGTTAGTAAACTTGTATATTAAAAATAAATATATTTTTGGGAAATAATAAGATATTGTCAAAGCATATCTTGCAAAATAAGGAATAATAATACATTTTTTAAATATTGTCGTAAAAAAAGTACGGCTTGCAGGGAAATATCAGGGAAATTCAAAATGCTTTCCCTGTGGACACCCTGTAATAACGATTTGTTAAATACTTCATTTTAATTAACACATAGGAAATATGAATAAAACATGTCTGCTAGTTAAAAGTATTTTTAAGCAGCTGGTTATGAATTGTAGTACCTGTAAGTATTTTTTTTAAAGTATTGAAACTAAATAACCATCTCGTATCTGAGACATTGTAACTTTAATTCCGATTCGGTTAAGAGATTTGAACCCTTAATTAGTTTTTATCGAGAAATAAAATACGTGTTGAGTTGTTAAGGATGAGATATTTGACCTAGTGTTGTTTACACTGGTCACGTTTTTGCAGGAGAAATAGACGTGTGCCCTGGCCGTAAAATCGAAACTGCTGTCCCGTGAAAACTTCACCTAAATTCCAAGGCCACTGTTTGTTACTAGGCTGCCAAAATAGTTTGCTTTCACCAGCAAAGCCGCTCCTAGAAGTGTGGGTCATTTACTACCATCAGGCCCGTCGCATCGGGAGGGGGGGGTGGGGGATCTGTCCCCCCCAAAATCTGCAAACCCTGAAAGTTGGGAATTTCAACTTCTAAAAACCCCGAGTTGTAAAAATGTATGCCTAAAGAGAATTAATATTATTAACAAATGAAAGCTAGGGAAGATTTGAAATCGCCCAACTTGTAAGATTACACTTAAATTAGACCTCAGAACGGACACTATATTGTAATATAAGTGCAACACATCAATGCTTGTGAGGAAACTGTTTAATATTACCTAAAATATATATAAAAAATATCGATAAGTTGAAACTGGGAATTTTCAACACTGTTCAGTTGGGAATTTCAAATAGTTGAGATGAGAATTTCAAATCGTTAAGTTATGAAATTTCTTGTTTCAATCCCCCCCCCCCCCCCCCCCCAAAATATGTTTTGTATAAAGGCACTGATTGGAACCCGCGAACTATTGTTCCTCATTCCAGATCGTTATCGACTAAGCTACAAAGGCACGTTCTGGGTCTTGGAATTGTTTTTTTTTTCAATATGTTTCTTCTTGCAATGTATCTACAATTACTATTAAAAAAAAATAATTAAATTTTACACGCTCGAGCCTAATCAAAGGATTGGTGATTCGAATCCGTGCGATGTTCTTGACAAAGAAAAGTAAAAAAAGTAGTGATCTTGCGATCAGAGGGTTGCCAGCTTCGCTACAAAAATACTAGAAAGTCGTCCAGAACATCCAACAAATTATACTGGCGTGTATACGGGACTGGTGCACGATAAATCTGATCGGGGTCCAATGTCCTGACGCCTATTGAGGTTGCGTCGGGTGCCAGCTCAGCTGTTGTCCTCGTCATTTGACCATGGTTCAAATATACAGGCATCGTGCCCGGGTTTTTCCTTCGAGATAGGCCTTAACCGTCGCCAATAGCCCACTGTGCAGCTCTAGTGCGACGTTATTTAAACAAACCAAGCCTCATTATATAAATTTCTCAGCCTTTCATACGAAGAGGAAGTAGGTGTTTCGCGATCCACAGACAGGCATTTTTTTTTTCTATTATTACAGATGATTTTCCTCTGGAAATTTATCATCCATCAAAATGTAAGTTTAGGAAATTTTGGTAAAAAGTTTTTTAGCAGATATCTTTTTAGGAAGAAAAGACTTCGGAAATTGACTTGATAAACTATATGAATATTTATTCTCCTTGCCGAACCGTCCTGCCACTGTAACAATACTGCCACTCATACTTTTGTTCTTGCAGTCGCACTACAGCCCCCCTGGCAAATTTATGCACGATGTCATCCTCAGCTGTCCTAATTCCCTAAAACTTCCTGTTAGCCTTCAACAATATTTCTCTAGAAATTGGACAGATTCCTCGGCATTAGGGGGCAGCTAATAATATTGCAGTTTCACATGGCCTCATAATCACATTGGATGTTTAATTCGATTAGTTTTAAGAGCTGTATTGCACTTGGGGTGATTTGCATGGCCACCCAATTATTCAAATGTCCGAAAAATATTCCACACGCCGTTCTTTCCGAGCTGGCATTGAGCCCCCAGTGGATAAAGACGGTCAGCTAGCAATCATAGGTTTGGTTTGGTTAATTAACGTCGCACTAGAGCCGCACAGTGGGCTATTGAGAAAGGTAAAAAAAAAGTAGTGATCTTGCGATCGGAGGCAGGCACATAGGTATAGATTTTTCATGGGGGTGCTTCAGTGACTGAGAAACTTATCCCCCCCCCCCCCGAAATTAACAACCTCCTCCCCCTTTTTTAAAAAAATATTATATTAATTTTTATTCAAGTAAACAGACATATGTTGACATATAGTATCGAAACAACAACAGTTATTTATTTTTCACGAAATCGTTACCAATATCAGTCAGTAACTCTTTTTCAAAATTAGTAAATATACTCCCTAATTATGAAGTAAATTTAGAGAACAAATTTAAATTTTAGGATTCCTTGTTTTAAATAACATATAGATACTGTTTGACGATCGGTTGATGTAATTGAGGTATTAATTTCGGTGACCCTATGTTACCGAAATTTAAATGCTCGATAATGCAACACGATGACGTCATGTTACGCTTAGTTTGAGATAAAAATTACCTCAAAACATATTTTTGAGCTTTTGAAAACTATTTTCCGCGGTAAGACCTCCGGGAAATAACAGGTCTTCCCCCATGCAACTCAACAAGAAGTATCATACCAGAAATTGAAATTTTTCTAGTTTTTTTAAAAGTACTTTTATGATTTTTACAGTAATTCGAATTTTCTTGACTTTCAATGGGAGGTGTTTGAACCCCCTGAACCACCTTACCTACGTGCCTGATCGGAGGGTTGCCAGCTCCTCTATTCTAGTGCGACGTTAATTAACAAAAACAAAAAAAAAAAGCCAGCTCCTCTACAAAAAATACTAGAAAGTCGTCCAGAACATCCAACAAATTATACTGGCGTGTATACGGGACTGGTGCACGATAAATATGATCGGTGTCCAATGTCATGACGCCTATTGAGGTTGCGTCGTGTACCTGCTCAGCTGTTGTTCTCGTCATCTGACCAAGCGGTTAAAGGCGTCAGCTGGGAATACGAAGATTCCTGGTTCGATCCTAGGGGATGGACTTGATAAAGAAAAGTAAACAAAAAATAGTGACATCTATTGCCAGCTTCGCTACAAAATACTAGAAAAGTCGTCCAGAGTCCAGAACATCCGCAAAAATTAACGGCGTGTATACGGGACTGGTGCACGATAGATCTGATCGGGGTCCAATGTCCCGACGTCTATTGAAGACGTTAGATCGGCTGTTCAGGTGTTTCCTCGTCATCTGACCATGGTTCTAAAAATAACGAGGTGCATGTGTAGCCGTAAGACACACATTTGTAGTGCGATGCACACAACTTGGCACCGCTCGGTTTTGATCCGAGGAACTTCGGCTTGCTACGCCGATACTCTGCCTGTCAGGCCAAAGTGATGACGGCGACTCTCGCCTAAGCGGGAGTATCAGGTAGAAGCAACGAACCCCACGCATGTATGAATGTGTGTGTGAATGTGTATGTGTTCCCGGGTCTTTCCTTCGAGATAGACCCCGAACCGTCGCCAATAGCCCACTATGCAGCTCTAGTGCGATGTTATTTAACCAAACCAAACCTCGCCATCTGATCATGGTTCAAAAATACGAGGCATCGTTCCCGGGTCTTTTCTTCGAGTTAGGCCACGAACCGTCGCCGATAGCCCACTGTACAGCTCTAGTGCGACGTTAATTAATCAAACCAAGCTGGCATTCCTCATGTATGCTGTGTGATGAGGGGACATCAAAAAGGATCTGTTCTTGTATGTTGCATGTTCCAGTATCTAAATCCATTAAAAAGGTGTTTAGGTACCCGGTACTCCCAACGCGACAACTCCCCAATAACTTTCAACATGTGGAAGTCGACATAGGTTTGGTTTTGTTAATTAACGTCGCACTAGAGCTGCACAGTGGCGACGGTTCGGCGGTCAATCTCGAAGGAAAGACCCGGGAACACATTCACACACACATTCATACATACATGCACCTCGTTATTTTAGAAATATGATCAGATGACGAGGAAACACCTGAACTGGCACCCAACGCCTTCAATAGACGTCGGGACTTTGGACCCCGATCAGATTGATCGTGCACCAGTCCCATATACACGCCAGTATAATTTGTTGGATATTCTGGACGACTTTCTAGTATTTTTGTAGCGAAGCTGGCACCCCTCCGATCGCAAAATCACTACTTTTTTACTTTTCTATGTCAAGTCCATTTCACGGATTCGAACCACCAATCCTCTGATTAGTAGCTGAACGCCTTACCAACTGAGCAACTGGGGCTCGGAAGTCGACATGGAGCTACTGCCCCGTCTACTTGTCCCGTCGGTTCCCCCCCCCCCCTGTCTACGGCCCTGACTGTCCCATACTTCCCCACTCTCCCCAGTACATGAAAGTGTCCAAATACATATTGCCATAGCATCATTAGATTAATCAGTTTGAGTAGTTAGCTGATCTCTCTACACCTGGAAAAATACTCGACATCACAAAAACATTGCAATTCGCTAAAAAAAAAAATTTAAGTTACTTTATATAATAAAAACCGTGTTTCTTAAGTAGAATATAATGACTTCTTTTATATAAATGAATATTGAATTATTATACATGAATCAAATAATTTTTAACCGACTGAACAGCGCGATAACCCAAACTCCAAAATAAAACCTCCAGAAACTTTAAATTAAAACCGCCAAATCGCGCGCCAAGGAGAGAGGTTATCAATTCGACTGTTATGTATTTTTTTCTATACTTAACTTTTCTACAAATTACCGTTTGAACGTAATAACAATTATGGAGTTTAATATTAAATTATTGTTTAAAAAGAACTATAATTTTTATTATTCTTCAGACTGCTTTATAAATATTTGCTAATTTATTAATAAACGGTTTACTATTTAACACTATCATCCATAGTTGGATAAATTATATTCGTATTCATGGCAGCTATAATGAGGATTTATATTTATTGACAGTTGAAATTCCCTACTGAAAGAAAAAATCATAATCATTAAAATTGATTTTCCATTTTGTAATAACATTTTCCGAAAAATTGGCCAAATCATGGGTTTTTATTTTAAAATGTACTCTTCCCGATTCATTTCAACACTGATTTAGACCATTTTGTGAAATCACTTTACATTTGCTATTATTATTATTTAGCTCGTAGAAAAAATTGCCATCATTTATTTTATTTCAAAACGTATTTATGGTTTGCTATTTAAATGTTTTTTTGGTCCTTTTTCCTGTGTTTCATTTTTTTTTTTTTTTGTAAATTATATGTTATCAATTTCAATCAAGAAAATGGGAGTTTGTTAAAGAATATTAAATAAAGTATTATTTAATTCAATAGTGTTTATTATAAATTCTTCGTTTTATTTCAAAATGTTAGTATGCTGTTATTTGAATAATTAATATATTTTTGTGCGTTACTTTTAATTTTTAGTTAAGGATATTTATTTAAAAAAAAAACTTTGTAATTTACTTTTCAGCTGTTAAATGGCTTATTTGGTTAGCGCCTCGTACTAGTATTCCCAGTTTCGAATTTATACTTCAATATATATAAATAAAAACGTTCTTTAGAAACTATATTTTAGCAATCTCCGTACTTTTCTTCTGTTAAACAAAAAATATTAAATAACCCTATTGTCACTTAAAATTTAAATTGAAGTACAAAACAAATATAAATAAGCTACACGATTTGACGTTGCCATAACACGGTGAATAAAATCATGTAATAAAATAATAATAAAAACACTTTAGCATGGGTCCCTAAAAATTAATGTCGGATCTTTTGGTCTTTGCCGCACAAAGCAGTTTTGACATTTACGAATTTTTTTACGAAAGAGTAGTTCGATTTTAAGATATTCTTTAGCTTGTTCGATTTGAGAACTGTTCTTCTTCCAGGGAAGAAATTGTCATTTATAAAATAAAAAACAAATGGAAAGTACTAAAAGATATATTTTATGGGAATGCTTGTTAATATTCTTCCTCCTCTTTGATATTACTTCTGACAAACTGTCCCCAATAGTTTGTTTGATATGTAGCTAGCTATAAGGTGGAAAATAATAAAATAAAATGAAACGGTATAAATCAAAATAAGCAACACATTTTAATTTTTATAGAATCGAAAAGTTTTCTTTTAGGCTTAACTTAATAATTGCCACAAATCATTGTTTAATGACTCTATGCGCATGACGTCACGCGCATATCATCTTGGAGTATTCGTCTACATCATTGTTTATTATTCGCCAATCACAGA
Source organism: Troglohyphantes excavatus (assembly GCA_963932185.1). Lineage (NCBI taxonomy): Eukaryota > Metazoa > Arthropoda > Arachnida > Araneae > Linyphiidae > Troglohyphantes > Troglohyphantes excavatus. The sequence goes on from OZ010668.1 coordinate 11,900,441, forward strand.
GGTGAATTCGGTTCTTTATTCTCAAACATTCAATCTTGACAACCAAAATAAAAAGTATAGAATATATTTTTTTAAAAATCGTTTGAAAATATTTATTATAGTTTTGATGTTTGCAAATTATTCATCCAACATTGGCAAAAGCAATACACATTCTATTTTATGATATAAAGTCATTGCAGTGGACTTTCATATTGAAACATGAGATATTTTCTCAAAGAAATCGCTTTCTATGAATAAAAAAGAACGAATTTAAAAATAAAAATAGCGGCATGTACGCATAAAAGAATATGTGTAACAACACTCGACGTTGCCGAGCGTTCCATACCAAGGGCAGCCCTTGAATATTTCAACAACAAAAAGCATCCAAATGTTCTTTTCAAAAAATCTTCCTCCATCGGAAATCGATTCGAAATGTCCACTCTTTTCCCGCGAAAAGTGAGAGATAATCCGAGTTTTCACGCAAACAGAACAGACGATCCTCCGCCCCATTCTTCTCGAACAATCCTGCGGTCGTCGCACTGAGATCTTTACGACCCAGTGGTCAGACTCTTTCGGTCGCTTTATGCCCCTTCCGATGCTGCTGTCCATACGAGAGCAGCAACAAACGCCCTTTTTTTTATGTCAATGGGGTTTATATCCAGCTTTCTTTTTAAAGGTTTCAATCGATGGAATATATTTTATCTGTCATGTTCCAGAGACTTCTTTAGTTCTGTGGATCCCAACCCGTATTGCGTGGACCACTGGAGGTCCGTGGAGCTAATGTCTAATCTCCAATTGAGATTTTTAAAAGACATTTTTCAGGGTGGCAACATAACCGGGAAATCAGGGAATTATCATGGATTTTTTTTTAATTCTGGAAATATCTGTGAAAAGTCAGGGAATGTTTCAAAATTTCATAAAAAAAATAAAGGAAATTTTTAAATTTAGATCATTAAAACGGCAATAATCGTCTATTATGCCCTTTATTCTGGGTAGTTGTCAATATTTACTTTTAGTTCTGGAAAAGGATTAAAAAAAAGCGTGGTTATGGGTATTTTCATATCATCTTGAAATCAGCCTATTGAAAAATGCCATACCATCGTGTAGAGGAATGATGACGTGTCGACCAGTCCGAATGTTAACCCATTACCCCCTCCGACATTTTGTACCGCCCTTTTCTGCATTATGCGCTTCCACTTTGTAACTCCACTTCCCAGTAGAGTTACAAAGTGGCAGCGCATAATGCAGAAAATAAGAGTCTTTGGGGTAAATAACGTACCATCCCGTAGAAGAAGGAGGTCCGCGTCGACCAGGTTGGTCATTTATCCCCTCTGATCTTTGGTCAACCCCAAACTAAATTAAAAATGGAAGGTAAAATAAATAAATATAAAATACAAACTCAAAAATAATTGTGCTAAAAAATAAATAATATTTTATAACTTGCATTTAACCCTTTGCGTGGAGACCATTTTCGCTCGAGCCAACCAGCAACTCGATACGATTTTCCTCTGATTTATGGAATTTTTTACAGGTAAGTAGCTCATCAAACCAAGTGGTGCCCAACAGTCACCTCACGACCGCAAATGATTAATGTTTTTCTGCCTCTGGCCACTTTTTGAAATTGGTGCCGAATTACAAGCCCGTGCTTAAATTTAAGCACATTTTTTAACCCTTCGCACTCCGATGTCGCCTCTCAGGCGCCAACATAACTACTTGTTCTTTTGGTTCCCTGTACTTTAAAATAAACAAGAACGGCGTGATCTTGTTTTTAAAAAAATCGATTTTCTCCCTTCCATGAACATTAAAAATTGTTGGTAAAAGAACAGAAAGAGGAATAACTGTTCCGTGGAAGGAACAGTTATCAAAGATGTTCGCGGAGTGCAAAGGATTAAAAGTCTCTTTTTTTAAGTGTTCAATGAAGACAAAGTAGCAGCTTCATTAAAAAAATTATATTTTGTTAGTATTATAAAATTATTATATCATGTCAATTACGATAATTTAAATATAGATAGCGTATAATTTATTAAAAAAAATTAATCGTCGCCTTATCTTGTAATCGGTTGGATCTTTTTAACCTGATGAGTGTTGTACATTTCGTATCGCCCAACTTTCCAAATTACTCTTAAAAGCAGTCATGATTTGCGTTAAATTACTTGCAGCGTAAGCTTATCGAAATAAGGTTTAAAAAAAATAATTAAATGGGAAAAAATCCCGTTAAAACTTTCTAAATTTTCAGATTCTGATTTTTTTTCTCACCGATAAAGTTGCTCTAAAAGTCCGCAAAAAGTTCAATTACAAAAAGTACTAACCTCAACGAATCGGTTTATGCAAAGCGGGGGAACTGTACTTTGCTTCATATAAAGTACAGTTTCCAGAACTTTTTAAAGCATAAACTCCCAAATGATTAACATAAAAAGTTATCGACTATTTCCCACTGCCATAGTTTGAGTCTAATCGCCCATGATATGTTTAGTTTATATTAGGGGACATGGAAATGACGAGTTTAGTGTTAAAATAGAATTAATAGGGTAAAACAAGTTTCTGAATAAGCATATTCTCTAAAGACAGAGGGTTCTGAGTTCGTACCCTTGGGAAAGTTCAATATTCGTTCAGTCAGCCCACTGTGCAGCTCTAGAACGAAGTTAATTAACCAAACAAGTCAGCTGACGAGGAAATACTTGAGCTGGCACCCAACATAACCTGAATAGACATCAGGACATTGAACCCCGATCAGATTTATCGTGCACCAGTCCCCTACACACGCCAGTATAATTTTTTGGATGTTTCTAGACGATTCTCTAGTATTTTAGTAGCGAAGTTGGCAACCCTCCAATCGCTACATTTTTACTTTTCTTTGTATAGTCCATCATCCAATCCTCTGATTACTAGCCGAACGCCTGTATCCACTTGGCAACTGGGGCCCCCTTTCATTTCGTATTTGGTTTATTTCACATACCTTCTTCACGACACTATGTATGTTAATGAGGCTTCTAGCCGAACGCCTCTGCCAGTAATCAGAGGATTTCTAGTTCGAATCCGTGCGATAGACTTGACAAAGAAAAGTAAAAAAGTACTGATCTTGCGATCGGTGGGTTGCCAGCTTCGCTACAAAAATACTAGAAAGTCGTCCAGAACATACAACAAATTATACTGGCATGTATACGTGACTGGTGCACGATAAATCTGATCGGGGTTCAATGTCCTGACGCCTATTGAGGTTGCGTCGGTTGCCAGCTCAGGTGTTGTCCTCGCAATTTGACTATGGTTTTAAAATACAAGGCATTGTTCGCGGGTCTTTCCTTCGAGATAGGCCCCGAACCGTCGCCAATAGCCCACTGTGCAGCTCTAGTGCGATATTAATTAACCAACTAGCCGAACGCCTTTATCCACTGGGCAACTGGGGGCCCCTTTAGTTGTGTTCACATACCTCCTTCTAGACACTACGTCTGTTAATAAGGCTTCTACAGTGCTGGTGTCTGTGTAGAAAAAAACAGGTCAATTCATACTTCCTTCATCCGTGACAATCGGGCCTTTCCTTCGAGATAGGCCCCGAACCGTCGCCAATAGCCCACTGTGCAACTCCAGTGTGACGTTAATTAACCAAAAACCAAACCATCCGTGACCATAATTAATTTTTTTAAAACGTTACATACATCCTTCATCCACTTACCCTTTTAATTATATTATGTTAAAAGTTTGAAAACTCAAAATAAATTTGTAATTGGAACAAAATAGTAGTACTAGGATGTAAGGTGAACATTGCCCATCAATACTCAATCAAAGTGTTAGATTACGGCTTTATAATTAAAAACAATTTAAGAACATCTAAACAGTTAGCCTACTGTGAAGATAAAGTAGAAATGACTCCATTTTGTGAAACAATATTTTTTATAATTTATAAAACTCAAATGTAAAGAATTCAATTGGCTGGATTTGAATCGCCTCCTATCACATGATCCACGCATATCCATATATGTATATAATTTATTAGTATATACATATATATTTCCAACCTATCAAAGTGGCTATTTGGAACGCCAACGGTCTAACACAAAAGATAGAAGAGCTTAAGGACTTTATCTCCGAACAAGAAATCGACATCTGCCTTTTGACAGAAACTCACTTTAAACCCTGTAACAGCATCAAAATTAATAACTTTAATACCTATAGAACTGACCGTTTGCAATACAGAGGTGGCGGTACTGCAGTTCTTGTTAAAAAGAACTTTAAATCCTCTCTTTTTAGAAGCACCAGGAGAGAGGGGATGGAAGAAACAAACGTCATCCTTGAAATCGATAATAATAAAATTATTCACTTATCTGCAGTCTACAATCCCCCACAACGTAAAATTTCTAAAGAAGATGTTGAATTCCTGATCCCCAAGGATCGCCCAACAATCATTGGGGGAGATCTCAATTCTAAACACATTAACTGGGGCTGCCGAGTCAGCAACAACAATGGAAAATGCATCGATAAATGTCTAGGTAAAAATAAAATAAAATTATTCACCACAGATGAACCTACCTACTTTCCACATAACTCTCGCATTAAACCAGACATTCTGGACTTTTTAATTACCAATACAGATCTGACCATTGGTATGGAGGTCAGCAACAACCTCTCCTCTGACCACCTCCCCATTGTTGCAATTATTGGCATCAACACTAACGAAGGCAAATTATACAGATCCAAAACAGACTGGAACCTTTTTCATAACATTCTTTTGCAAAAACAAAACGAAAAAACTCACTACACCAATATCACCGATATTCAACTGGACATCAATAATATTACAACACAGATGAATAATGCAAGGGAACAATCTACCAAACAAATTAAAATTACAGAAGATCACTTAAAACTCCCAAAATCCATCAAGAGAATAATCCAACTTAGAAACTGGATCAGAAAGAGATTCCAAGCAACTTGGGATCCAGCCTACAAAAAAGAAATGAATCGCCTTAACGCAATAATCAAACAAAAGTGCAAAGAAAATAAAAAAGATCAATGGGAAAACACCATACTGAACTTATGCACTGAAGACAACAGCCTTTGGCGCATGTCCAAAATCCTCAGAAGGGAAAGGAGTGTCAACAATCCCATTGTGGGGAAGGACGGACCTGTATACAAGGACAGAGACAAAGCCGAAGTCCTTGCTGAATCTCTCGAGGTACAGTTCTCGCCTAACACTGAGCCGAGTGACCCAGATTTTGAAATAACAATCAATAATGGAATTCAAAATTGGATTAACTGCAATTTCAACTCTAACAACATCGAACCCACCACCGCAGAAGAGGTTCAATCTATCATCAAAAAGCTTAAAAAGAACAAAGCGCCAGGACCCGACCAGATCACAAACTGTATGATCCTTAATATTCCTTTCTCCCACCTCGAGGCATTAACCAACATTTATAATGCTTGTCTCAAATTCGCCTTCTTTCCGCAAGAATGGAAAATTGCCAACGTAGTTCTCTTCCCGAAACCAGGAAAAGATCTCACCCTTCCTACCTCTTTTCGACCTATCAGCCTCCTTTCTGCATTTGGAAAAATTTATGAAAGAATAATACAGTCCAGGATGAAACCTTTTCTTACGCATATCCCGGAGCAACAATACGGATTCATTGAAGGTAAATCCACAGTAAAACAGTTAATCAGAATACTAGAATTCGTTGGCCAGGCCAAACACAAAGGACAATGCTCCGCCCTCCTGATGCTGGACGTGGCCAAGGCCTTTGACAGCGTCTACCACCAAGGCCTGATTTTCAAACTTATTATTCAAAAATTCCCAGCAGCAATAATTCACCTTCTAATTTCATATCTTCAAGACCGCACTTTCCGAACCAAAATTGGACAGGAATTCTCAAATTTCAAAAACATCAAAGCAGGAGTCCCTCAGGGCTCTGTACTTGGACCCATCCTCTACATCCTGTACACAGCCGACTTCCCCACCTTCCCGGAAGACCATAACATACTTACAGCATTTTATGCAGACGACACTGCTATTGCGTCCACTTCAGTCAGACAAGATTATGCTCTTTCAAGACTTAAAGACAAACTCTTAGACATTGAAAGCTGGTGTTCTAAATGGAAAATAAAGATAAATCCAGAAAAATCTAACATCCTTCTTATTGGCAGAAAACTTATAGATAAGGATAACTTTAAAATTCAACTATTCAACAAAAACATCCCTTATGTCACGAAAGCAAAATATTTAGGAGTCATTATCAATAGTAAACTTAACTGGACAGATCACTTTTCACATGTCAAAAATAAATGCAATATGTTCAGGCAAAGACTTAGGCCCCTTATTGGCAGGTCATCAACTCTTAGCTTAGACCTCAAAAAACTCATCTACACTAGCACTTTAAGACCAATTATCACATATGCATCTCCTGCCTTTGCCACTGCCTCCATTAACGAACTCAATATTCTGCAAAAAGTACAAAATAAAATCCTGAAAGAAATTGTCAATCCGCCATCCTACTATGTACGCAATGCGCTCATCCACAGAGATCTCAACATTCCCACAATTCACCAATATGTCATGGAGGCCAATCTGAAATTTTACAGTAAATCTATTGAAGAAGACGATCAACTTAAAAAAATTTTCTCATACCAAATTTTAGAAGAAGATGCAAAAATCCGTCCTTTCGCTGCCTTAGCTTGCTCTGAGGCTATAGCAGCATGGAGAAGATAAAATTAGATAAACTTTCATTCAGAGAATTCATAATCCTACAACCATTCAAAATTCTAGCTATCATCCTCATTCCCCAGTCTGAGCAACCTATTATAGGGCCCCACCTCGAGTGGGGAACACCAAGTAGGTCAGGCTGGAGTTTGGTAGCATTGCCCTGCCCCTCCCCCCTTTTAGAAACAAATGGTTTAAACCAACAAGATTTCTCAAATAAAATCTAAAACTGATACAGATGAAAAATGAAGAATGAAAATTATGAGCTCTCCCTGAAGAATGACAGTTCTCATAAGAACCTGAAATATCACAGATGAAGAATGAAGATTTTCCATTCTACTCAAAACTTAGACTTAGATCAAGGATTTCAACTTGTTAATTGCCTTGGCTTTGCTGTTCTACAATGCTTTTCACCATGCACATTGTTAGATAATTCCTTTCCAGAGTTCACTTTTAAATTTTAATTTTAGTTTTTGATTTTTGTTTCACTAGTTTTGACGAATTTTATCTTATTTTTAATCTAAAATTCGCTAATTTTAGACTTAGATTAATTTTAACCTTTGTTAGCTTGCTAAAAAATCTTGAAATTTGTCTTTTTTTCATTTCAACTGTATTTCGGTGGAAAGGGTTCAACTTAAATTGAATTTTGGCTACCGTTATACCTCTACATATTTATACTCTTAATGATGAATTTACTTATTGAGGGTTTAAATCCGCTTTCATTTCGGTCGTGTTTTAGCTTTCTTTTCGTTCCTTTGGGCAAAGTTTTTTTTTTTTTTTTTTTTTTTTTTTTTTTTTTTTTTTTTTTTTGGTATGTCTGGTTTTCCTGTTGTCCGGTCCGTTTCTTCCTGTGTCTTGTCCTGGCTTGATTGGTGGTTTTCCGAGTGAGTGGTCGCTTTTGGGCGAGTGAATGGTCTTCGCACAATCAATTTAGTTATTTTATTCGTTTCACATATTTCGACTTTAACTTAGATGGAGAGGTTTATAGCCCTTGCTGGGCCCAGGTACCTCGAATTAAAATTATGTTCATGTTTAACATATATATTATTATACACAATTTCTTAATTTCCTTTGTGAAAATTTTATGTAATGTTTCGGTATAATATGAAAAAATCAAGAAAAGCCTTTTCAAAATTTCAGCAAACAAAATATTTAGTTAAACATTTTTCAAAATTATTTAAAAATAAAATGTCACGAATGGCCTTTTATAAATGCGTTCATACGGTTTTAAAATGTTTAATGGCGTCGAAAAACTTATTTTTCGATAAATGGGGTCAATTTCATTCACCTAAAAACAAAATTTATACTCCATAGTCTTATTACAAAAAGTGTTTTTCTTCCAATGAGTGTCAATAAAATGTCGTATCCAATAATCTGGAATCCTATACCATGCCTTATGATGACCTGTACTAATCATTGTCGAGCTTTAGAATCCGACACTTTGTCGCCTATGGAAACATGTCAGAGTAGGGATTATATGAGATATATATAATAGAGAGAAGCCCATATCTCTCTTAAAGCCCTTCCCGATAAACGATCAATGTTTCCATTCTCTTTGAACGAAAAAACAATTTTCTTTATTTTTTTAAAGAAAGTATTTTCTGTTTTTTTATATTGTTATTATTTAATAAAAATATCGAAGATGGTTAAAACATGCAACATTTCACACCAACTGTGTTATTTGAAAGTAGACAAGATATACACATAATTTCATTGTAATTTTTTTAAATGCTTCCTTTGCCAATTAAAATAATTTAAAGTAAATGCAATAGAATTTGTTAATAAATTTATTTACAAAATATATACTTTATTTACAAAATATATACTTTATTTACAAAATATATACTTTATTTACAAAATATATACTTTATTTACAAAATATATACTTTATTTAGTTTCTGAGTTATATTAATTATCTAAATTATATTCGGTTTAATGTCATTAGAAGGTTATGGTTTGCGATTTGTCTTTATTTTTACTCGGTGTTCCCTATAAGTTGGGAAATACCTTCGAGCATGAATGGCCAGTAGTAGAGAGAATATGACGTCATAATCGTGAGGCAAACATCTCAGACCAAATCGCTACACACACGTGACTACCTTTCAAAATTATGAATCAAAAAGTACTCGCGATTGGCTGATGATTTGGGAAATGTGTAACAGTGAAATTTTATGAATGGAATGACGTCATTAGTCACGTATTTGTAGCGATACATGTTGACCTCACTTTGATGTCAGCGAGATGATATCCCGATGTTTGCTCTACTATGAGGGATCCATGCTCGAAGGGAAACACTGCACTGTAAAGAAAAAAGGTGCTTAAAAAGGAGTACATGAAGGTTCTCGTTTTTCTTTCGAACACAATTTCATCGTAAATGAGCCATGACGTACTCAAATTTAAGTAATCGTACTTTCACAAAAATGAGCAGTGTGATTCAATATTGCTAATCTCAGTTTCTGTTAAAGCCATCTTAACAAAGCGACCTGACACACTTAAAATCTTTGTTTAGAAGATTGTTTTCCACATTATTTGATGTCGATTTCTGAAATGGAATTATTACAACTCAATTATCTTACTTATCATTCTCTTGGCACACCATTTAAATTTTTTTTTGTTTATAACTTCCTCGCGTCACCCTATTATTTTAACAGATAAGACTCTGGACAGCCGTGCCTGAAGATCTGGGTTCCATTCCCGGTAAGTCTTGGTTGTAATTGTCAATATTTATTGAAAGTGATTATGTATGAGTGAAAGTGATTATGTGGCTAGCATCTGCTTTTTTTACCCATTGTACTCATTTTTGAGTACATGTCTTTTTCATAATTGAAACTTATCCATTCGGAGCCATGATAAGCATCGAATGTATTCAAAAATGAGTACATTTGTATTATTTTTTAAATACCTATTTTTAACAGTGTGATTTAGAGACTTTTAGATTTATTTCACTTTTATTTCTATCCTATGATTTTTGTAAATTTGTTGTGGGTTTCTTAACTTGACGTTTAAGATACGACGGGGTATTACTGAAAGACCACGAAATTAGCGAAGCTACACATGCGATTGCAACCACCAAGGATTCGGTAAGTTCGATTTTTTTTTATATTTAACCTATACTAACTCTGTAAATAACTCCTTTTACTACCCTAATCATATGCACATCTGAACCAGAAAAGCTAGATGATTGGCTTAACCGCAGTAAAGCCGCTTTTGCATTCGTCTTTAAGAGTTTGAAGGTATTCTTATTCCACTTTTTATTGAATAAAATACCGTTAAAATAATATTGAGCCGTCACTTGGAATGTACAGGAAATGTTTTGCATGTTTTGTCTTATTAGATTTGGAAAATGTATTTGAATCGCCAAGTTTATGCATTCGGTTTCCCTTTCTTTTATATTGACTACTTCAATCGCTCCAGCAGAGAATTTATCTCCCAACTGCGAAAGACATTTTGACACTCCATTACTGTTACTCGATTATGCAGATTTATTTTTTCTGACTGAAAACGCGCCTTTTTGTGTCCGCGCCAAATTGAAGAAATTCATTTTCCTTTCAACTTCTTCTTTTTTTTTTTGCAAAATTTATTTCGACAAAAAAAAGGACAATTTCAATAGTTCAAACAAAAAATCGACGGCTCAACTCAAACCAGGTATCTCGTAGTCCGAAGTCAAGCGCGCTATTGATCGAGACAGAAGCGTCCTGTTGAATTGTCAGAGTGGCAAAATAACCGGGAAATCAAGGAATTTGGAAATTTTTAATTCTAGAAATGTCAGGGAAATTTTCAAAATTTCACAAAAAATCAAGGAATTTTCAAATTTAATTCGTTAAAACGGCAATTATCGTCTGTTATGCCTTACATTCTTGGTAATTTAATTGTCAATATTTTATTTTAGTTCTGAATAAGAATTTTAAGAAAAAAAAGCATAGTTATGCGCATTTTCAGTTTTATTTTTGTAAAAACGTGAACCACTGCTGGAGGGAGAAGCTAAAGCAAAGTGTTTTGGACCTTGAATTGTAAGCAATATGTGAAGGGCTAATAAATATGGGATATATTGAAGATTGGATTAGGAAATATGAAGAATATAAAATATTTAAAATTATCTACTAAAGAATTAATTTGAAAAAACTTGCTTTTTTTGCATTTTCTGCTTCTAGAGAACATGTTTAATTACTATAATGCCTGTCGCAATTGTATAATTTGTGTTGTATACTTAAATTATTATTTTAACTGTCAATAAGTATTGCTTATAATTTTTCATTTATAAGGCAATATATTTATAGTATTATTGTAGCATGGATACTTTGTTTCTATACAAAGCATGTATTGCAACATTTCTTAATGTAATTGTAAAATCAGGGAAATTTTTGTGACACCATCATGGAAATATCAGGGAACTTTTTTTCCAGAATGTTGTTTCCACCCTGATTCTGGCAATATACATATAAGATATAAAATTAAAAACGAGTAAGCTGATATCAGCGAAAAGAAATTGGAATAACCCATATAGCACAACTTCCTCCTCAAGATGTCCTGTGGAAAAATCGCGACCTTGCGCCAGGCATCCTACAGGATACGATAAGACATCCTCAGGAACCGAAAATGTCCGCTCTAAAAGATCCTGAGGAACAACTCGAAGAATACTCGTCCTCCCGAGTAAACTTTTTTAAAGTTTATTAGGAGAAATCTAGGAAACTTCAAGGTCACACTCTCATCCAGGAAAATGCCTCAAACTGCCCCATATACCTCCGTAGGAGGGAGTTTTGCAATTTTAGGAACCACAGTAGGATGAATAAAGGCAGTGGCGGCGATTGGGTACTAAAAGTGAGGAGGCAAGAAGAAGTATGTATGCATGCATGGGGGGGCTATTTATTTAAAACTTTGACCATCCTTCCTACTATTGAAATAAAAACTATAATAAATATAGCCCATTATATGTACTCATTATTTTGTGTTAATTGAAGTGTACGTACCCAGTGAAGTACTTGAAGTAAAGTAGAAATTTTCTTGTCCTCAATTTTTTTATTTTTTATGAAAAGATTATTGAAAGTCCCTTATTTTCGACTCCTGCGTAAAATAATAAGAAAGAGTGATCAATGTAAGTTTTCAAAAAAAATATTCACAAAATTTTGTTTTTATTGTTACTGAAATTTTGTAATACAATTCATTGAAGTTTTTATAAAGATTTAGAACAAATAAGAAAAATCTGGCATGATCACTTAACTTTCTATTGTCTCGTTTTAAAAACTTTTGCGTAATTTTGTTCCATAGCTAAACCTTAATTTTCAAATTATCACGGGTTTCCTCAAAATTCGTACTAGATGGATCCGAATCAAATGCAGTATACATGCCATTTAAGGTGTTAATTGGTAATTATTCGCCGGCTATTAAATTTAAATTGAAAGCTTTTTTTTAAGCTGGCGGAGTACGAAATTTTGCCTTGGTTTGGTTGGTTAATTAACGTCGCAGTACAGCTGCACAATTCGGGGTTTATCTGAAAAGGAAAGACCCGGGAACACTGCCTTGTCTTTTGAGTTATAGTCAGAAGATCTTTGGTACGGTTATCCAATAAAACAATTGACTTTTGAAAAAAAATTTCCTGTATTAAAAAAAAGTGATGGTGCGAAACCGCCCCCTCCGCCCGAAGCGCCGCCACTCAATGAAGGTAGATTTGCCCATTGACACACGCCCATTTTATATAAAAAAAAAAAAGCGTGCTTCAAGCAGTTTGCTTTATTTCTCTAATTATAACAGATAATTACCGTAAATTTAAAAAATACTCCAAATAATTCCAGGAATATATCATAAAATCACACTTTATTTTGACAATTTGCTATTTATTAGGAATGTTTTTTTTCAATTGACATATCCATCTCTAATAGTTCAAGAAATGAACTATAATTGTAATAATTACTTTGAATTACCCCTTTTAAAACAGAACAACTATATCAATTATCTGGATTAATTCAGGTTATATCACTTTTGGATTAACCGAAAATTATATTTTTCTTAGAAAAAAAAACGCAAGTACATTAAAAAAAAACTACAATTACATTAGCAAATGTGCTAAATGTTGTACATTACTATTTCAATGTACGGTACAATCCCATGTATCTGAAATATCCAAGAAACGGGGATAAAAAATCCATACAAATAGGTTTCTAAAAAATAATTTTACAATACGAAAGGTAGAAAATAAATTTAGAGATAAACAAATTATACTGCATATAGGCTTTCCCCCCTAAAACTACAGGAATACAGTATATCATGACTAAATCCACCAAACACTTTAAATTAATAGATTTTAAAATCTAGTGTAGGAGGCAATACATGTAAATAATTGAGAATATCTCTTCATCCGATGCTGTAAGACTTTTCACCTTTCTTTATATTTATTTCTTAATTCTATGATTTATTTTTAGTTTTGAATGCAATGTTCAATTATTAAAAAATATTAAATTTTTCAACAAATCCTCAAATTTTTGTTTTCTTAATCTTTTCTCTGCAATGTCGCAGCCAGCTTTGTATTGCTTCCTTCAAATCCTCATTCGTTTTTTCCGGAAGTTGTGCTCGTACAACATCTAAAAAAAATAATTTTTAAACATTTATCAGCAACATAAAAGGACATTTAAAATAATTATATTATTTCGACCATTCATTTTGCTACACGCATTTAATGCAGTGACTCGTAGCATATAATGGAAGATAGACCCCAGCACATCCACAGTAGCACCCAAAAGAAGCCATCAGCGCAATGCATCTTGGGATAATGTCAACAGTTTCGTTATGCGCAGAACTGGGAATCAGGTCGGTGGGCACAAAAAAACCTCATCGGCGCAATGCATCTTGGTATACAGCTTGCTACGCAGAACCGGTCGGCAATACTTCATATTATGTCACTTATAGGGCTTCTCCTTTCCCCTCCCTGCTCGTAGCAGGTCACACTTGGAATGTGGAGAGCAAAATAAAAGTTGTGTACTAGTTCTGGAGTTGTAAGGACTGTAGGTCAATTCGAATTAATAAATAAAACAATATAACTACAGGGTTCCCAGATGCTCAATTAAATAAAAAGTAATGGTTTACATGGCGTCTGACCAAATTCAATTTCAAACATCTGCTTTTTCCGGCAAAATATCAAACACATTTCCAGACAACTAACAACCACTACATAATATTGGCATTCCAAATATGTGCAAAGCTCTGTTCAAATCAAACATATAATATTAATAATTAACCATATTATTTATTTTAACTACACCATATTGCGTTTTTTTTAACACCAGAACTCTTTTTGCACTTAAAAATTTCCTTTACGGAGCATGTTTAAAAAATCCCAACAACACAAATCTAATCAAAGCTGTTCATAAATTTATTTCAATAGATTTTGAGGTGAAGAAAAAAATATAATTTCTTTACATTATCAGGGGCCTGTTTAGGGAAAAGTAGGGTGCGTTTACACAATTTTTTTATCTAAAAACTTTATGTTAATGAACTTTTAGTATGCGTTTTAAATGTTATATATGTAGTTTAATAAAACAGGTCAGTCATCTTAACCCTTTGCACTCCAATAACTTTTAAGGGTTTTCCGTTATTCATCCTTTTGTTCTTTTCACTAGAATTTGTTATGCTTATAGAGAAAATAAACCTAATCTGTTTTGGATCTGCAAAACAACGACTTGGAAAAAAAATCGATGTTTTTTAAACACAAGATTATGCTGTTCTCGTTTATTTTAAAGAACAGGGAAACAAATATATAAAAAATAATTATATATAATAACAAAACTTAAATATTATAACAAAAGTACGAGTCGTTAAGTTGTCGCCTGAGCGGCGCCAACGGAGTGCAAAGGGTTAATATTTGTATTAAGGAACCTTAATGTAATGCTAATTTTAGATACCAAGATGAATTATAATTTAAATTTTCAGTTTCAACTGTTCAAGTTTTCAGTAATATAATTTTTAAAAAACATTGTTACTAGGACACATTGCTATTGTGCCCTACCTTATAGCGAGCGAAACGAGAATTAGTTTGCGAAGCAAACCTAGGAGACCGGGGGTTGGCGGAGCCTCCTATTTTTTTTTTTTAATGAAACTAACTAAGAAAAATTAAAATAAATATTTTATAATTTGTTATTTTATTCTTTTTTGTGTTTACTATTCAAGAGTGGTATTAATGAAAAATAAACACAGATGATCATCATAAAACAAATGGGGAGAAAAGAAATTAAACATTGGAATGATTTAAATTATGAACATTAAATGGATTAATAATATATGTTTAGCAAAAACCTCAAGCGTAAATAAAAAATAATTTCGAGAAATAAAGATATGGTGAAGCAATATACATTTTACTATTTCGGTAAATCATAGTAAAAATTTAATTTTCAATTTAGACAAGACTAAAATTGCAACTTACATTGAGTTTTAACCCAGGTAACAGACAGGGAAAACAATTTGAAATTTCCTGAAAATTCCCTGTCACTTAATTTTTTCAATGTAATAGAAACAATACCGATTTACACATATTATTACCGGCACAACACATTGCTTTACAAGTGTCCAAAATAAATAATTTATTTTTATTCTCCCTAAGAATTAAAAGGCCCTAGAACAGTTGCTCACAACAGTTAAATAGTTTGGCAAAAAAAAAAAAATTTTAGCAATGGTCAAGAAAAATTGGAATTTCACTAAAAATATAGCAATTATTAAGCATTTAAACACCCGTTATTAACCCTTTGAGTACTGAATTATTTGAAGATTTTTATGCCCATGGGACGGATTTGGTGAGGTTCATTTGATCCCATTCTTGACCGACACTACAACAAATTGTTTGCGATCAATGCCCACTGGCGGAAGGGGCCGCAAACATCAAAGCCTGCTTCTTAAATTCAGATGACGAGTCAGACTCGTCCACCGTAACTTCGCCCAAGTAAGCAGATGACGAGTCTCACTCGTCAAATGTACCCAAAGGGTAAAATTGCTTGAGTGGGCAAGAATTTAGTTATAGACAGCCAATTGCTCTGCCAAGTTCTAGAAACATCGGCATTTTGGTACGATTCCTACGATCTTGGAAAGATAAAAAAAAATCATTATAAGTACACACAGCTTTTGAATATAAGCATTCAATCAACGATGTTTCATTGCCAAAAATCAACTTAATTTTTTTTTTACTGTAAATATCTCCGATTTGAACATTCCCAGACTGATCAAATTCCTTGATTTGCCAGTTTTCCCTCCTGTTCTGTGGACACCATGAATAGAGCTGTATAAAGCCAGAAACTTTTTGTGAAAGGAAACATAAAATTTTCTAAAAAAAAAAAAATGCATTGAGACCCCCTCCCCAAAAAGCAGATCCAGAAGTTTTTTTATGGATGGGGAGGGTTGTAATGTCATTCTGATTATGTAGTAGACAAAAGTATAAGACATACCACCAATGATATCGCACAATTTAAGGCTGCTGAATGTCCTCTTGTTCTTGGTTCCAAAAAAGGAATATTGGACCCCTAAGCTGTATGTGAAGATGTACATTAACTGCTTGTTGACGAGATTTGTGATTCCTTTTCCTCCCAGCTTCCTGAGCTCCGAATACTGAAAATAAAAATCTTATAAACACAACTATTAGGCAAGGATAGTGAAGACCATATATATATATATATATATATATATATATATATATATATATATATATATATATATATATATATAAGGTGTGCTCGTGTTTCGCTTTTTGAAAGGGGCAAGGAAAGAATTCTTTTGACGTCATTTTAGCTCCGCCTTACTGTGAGTTTTTGATCATTCTCATTGGCTGTATGTTTCAAGCATTGCTACTTAGGTTCGATCCCCGGTTGGGTAACAACTGGTGATTTAATTTTTAATAAGCAAAATAATGTAAATATCTGTAAAAAATTGTGTTCAGGTAGCTTCACTGCTAATCCGTCGTTATTTTGTTATGTCCCCGTATTTTACTTGATTGAAATTGTAACTCATTTAATATGTCCAATACAAATGCATTGACCAGATGGTTCCAAACCCCCTTTTTACACTTTCAAAATTCATGGGCATGCTCTCGTAGCAGCTAATATTATTTTAATACGCTTAATTTATTAAGCAAATCTTTTGCAATTTTTACATACTAAATGCAATCCTTAAAATAAAATTTAAACTCATAAAATGCAGCAAATACTAAATTCAGTTAGCGAAATCACTTTTAAATAGTTCGCAAAATAAACTAATAGATGGCAGCACCTTACGAACCATTAGTTAAAATTGAACGAAATGCATTCCTAATATTTTAATAACTAATCAACTCTGCAAATCGATTCAAATTGTTTTTTGAAGCAAATTTTAACTGTTTTCTTTTAAATAAATTCATGATTAGTTAAAAACAAGAATTCTTGTTAAATTAAGTACACTCCTATAACGACTGCACAAACGAGAGCATTAGACACGCCCACAGAAGTCGGAGGCGTCACTATGACGTCAAAAGAATACTTTTCCCCGCCCTCCATCAGAAAGCGGGAGTACCAGCACACCTTTTATATATAGTCTCCACTATCCTTGACTATTAGGTGATTATTCAGGGCGGCAACAAAATTCTGGAAAAAAAAGTTCCCTGATTCAGGGTTCCCACTCATTTTTAAAAATTAAAAATAAGGAGATCTTAAGGACTTTCTAAGGACAAAAACAAGTTTTTAAGGACTATTTTTTTTATCGTGTTGTTTCAGAAGTAAGAAAAATTAAACAAATTATAACAATCAACTTTCATATTAACTTAAAAATGACTTTTTAAAGGCAATGCTGTTTAAAAGGTATCTTAACAGAACCTCATTCTTTAACTTCAAGTAATTGCTTTTTTAATTCGTTCATAATCTTGTTCGATTTCTTCACCAACTGTTAAATATGCATTTGCAAAGAATAATAAATGCAATGCACTAACTTATTAATGAAGCGAGAAAATAAATAGTATTCGAGCATCTCATGTAAAAAACAGTCACAAGTAATAGATTGCCAATGTAAGTGAAATAAACTATAGGCAAGAAATTTTAAAGGAACTACTAAAAAAAATTAATATTTCTTTGACAGGAGAAAAAATAAGTAGTTTCTAAGGACTCTTGGTCAAAATTAAGGACTTTAAAGGGCTTTTAAAAATGCAAACTAAAAATAAGGAGTTTTTAAGGACCAGTGGGAACTATGCTGATTTCCATGATGCTGTCACATAAATTTCCTTGATTTTACAATTACATTAAGATATGTTGCAATACATGCTTTGTATAGAAACAAAGTGTCCATGCTACAATGATCCAATAAATATATTGCATTATAAATGAAAAATTAAACGCAATATTATCGACAGTTAAAATAATAATTTATGAATACAACACAAATTAGTCAATTGCGACAGGCATAATAGTAATTAAACACGTTCTCTAGAAGCAGATAATGCAAAAAAAAAGATGTTTTTTCAAATTATTTCTGTTGTAGATAATTTTAAATGTTTTATATACTTTATATTTCCTAATCCAATCTTCATCACATATTTATTAGCCCCTCACATATTGCTTACAATTCAAGGTCCAAAACACTTTGCTTTTGCTTCTCCCTCCACCAGTAGTTCACGTTTTTACAAAAATAAAACTGAAAATGTGCGTAACCATGCTTTTTTTTTCTTGAATTCTTATTCAGAACTAAAATAAAAATATTGACAATTAAATTACCAAGAATGGAGGGCATAATAGACGATAATTGATATTTTAATTATCCAAATTAGAAAATGTCCCTGATTATTTGTGAAATTTTGAAAAATTCCTCGATATTTCCAGAATTAAAAATGTCCATGATAGTTCCCGGGTTTCCAGGTTATGTTGCCATCCTGTTATTTTATTTAAAAAAATAGTTTCTTGCTGTGAACTTTCGCAATTGATTACTGAACATAACAGACTGCTTTAAAACTAGTCGGAAGTATTTTGAGGAAGAAAAACGAGTATGTTCATGTACTCATTTTTAAGTACCTTTTTATTACAGTGCAGGAAATACACTAATTGCTTATTGCAGATTATGTGTCAATTTACCATCCTTCATCTCTATTGCCATATCCTTTGGCAGGATTTGGCACATTTAACATCATTACTGCCAAAGTAACTGAACTTTAGAAACTATTATTAATGCAATAATATAACTTAACCAAGTCATTAAACTAACCACTGTATTCCGAAAGTTTGGTTCGTTTAAGTTCTCCTCCAGTTCCTCTACGGCTTCCACCGTGTCCAGTGGGAATCGGGGCAAGACGTCTGTGATTTGGGCAAAACTTAGCGACAGATCCTCAGGATGATTCATTTTGTTCAGTATCATATCCATGGTGGCCTGCAGGGCATCCACTTTATGACTGAGCTTCGCTAACATCAACATGACTTGTGTATGACCTGTATAATTGAAATAAAAATAAAACCATGTATACATCAACTATGTGACTACATATTTAGTTTGGTTTTGTTAATTAACGTCGCACTAGAGCTGCACAGTGGGCTATTGGCGACGGTTCGGGGTCAATCTCAAAGGAAAGACCCGGGAACACATACACATTCATACATGCACCTCGTTATATTAGAACCATGGTCAGATGACGAGGAAACACCTGAACTGGCACCCAACGCCTTCAATAGACGTCGGGACTTTGGACCTCGATCAGATGCACCAGTCCCGTATACACACCAGTATAATTTGTTGGATATACTACATATTTAGAAAATTATTGGCATGGAATAATTGGGTATTGATTTTTTTTTTTTTTTAAGTATACCGTTAAAAATAGGTACTCAAAAATACGTAAAATGTTCTCACTTTTGAGTACATTCGATGGGCTCCGATTACATGTTTCATTTTTGAAAAAGACATTTACTCAAAAGTACAATGAATAAAAAGAGCAGATGCTAGCCTACATAGGCTGCCTTCATAAATCACTTTCAATAAATATCGACAGTTACAACCAAGATTTTTCGTGAATCGAACCCATATCTTCAGGCACAGCAGTCCAGCGCCTTATCCGTTGTACTACCAGGACGACGTAAAGAAGTTATAATCGGAAGACATGTTAAAAAGGTGTGCCAAAAGAATAGAAAGTAAGATAGTTGAGTTGTAATAACTCAGTTTCCATTTAAGCAATCGATGTAAAAAAAATGTGGAAAACCATCTTCTGAACAACTAATTTAAGTT
The DNA here is from genome assembly GCA_963932185.1 of Troglohyphantes excavatus. NCBI lineage: Eukaryota > Metazoa > Arthropoda > Arachnida > Araneae > Linyphiidae > Troglohyphantes > Troglohyphantes excavatus. Next base: position 11,920,311 of record OZ010668.1, read on the forward strand.
TGTTAGGTTGCTTTCTTAAGATGCCTTGAACAGAAGCTAAAATTAGCAGTATTAAATCACACTGCTCAATTTTGAGAAAGTATCGTTACTTAAAATTGAGTACGTTATCGCTCATTTACAATGCAATTGCACGCAAAGAAAGTTCAGGTACTCATTTTTAAGTACAATTTTTTTTGCAGTGTATAAACAATTTTTTTTACTTAAACTTAAATACATTTTAAAGTTTTTTTAAAGTCATTCCCATGTCTTTCAAAATGCAACACGTAAACAGTGCGAAGAATACGATTTCCAAAAAGCGGAAGCTGCGAACTGTCGGATTGTGACGTCACTAACGTTAGCGAGTGTTTTTTAGCGGAAGTGACGTTTTCGTCATTTGAAAGTTAATTTAAAAACAATTAACACATTTTTATTGTGGTATAAATGGTACCATTCGACTTATATTTTGATGAACTATAGTTTCCAAGTGAATTTGAAAATGATGCAACTTCTCCATTTACGCATAAAATGAACTCAAGAATTTTAAAAAAATTACCAATATAAGATTTAAAAATTGACCCATCCTAATATCGAACATTGATTTCTTTGCTAACACAGAAGTTAAAATAAATACTAAAAATACTTCTTATACTGGTATTTTCTTATATTATACATCATTTTAAAGGTATGGTTTCAGATTTTGATAACTAAAAAAGCTCAAATTTTTTCCAGTAACATTTTTAGCTTTCCGCTCTCAATACTTCACACTGGGAGTTAATGTAATCGGTTCCACTATTTTGTACTGTAAAAAAATTCAGTAGTGCCAGAGCCACCATTTAGCTCTAAGTTGACAATTTTGACCTTGTTGCAACAAGGGAAAATAAAGCGTTTCTAAGGACTATTTTAGTGTGCTATGCATAAAAACTTCTGACTTTAATATATGTGTCTAATCAGTTTTTCAACAAAATACTTTAAGCCTAACACAGCAATCGTTTACGCGGCCATCTTGTTTAGATACTAAAACAGCGATTTTTATTATGAAAAATGGGAGTATAAACAGATTAGATATAAAACTTTGTATCCATCAATTATGAGGGGCAGTCACATATTTAGAAAATTATTGGCATTAGAGAGCAGTCGCATATTTCAGAGATTCAGATTTCAGTAGACATTCCACCGTTTTGCAAAAACCGGTCTTGTGAATAAGGTTTCGTCAATAATCCTAAGTTTACCTCCCGATTCGCAGCTAAACCGCGGATTACTTGCGATTGCGAATATAGGCGCAAGTCAAAGATAAGGACTTTAAAAGGCCCTTAAAATGAAAACCAAAAATAACGAGTCCTTAACCGTTTTTCCATTCCAAGAAGGGGATATTTTCTAGACTCCAAAGCCCCGAGCTTTCGCAAACGAAGCAAAGCTGAAATGGACTCGTCCACATCCTTCTGGACATTTGCTTCCCCCCTGGCGTTGGTTGAACGCGGACAAGCTGGGGGGTCGAAGCAACACCGAGGCTGCTGTGAAAAAGACCATTACTCTTTGAGATTTCGACCCCTTCCTAGCGAAAATCAGACAATGGCGCGTTGCTCCTTTTCGGAACATAGTCACAAACATGGTTATATGTTGAAGATATATCGTCGTCTCAGAGCAACAGTAAGACATCTAAAAAATAAAACAAAAATGAGTTTTCGGTCTTGCTAATATTACCAAATGCGCCTTTATTTAGTGGAACACCCGGACATTTTTATGTCTTCTTTGAAATCCCTGAATTACAGCCTTAAGATATTCAGCATTGAAAAAACAGCAAATTTTAAAATCAATTTTATAGGCAACTCTTTTTTTGCTCATATCCTACTGTTGCTCTGAGGCGACGATATTTAATAGTTTATTATAAATACAGGTTACTTCTGGAAAAAAATTATATATCGTATTTTAGTTACACTCTATAACGATACATTACTATAACAACGTTATGAACTGGATTCTGAAAAATTAAAATATATATATAAGAAAGTAACATTTCTTAAATTTAAAGAGAAGGAAAAAGTTACCTGGAGATGTTACTACTGCCTTAGGCCTTAAGGCAGTTAAATTTAACTCTCGAGAATCTCGCGCAGATGTCGTCGGGTTGAAATTTGTTTGTGAATTTGAAGGCCCTTCCCTCAAAGAATTTGCTTCCAAGAAAATATCATTCGAATCCTCATCCTCACTGCTTGGTATATTTACTGCTCTTGTAATTCTCTTGCTTCTTTTTCTTTTCTTCTGCCTTGATCTACATGGACCCTCATCATCTGTGGTCATTTTTTCTAGATCTGATATTCTCTCGGCTTTAATTAATATATCCATTCCTTCCATATGTATCTGCAGATAAATTAAAATATTTCAATTTGAATTATTCATAGAATGAATTACTTTTACCATTAAAGTTTTATAATTTTAAATTAATATCTAAAGGGTCATGGAGTCCATGGCCCATGGTGTGTAAACCTCGGTGACAATTTTTTTAAATTGTTCCTGTTAAATAACTGGAATTGTGCCATTTAACACAACTGTGGGGGAAAGTGATAAATACCCTGTATAATTTTTTTAATCAAACCATAAGTAAATAGCACTTTTTATATGAATTATTGAATGTTACTTTGGTCACATTAATTTTAATTTAAAAGATTGTTTAATTATTATTTAGGAAGATCATTAAACATACAAAATCAAACATCACGCTTTTAGGTTTAAAAGCGCACAAGCATAGAAGATCCATTCCTAGTATACGCCAAATCGACAAATGTGATCGCCTAGTAATCGCCAAAAGTGAAATGCAAGAAGTTGAAAAATTTTTATGTTGTCACTTAATGTCACAAAAATTATTTACTTTATTTAAAACTTCAATATTTAGCATGTCTTATAATTTTATAACAACATAAATTATTATCAAAGTGAAAATAACTTTTACAATATAGTTAAGATTTAATATTTGTTTCATAAACGTATGCATATAGCTTTTTTTAAATGAAGTTATACGTTATTTTTTTTACGAATTATTAAACATAAAAATTTTAATATTTCTTAGGTGGTGACCTTAAAATAAGTTTTTGAAAACAATTAAAAACCCAAATCTGCCAAATTCTATTCATACGTCTGTTCTACTTTGACGTTATTTTTTGTTTTAAACACCTTACAATAAGTTTTTGAAAACAATTAAAACCAAAATCTGCCAAATTCTATTCATAGGTATGTAATACTTTGACGTTATTTAAATTGTTTTTTAAACATTAAAAATTGAAAGAGGAGTAGTGTTTTTTTATAAATATATTCTAGCTTAAAAGACGCAAAAAAAATAAATTAAATTCATTAATAAAAAAAGTTAGGATTTGGGGCTCGGGTCTCCTAACAGAAATACTATTGGTACCAAGAATATTAAAAATAAATAATTTAATAATAAAACACTTCTTCAGTAGACTCAATTATTCAGGATCATATTTAATTGGAATAGATTAATTTTAAAATTTAACAAAATTACAATTGTTTAAATATGTTTGCATGTTGTTTATGTTGAGAAGGAAATTTAAATCATAATAAAGTCAATTGTGTTATCCGGTTTTCGTTATGCATTTTAATGAACCAAATAAATTTAAGCAATAGCCCAATTGCGGCCGAAAGGAGTCGGGTTTACCATATTCTTAAAAAAAAAAAATTGTTAATCGCCCAGACAAAAGGTTGCCATGGGCCGCAATTGGAACTTTCCGTAAATTTATTTTTTAAAAAAAGGGCGGTGGGTTCTGTATGTTCTACCTTAACCACTATATATATATATTTTAATTTTTAAGCCGGATTTTTTTACATTTGCTAGGTAATTGTTAGCCTAATGTAACGCATTAAGTATTAATTAAATATTATACTGAATCAAGTTAAGAAATTGCAAACACATTGATTTATAATCTATAATTACATATTTTTAAGTTGGAACATGAAATTCGGAGGAAAAATAAAATATTAAGTATTTTTGAATAAAATCTAACAACGTTAATCATAATTATGTAAAACAATTTGAAAAAAAAGCTAAATTATGTTCTTATAAAAAAAATTCTCATTTAAAATAAACATGGCACTATTTTTCCGGTTAAATCAAATTTCTCATTACACACCTGTGTAAATTACTACATTAATGCCTTAAATGTTCCCTTATTAATTTGTCATTAGCCTTAAGATTTTATTCAGGATTATTAACTATATTACACATTGCAACTATTTAACTAGCTTTCGATTCCAAAGTTTAACAAATAAAACATAAATCACCACATAAAATAATAAAATAGATGATAATTTTCACTAATAAGACAAAATATTACTTACTTTTATTAGACGATCAACTTGAACGATAACTGATATGCGAGACGTCCAAATTTTGCATGCACGTGGCGAGTCTAAAAAGTAAAAACATGGCGACCGCCGACGACGCCTGAAAAATTGTCTTGTTCCTTCTTCGCTACGCGCGCGCCCTCTATCCAAAAACGTTTTCACCTCCATGGGAGGAGCAGAGGAAAGGCTGCTTTGTCATTCTCCTCCACTGGATATCCCGCGGAACGGCCTTTCCAGGAAATCATTAAAATCCCTTCCTGAGGAGCTCCTCCACTATAAAAAGGGCAGTGGCGGTTCGTGGTCGAAAATGTGCCCCCCTATTTTCCACAACCATACATGAACGGAAATTCTTTATTATTTACTACTCAAATCATAGTTTCCTTTCAATTTTTTTTTTTTACGAAATGATAACATGCGAAAAAAAAATAAAAAAACACTTACTTGTTTTTTGAAAATTAAAGCAATCCTTCTCTTTTTAAAACATGCGAATCCGTCAATTTTAATGCTAACTTAAATAACGAAACAATAACTTAAATAACGAAACAATAACTTAAATAACGAGTGAAAAAGCTTGACCCTGATTGGTTAAAAAAAAAATATACGCTGATTTAAAAACAAATTAAACTGTATCAGAGTCGTCACATTTGGCGTCGTTATCGCCTTTTTTTTCCTACTAGTTTTTATGTGAAACGGATGAGTTGTTCTGCTGAGCTGATTAGCCCGATTTGGGTATAATGTTGATTTAATACGCAGAATTACAATAAACAATTTTCTAAACTAAATTAGAGATGATACTTTTTCTGACGAAAATAAATTATTTCAAATATCACATTATTTAAATCATTTGTAAAACTATTATAAACTATTTTTTTTTAAAAACTACAGAAATGATATAGTTAAAAAAGTTAATCAATTTAACTTGATTTCATGTGGCAATGTATTACTTCCATTGTCATTTTTTTTTTTTGCTCATATCGAACGTTTTTAAGATTTGAGAAAACCCTTATTTGAAGTTAGTTTCGAATACTTCTTTTTCTTTATGGAATATTAATTTTATACACATTGAAATGTCTAAAGGTCATAAATTTTCGTATGCAGATGGGGATTTATAGAATTATTCACAAGGAATATTTTAATTTTTTTCCCACTTTTTATTATTTATACCTTTGCTAATTTAGGAAATGTAAAGGCTTTTGTTGATATAGGTGTCTAATACAAGTTGTTTAGAATAATTATTATTAATAATTATTACATTTGTTCATTTTTATATATTTGGGATGTTACTATAGTTTAAAATTCGAATGTTAATCAACGGGAATACCGTATCAATGTCCATATTAATTTATCGCCATCTTGTCCCTAATATGAAGATTTCAATTTATTTCGGACCTTGCTAATAAAATTTTGTTAAAAATTTGAACTTTTACTTCTTTCGAAGCCGTCTGGCGTTGCGAGAAAATAAAAATATTTTTCTTTCGCTGATAAAATGTTCTTCCTGTGCGTAGAACCAACACCGTCTCTAAGTCAAGGCCGTGTATCACGTGATCATTCGTGACGTCATCATAAGCGTGCAAGGGAGAGTAGATATTTCCCTGCTTGGGGCTACGGATTTTTAATTGCGGGATTCTTTATTTATTGTTTATCTCTCGAAATCAGTGGTAATTTCATGTGTTTTAATCTTTGATTTTAACACATTATGATTTAAGTTATGGTATGCAAGGGAAGCATTCCCAATAGTAAATAAAATTACACAAATACTACTCCGAAAGTTCGGAAATTTTCATTCTTTCTCTAAAGATCGAACATACAGTGGCTCCCATAAGTGTTCGTACACTTACGAATTTCAAAGAAATACTGCTCTATTTATTATAAAAAATAATATTTCAGAATGGGATTTTTTTAATAAGATATATAAATTGTTCTTAACAAAATTATATAAAATATTTTAAAAACATAGTAAAACTTTTTTTTTGGAAAATCAATAATTAAAAAGTAACAAAAAAATTATCTCACAAAAGTCTTCGTACACTTTAAAAAAAAGCTCTACACATTAATAAATATTGAAATATGTATGTAAATTAGTACTTAGTAGGATATCCTGTAACATCCACGACAGCTTTTATCTGGGCATAAATTTAATTATTTTTTTTGTAATTTTTGTATCATTTTCTTCTATACTTCTATTATTAGTTTTTTTAAGTTCGCTTTTCATTTTAATGCCTTATTTTCGTACTCCTAACCTCTAGTTCTTCACATGTGTGTTTTATTAGGTTTAAATTCAGCGGCTGAGGTGTTTTTTCAGAACTTGTGGACAATTATAGAGGCAATTGCTGTGAGCCGTGTGCTAAAGGTCGTTATCTTGATAAGAAACAAAGTTTATTCCGATACCCAAATTTTTAGCTTATAATTTGAAATTATGTGTTAAAATATTTAAATAAACATACTGATTCATTATGTGATCATCAAATACCAAATGATCTAGTCCTGATGCTAATTTGCACCCTTGCACAAGGACACGTCCAAAGCATGCTTTACTATTTCGACTAAGTTCTTGGTATTTGTGAAGGAAAACCTAAGCTTTCTATTTTTCGCACTAACAAGAATTTTTTTTCTGCAGAACGCTTATGTAATCCAGCTCATATGTCTCACTTGTCGAACCGTTTTAATTGAAATTGAAGTAGAACATGTTTCATTAAATTCTGTAGATATTTTTACAACACTCAAACGTGGATTTTTCATAAACTTTCTAACTATAAATCTCTGATCACGTTCAGTTAACTTTGCCAGATGACATTTTCTTACCTTGTTTTTGATCCGATTTTCTTCTTTAAAGCATTTTATCACGTATTGCACGTAGAATTGGATAAATTTATTATTTTAGAGATACTCCGATATGATTTACCAGCATTATGATGAGAAATTATCAATATTCGAATACTATTCTTTGTTTACTTACGACTGCGATCCATTTTTAAATAATAAATAGAATGTTACGAAGTAAACAAGCAAAAATTAATACCAAACGAATATTAAATGTCACCAAAATGCAAAAATAAAAAAAATAAAAAAGCGGCAGACGATAATTTTATTTATGAATTTATTCGAAAATGTTTTGGTGTACGATCACTTTTGTGGCGTTTTTTTTCTCTGTTTCCTTGCATTTTCATTTTTATAAAAAGAAAATAATTCAATATTTAAAGATTAAATATTAGGTTTTATTCAGAATAATATGGAGATGATGTGAAATAATATTGGACTTTATATTCGAATTTAATTCCAGACTACAGCGCTTTTTCTACAATTTTTTAAAGTGTACGAACACTTTTGAGAGCCACTGTATATATTTTTTGTAGAAATGTTATTAACAGCCAGTTACTTTTCGATCTAAACCCATGACTCGGAATGTATTTTTAGATTGCATTTAGACATTTTTGGTCAATACCGTAATGTAGTGCAAAGTCATTGAGAAATTGTGAAGAATATTTTTTTTAAAAAATTGCTAATAATGTGGAATTATCTGGTTTTGAAAGTAAATTGCTCAAATGTCAAAATACCTATTTTTATAATTACAACTGTACAGGGCTATTGCCATTGTTTGGCTGTTTAATTACACGTAATGAACCCTTCTTTTTGCCCTTTGTTTGTTACTGCTATAGCCAAGCGACTTGTTTCGAACAGTTGGACAAATATAATGTTTAATTTTGTCAATACAGCTGAATGCAATGCTGCCAAACAACTTGTAACCACCACGGAGTAAATAAGAAGGTGGAGGTCATTTGGCGAGATTTCACGGGAAGTAAGATAGCAACCTTAAAGTAGGTACAAGCAAATCCGGCTGGCAGTGCGTTTTCAACGTGGACTGCGTTATTTAACACACGAATTGTAAAGTATAAAAACAAAAAAAAATAATAACAGTTTTAGCAGCTGTCAGATGCAGTACAAGTTCCAAATCGATGAAGGATGCTATTATTTCCACTTCATAGGTAAATTAAATTATAAAATAAATTATTGCCAAGTACTGGTGGTACAAAGTAGTGCTTTGGAAAAGCGCCAAATACTTCGCCAGTGCCTACTTTTTAAGCGATTGCTCACTTCACATTGCAAACCGGTTTTAGACTCGATTGCACCTCTACCTTCTTCTTTCTTCCGTGGTGACCACCCTATATATCTTTAACAAAGACAGTACATGTAATTTGAGTTTAATTATGTGTCGCCTTGAGCGCAAGTTATGTGTTTATCACTGTTATACTGGAGGCGAAGGGCCGCAAGCCCATGTCCTTCGAAATCACCGTTGATTGTATTGTATTGTACATGTAATTTGATTGAGATGTATGCTGATGATACTTGACATATTTTTGCGTGTTTTTATTTGCAGACTCTACCTGTTCCTAAAAAAGCAAAGAAAGTCACAGTGGACTGGTTGTGGGATAGTATAAAGCTTCAGCAGACGCTTTCAACAGATCTGTATAAACCTAAAAAGTGATGTCAACCATTTAAAAGTTATTTGTAAAACTTATTTTCAATGGGGAACATTTTCATTCTCCATAGTCAGCAACCGTAGCGAACGCTACTTGGCGAAGAGATTCAAGCGATTCACTTCCAAATGTGGAATTGGGACAATAGAAATGAATTGCTTGAATTTCGCCCCGAAGCAGTGTTCGCTCGCAATGTTCTGTTCACCCTTTTGAAAACAAGCTCCTGATTAATGCACTTTGTTTGCTTGACACTTTAAATATATTTGCGCAGCACAATTCTATGTTAAGATGTTAATGTTATATTTATGTATATTTGATTCGTGAAATAAAGATATTATCACTTGCTTTTTTTGTGAATTATTTACTTATAATATAATTATACAAACCTTTTAAATAGTCCCATTTATGGGGCTATTTGACATTTTACATTTACAACATTTTACTATAAATAATAAGTATTCCACCAAGTTATCTGTTTTATATTATTTTAGTTTTCCTTAATTATAAATTATATTTTCAGGTTTTATAATTTTAGGTGTGAATTTTAATAAATTGGAAATTGTGTAAGAATTAATTTTCGTTTTGGAATTTATAATTCTGCCGTTAAGAAATAAACCCGTGATATAATTATTATATGAACACCCCCACACGGCCTCCGTGGCCGAGCGGTTAAAAGCGTTCAGCTGCTAATCCGATGATTGGTGTTTCGAACCTTGCGATGGACTTGACAAAGAAAAGTAAAAAAATTAGTGATCTTGTGATCGGAGGGTTGCCAGCTTCACTACAAAAATACTAGAAAAGTCATCCAGAACATCCGCAAAAATTAACGGCTTGTATACGGGACTGGTGCACGATAAATCTGATCGGGGTCCAAAGTCCCGACGTCTACTGAAGGAGCTCAGAACAAAATTCGATCACGAGTTCGCTGTACTCTCCAGTCGGGATTCAAACCCACACTCCTCTGATTATTAGTCCGCAAAAATTAACGGCGTGTATACGGGACTGGTGCACGATAAATCTGATCGGGGTCCAAAGTCCCGACGTCTATTGAAGGCGTTGGGTGCCAGTTCAGGTGTTTCCTCGTCATCTGACCATGGTTCTAAAATAACGAGGTGGAAATGTGTATGTGTTCCCGGGTCTTTCCTTCGAGATAGACCCCGAACCGTCGCCCCTTGTGCAGCTCTAGTGCGACGTTACTTAACCAAAAAACCTTACCCCCACACAAAGATATTATCGAATATTTTTTACTGACAAAGTATATTTAAAAAATAAAGTTTAACTGTCCTACTTATAGATGGCAGCACTATGAACGACTCGCTTAAAAACTGTTTGAAAATTTATTCGTCACAGGGAAATTCTCTTTTTTGTGACTCCTCACATGTTAAGATCCGTTGTGTGTGTGACCCGCAAAAGGGATCTTTATTATTGAATATACGATACTTTGTTTAAAAATACAATATTTAATAAGATAAAAACTCGTCTTATTTATCTACTTCGCTGCTTCTGTGCCTCCTCATTTTAAGTCCTGCCACCCTATACAACAAAAAATGGCTGCTTTTTTACACTTTAGTTAACCGTGCTCTTAACATCTATTCTACACTCGATTCACTCCAGGCTGAACTTGATTATTTGAGAGCTATCGCCGTGGATCGAGGTTTTTCACCCAACGTCGTTGACAAGGCCCTACATAAACTTAAAAATTCTAGTCTATCTGAGCGCTCTAATGCTTTGGTTGTTTTACCATATTATCCCCAGATCAGCCATCAAATTTCTAAAATTCTCGGTAGGTTCGACATACGTTCCATTTTTACACCTATCAATAAGATCACCTTCACACAACTTAAAGACCCTATTGACGACCTTAATAACTGGGGCATATACAGTATTTCATGTCAATGTGGCATGTCACATATCGGTCAAACAAAGAGAGCATTAAGATTACGTATTAAGGAACACCAAGCACATACTGTTAAACAAGAAATAAAGAAGTCCTCCATTGTCAAGCACTCTTGGGAACATGGTGATATATTTAGTTTTTTTAGCCCATATTTAACTTGCAAACCCAAATCTCCAGCTGAACTTTTCTACCTGGAGGCGTTTCATATTTTTAGCATTTGATTCAATTGTCAATGAAACATTTGCTGTCTCAGTATTTCCCGCCTGTTGGCACACAATAGTTAACTCCAACCGATTGAGATAGTTTATTTTTTGTTCTAAGGCAACACTTTCAATTCTGGGTTTATTTCTATTTTATTGCACACACTTTTCCTCTTTCTGCTGATGAAGGGAGATGTATCTCCCGAAACATGTCCGGATTTCATGGATTTTTATTGCCTATTTTAACGTTGTATTTGTATTTTAACAGTTTTAATAGTAAAGTCTTCAACCAAATAAAAATATTTTTTTAAATAAGATTTTTAGCCGCAAATAAAATCCTCCATTAAGTACAAAGCCTACCGTATCCGTTAATATCTTATAAATCAATATTCGGACGACGCGACGCTTTGAAATGTTATCCCAATTTCGATTGAATTTCCGTATTACTGCATATGCATTGGGTTTGTATAATTTTCCATTCCCAAATCTCCCCCTTAAGCTATCGAGTAATTGGTGCCAGTCCCATTTTAATTACTTTAAAACTCCGCACCGTAAGAAGTCTTTAAACTAATTGATATACTCTTCCACTTCATTAAGATGAGCATGGGCGCATTCAAATCCTGAATCACAATTCTGGGTATCTTGTTATGAAATTATATTATCTACTGCCTAAAGAAAATACTTAGAGTAGCCTAAAGTATTTCGAACTAGTTTGCCTAGCTGTGTGTTTAATTCCGATTGAATTAAAGACGTCCCGTCTTAAAAATAACACAACGCAATTAATTTGTGCAAGGAGTGTAATGGTGCAGGGTACATGGCATGCAGAAATATTTTTAAACCCTCATAAAATTCTTGAAAAATTAGATAGTCCAACTTAAGTTGAGTGATATCTTTTTCGATTATGGAAAACACTGGCTATTGGTTGCTGGGATTTAAGGCGCGTAACGTCAAACATGAGGGTGTTTTGGATTACGAAAAACGTTTTACTACGTTGTCTCTTTCCTTGAACGACCTTATAGATGCATTCACAGCAGCTCTATTTCGCAACAGATGTTTCCCTTACGGTTCATTTTGCCATGCATGCTACGTCTTTCCCGTAACCGGTTTTAAAGACGTAGCACGTCAAAAAATACTTCACTACTTCTTTTCAAATTAAAGCTCCATACCTTGAAGTAAGAAATAGTAATAAAAATTAGGAAAGATTGGGCAGATTATAGAAATGAAAAGTAGTCGCCAACAAAACATTGCTAACAGAAAGAAGGTTAATAAGCTCCAATCCACGCCCAGCACTTGCTGTTCTTTATTTCAAGTTTTTACACTCATCGATGCCTAATTTATTATCAAACGAGAACAAATTTATGTCAATCTTGTTGTCTTCCCATATTAAAAAATCGAATAAGCACAATCTCCTCATGTATTGTAAAGTTTGGATAAAGGTGGTCGACAAATTTTGGCGGAAACAAAAAGGAAATTATTAAAGGGAGAATTTCGTACTCGCATTTAAAAAAAAATCTAATGTTATAACGTTGCACCCTCCTACCCCGAAACGTCATCTGACCATGGTTCAAAAATACGAGGCATCGTTCCCGGGTCTTTCCTTAGATAGGCCCCACACCGTCGCCAATAGCCCACTGTTAAGCTCTAGTGCGACATTAATTAATAAAACAAACCTACCCCGAAAATGATTCGAAATGAAATTTTAGATATAAATGGGTACACAATTCTGTACACGTTTTCTTCTTAACGTATCTTCTTATGGGTCACACGCTGTAATGTTCATTTTAAGAATTGTACCTTTCATCCTTTAAGATGAAAGCACTTACAAATCTAAGCCTTCTTTAGCGCTTAATAAATGGCCAATTTACAAAACGTTTAATACATTTATTCCCAAAAATTTTCCTACGTAAAAATACAGGACTTCTTTGTAGTTAAATGCGAGATTAGTCGACTGATAATTTCTGAAGTTGGCGTCGAATCGCAACAATGAAACATGTTCTTATTAATTACTATGCAACATGTTCTTATTAATTACTATGCAACATGTTCTTATTAATTACTATGCGACATGTTCTTATTAATTACTATGCAACATGTTCTTATTAATTACTATGTAACATGTTCTTATTAATTACTATGCAACATGTTCTTATTAATTACTATGCGACATGTTCTTATTAATTACTCTGCAACATGTTCTTATTAATTACTATGCAACATGTTCTTATTAATTACTATGCAACATGTTCTTATTAATTACTATGCAACATGTTCTTATTAATTACTATGCAACATGTTCTTATTAATTACTATGCAACATGTTCTTATTAATTACTATGCAACATGTCCTTATTAATTACTATGCAACATGTTCTTATTAATTACTTTGTAACATGTTCTTATTAATTACTTTGTAACATGTTCTTATAAATTACTATGCAACATGTTCTTATTATTTACTATGCAACATGTTCTTATTAATTACTTTGCAATATGTTCTTATTAATTACTGTGCAACATGTTCTTATTAATCACTATGCAACATGTTTTTATTAATTACTATACAACATTTTCTTATTAAACGATATGCAACATGTTCTTTTTAATTACTATACAACATGTTCCTATTAATTACTTTGTAGCATGTTCTTATTAATTACTTTGTAACATGTTCTTATTAATTACTTTGTAACATGTTCTTATAAATTACTATGCAACATGTTCTTATTATTTACTATGCAACATGTTCTTATTAATTACTTTGCAATATGTTCTTATTAATTACTGTGCAACATGTTCTTATTAATCACTATGCAACATGTTTTTATTAATTACTATACAACATTTTCTTATTAAACGATATGCAACATGTTCTTTTTAATTACTATACAACATGTTCCTATTAATTACTTTGTAGCCTGTTCTTATTAATTACTATGCAGCATGTTCTTATTAATTACTTTGCAAAATAATAACTGTTGCACTGTTTATAACTGATTTAAACTGAAACTTGTTCTTAATAATTGCATATTCTTTAAATTGAAATTGCTAAAAAACATGATATACATTATTAACAGTTATATCATATTTCTGTTATTTTCTAAAGAGGTGTCCTTTAACCTGTTCTTCGTATGTTTAGGGTGATTAATTATAAAATAGAAAGGCTTTGCGTGGAGTTGAATATTAATCTCACTATACCAAATATATATTTCTAAAGAATGTTTTAAATTGGCAATAGCCCGATTGCGGCCGAAATGAGCCGGGTTACCATATTCTCAAAGAAGAACACAATTGTTTTTCGCCCTGACCAAAGGTTGTCGTGGGTCGCAATTGGAACTTTCCGTTTCAATCACCAAAAATACTTGATGCTACTGGACACCAAAACTAATTTATGTTAAAGTTTTTTAGAAAACATTTTTTAATCTCAAGAATATGTTGTTCTTTTTCATTTTTAAGAACAAAGGGGAAAAAATTACGTCGTTATTTTGGTGAATTAAAGACGACGCTCAAGGTTCATAAAATATGTCGATACCCAAGTGATGTTATGCTTTTAAATGGAGTTATATAAAGAACAAGCTAACAAAAGAAAAACGTTTTGTTTATTGAAGAACATGCAGTTCTCGTTCGATTTGAAAAACAGGGAACGATAAATAAGTCGTTATTTTGGTGTCTGAGAGTTGCGACTGAATTTCAAGATGTTAATGCTTATTACAACTCTGAGAAATTGGTACCATTTTACAGAAACGTTCTGAAAATTTAGAGTTATTTTTAAAAATTGGGAATTAACTCTATCTAAGCTCGTTACGCAATCAATAGGGCAATCAATAGGGCAATCAATAGGGACAATAAAAAAAGTATTTTTTATTCCGTACATTTTTACATAGAAAAATTATCGCTTGTAGAATAGTTAAGTATATGCTTTTTTCACCTCCAACGTGATATATATTATTTATCCTATTCCATTTAATCTCGGCCCCAGATCATGCATAGTGGCTGTAGGCGTAATAACTTTTTATTATTAGTTCTTTTAAAAAAAAAAGTCTTTAAAGTGTTGTTCGCTTTTAGTGCATTACTTTGTAAAGTAGATTTTACTATTTTTTGTAAAGTTTTTTTTATATATATTTATTAAGTTAAAAGCAATTTCGGTAGCGAAAATTTCTTTACTTTTACCAAAATATTCTCCCTAAGAGTATTTTGAAAAAATGTTCCAAAGAATTTTATTTGATAAACGTGTAAACAAAAAACAATCCACATCGACCACGATATTTAAATTTATTTCATATTCCATTTTCTTCCAAATATCCAAGAAAATTCATTCATATTCCAGTACTTCGTAGTTCCAAAGACAGACCAGACGATTTTATTAAAATTCTAAACAAATCACTATTTGACTCGCACTACTCTGGAATCCTAATATGAATAAAACAAACAACTCAACCCAGCGCGAAGAAATTACTTACATAATCGAACAGTTCCTCCGAAGATTTGATAGGCTCAATTCGAATCCGCCATGTTTTATTCATGAATTTGTTTTCTATATAACACGTTCAGCTTATCACACTGATAACAAATCCGACTGTGGCATCAGGGAAAGGGATTCACACTTGAAAGGCTCGCAGATATGCTTCCAGAAAATGTTCCATTTTTTTTTTTTTAAAGTTTAGTAGTTAAAATATAGACGTGGGATATAACGCATACAAAACACTTTAATAGAAACATGTGTTCTGTTCAGTGTGTTGGGTTTTATGCGAGCAGACAGTGCAATGTAAAATGCTATTTGTCCATGTTTGAAACCGTGTGTATTGTAGCGTATTAAAAAAAAATTGCATTGTGTTTGTAGTATTCAGCCGTCCTGCATTTTCCGGAAATAATTATTGTCGCAATGATTATGCTAAACAAGCAAGCTGTAAGTTTTAGAATTATCGTTATTTTTATTTATTATATTCTCACATTAGTGAAAGTAAACAATATGTTTGGATTTAATAAATATAAAATTAAATGTAGTATGGCTCAAACTTATTGGCTGCTGGGGACACTGTAATAAAAAATGTCCTTAAAAATGAGTACATGGACGTACTCGTTTAGTTTGTTTTTGTACAATCGTAAATGAGCAATGACGTACTCAAATTTAAGTAATCGTACTTTCGCAAAAAATAGAAGTAAAGTTTAATATTGCTAATATCAACTCCTGTTCAAGCCATCTTAACAAAGGGACCTAACACATTTAAAATAGTTCTTCAGAAGATAGTTTTCCACATTATTTGAGGTCGATTGCTTAAATCGAAACTGAGTTATTACGAATCAATTATCTTACTTCCCATTCTTTTGCCACGTCTTTTTAACTTTACTTCTGTTTATAACTTCTTCACGTAGCTCTCGTAGTACAACGGATATGGACCTGGACTTCAGTGCAGACGGCATCTGGTTGAAGGAGTAAGTTCGATTCCCGGTAAGTCCTAGTTGTAATTGTTAAAAGTCATTCATGAAGGCATCCTATGTAGGCAAGCAGCTGCTCTTTTTATTTATTTTTGAGTACGTGTCTTTTTCAAAAATGAAACTTATGTATCCGGAGCTATGATAAGAATCGAGTGTAATCAAAAATGAGTATATTTTACTTACTTTTGAGTACGTATTTTTAACAGTGTAGCGCCTCTCAAAACTAGATTGAGCTAATCAGCGGGCGAGTTAACCATTTCGCTTTCGTAAATCGTATTTACAATGTGATGTCACAGCAGTCATTTAGTAGATAGAGCCTCCTATATGTGGAATTTTAATTATTATATGTTATAGTTCACTAGTTATAGTCGTATCGCCAAATTTTTGAAACTGAATTTAAAAACTCTTCCAAGTACAATATGGCAATGAAGGGTTTTGAGTACGAAATCCGGTTCGGCTAAGCAAAGTTATCTGTGTCAGAGCCGGAATTGGAGTTAGTCGACCCCAAGGCTAAATATGTGGTGCGGCTTCCCCCCCCCCCCCTCAAATATATGGGGGTCGGAATTATTTTTTAAATATATATATATATATATATATATAACAAATTAAGCAGAACTACAAATTGCTTTTGAAGTGTACAAACGAATTTGGGATTCCTCTGTTTTTTGTAAATTTCCAATACTATGTTACAAAATTTCAGCGGTGTATGAAAATAAAATATTGCACTCGTTTTTGTATTAACCTGTAATGGATCTCCCCCTCCCCTCTCCCCCCCCCCCCCTACCTAAAAAAACACCATTGTAATTATCACAAATTAAATATATTTTTTTTGAAAGAATACATGTGAGAAGATTGGTCCTTCCAAATAAATATATCCGCAAGTTGACACTGCTTTTTTTTTATATCTATATTTTTTTTTTGGTGTGGTGCTTGCCCCCTAGGTTGCAGCCTATGTATCCTATACCTAAATCTGGCTCTGCTCTGTCTAGAACCGACTGGTGCCAAGTTAAATGTTCCGTGAGTACTCGTTTGAAGAGAACATAGATCTCGTAATCGGAAGGTTGTAGTTCGATCCTTACCAAACATTAATCTATAGTTAAATCTATAGTGGATTCTTTGATAATACAGAAAATGAAAGAAAAAAAATCACCTTTCATCATCAAAAAAATCATCTCATTTTCACCTTTTTTTTTATTCTTTTTTTTACAATTTTTTGACGAAATTTTTTTTTCTCATTTCCCCCACTAGGTTAAATGAAAGTATATGCTTGTAAAATTAATATTAAACATTTAAATTTTTTCTCAACTCTTTCGTAAAAATTAAGAGTTATCTTTACCTTTTAGTGTTTTTTTATTCTTATCTTAAAGTCGGTTTTCTTTTTAAAAAAAAAAAGATTATTATATTGTTTTCCCATTTTACTTTTAAATTTATCAGGGGGTTTCCAACCTGCTATTATTCATTGAGACACTCAAGTTGCTGCTCACTTTTTCCCACTCCCCGGATAGTATATTTTGAGGTTATCCAATTTAATAAATGCAGAGGAAGCGAAATTACATAGTAGTTAGACTATCCCTATCCAACAATGAAAATATTTTGGAATGGAAAAAACTACTTTAAATATAGTTCGGTTAATATTTTCGGATGAATAAAGGAAATATAATAATTTTTTTGCTAAAATGGTTTTTTTCTATCCAACAAAAAATAATTTTCGAAATTGGACAATTTATTTTTTAACGATCTGGTTAATTAAGAATTCCCGATAGTTTTATACCAAATAACCGGATATTTGCTGCAAAAGGTTCCCAAGTAACATCTCCTATCCGAAATAAATCCAAAATTCTCAATTAGAACAGACAACATGCTTGAAAATACTTAAAAAAAACATAACAATCGAATTGATAATCTCCTTCTTATAGCGTTTGGCGTTAATGGTTGGCGCGTTTTGGTATTAGTTAGCGCGTTGAAGTCGGTTAATATCTTAATATCTTCAGTCATATTGGATCCTCTTCTTTAATTTTACTATTTCTTTCTTATAGGTTTTACATGCTGGGTTAAAGCATGAATGGTCTGTGGGATTTTTCTTTATATTGCTTATATTGTCCCATTCGCAGTTAAAACATTTAGGTCTTTCGCTGCATTCTTCGTCCCTCTCTCCGTGACTACTTTTGCCGCATCTGCGGCACCTGACTTCTTCTCCATGACAGTACTTCGTGATATGTCCATAATTAACACATTTGTAACATATTTGTGGTTTTAGATATTTTTTACATCTATATTGTGTCCATCTTATTCTAACTTTCTTCTTGTCCATTATTCGTCTAAACGATTGTGGGTTCATCTTAACGATAAAGTTGAAATTATCGTTCTTATTTTTCATTTTTCCGAGATATTCAATATCTCCGATATTGATCTCGTTATTAGCCATTGTTAATTTGTCAATTAACTTTACTTCATCTAAGTTTTCTTCTACATCATATATGATGAGTGTGGGCAATCTTATCTTTGGTTTTCTAAAAGTATATTCCTCTTGTATATGCTGTTTGTTGTTCGCTTTTCACAGGATTCGCTCAACATCCTCTTCCATTTCCACAAGGATTCCACCTTTATCGATATTTCTAATATTGCTGACAGTATGAACTGCCCTCCCAAGGTTGATTTTCTTTTGGATGTCAATATTGGTCTCTTTCAATAAGATTCCTTCTTTATTAGGATAAATCACTATAGTGCGCGTGTTGCTTTTTTAGTGTCTTTCTCTTCTGCGACTTCGGCGTAAATCTTTTGAGATGGTTTTTCCTCCTCTATTTCTCTATTGCATATGAAGTAACCCTCATATTTGCTCACTATTGTTTGCTGTTCGTTAATGATTTGAACTAAGTTCGCCAGCTGTTTCATTATTTTACCTTTATACCCTTTGGGGGTTATTTACAATGTTTCTAAAATCTCTGTTTAGATTTTCATTGCTAGTTTGAATTGTTTTCTGTCAACTGAATCTACTTCATGGAGGGAAACTTCATTATCTTCTTCACTACCTGTTTCATCTTCAGGTTGATTTGTCTTCCTGGGATTCTTCTCTTTCTTCCCCTATTCGTTCTGCCCACGGTGCTGGGTCTCTTTCATTCGTTTCTTCCTCACGACTACTACTTTTTCTTATACTCGCTGTATCTCTTGTTTTATTTTCTCTAGGATATAATTCTTTTCTTTTGCCCACTACTACTTTTTCGAAGATTACTGATCTTACTGCTCTCATTTCTCGCTCTAATTTCTCTTTTTGTCGTCTAAGCTCTTCTCTTTCTTTTTCGAAATATGCTGCTATTTCTTTACTACGTTTTTTCTTTTTCTGCCGTTCTTGTCGCTTCATGAGCCGTCTTTACCAGAGAGTTGTTATATTAAATAGAGAGCGCCTCCAATGCCAGACTCTCGTAAGGCCGCGGTGTCAACATTGAAAAAGAAAACCCACATCACGTGGTTTTAGTGCTGCCACATTTGGCATTCAGACATCTGCAGGAGTTCCAAATTTGGCGCACTTTCTTCTATTTGGTGATAAGGCGTTCTGTCCGTATTCAACTTCTTAACACATATATGTAGATATTTACTTGTTTTCAAACAATTTGCGCTAAATATTTCCTCTTCATAACGAAACGAAAATATAATTTTCTTTGTGTTCAATACTCGAAAAAACGAAACTCTTTATATTTCTCCGGTTTTATTGTTCATATTTTATTATTGATCTATACAAAATAACAATTGAAAGAACTTCGCTTATGGTAAATTTTTTACATAAAAACGTAACGCAATTATTTCAAAAGTACAAAGTAAGAAAAATATCTTTAATATATCTGTTAAACTCCCTTAAATTGTGCCACTCGTTCAAAAAAACGATATTTAAATACAAAATTAAACACAAACCCATATTACAATACTTCGATCTCGTTTAGTTCTTAAAGTCGCCAAGGCCTGCCAAGTAATATTGGCGCATGAATGAATTGGCATTTCCACATATCACGTGGTTTCAATGATGCACACACGAAAATCATAATTTTTATTCTCTCTATTTGTATCATTACTCCATGGTCTTTACCGGAGTGCTTTGCATCTCAATTTTCGTATAGTTTTACCCAATACAATTATTGATATCCTCTTAGCCACCTTTCGGTATTTCCCAGACTGGACCACGTGAAGATGGGATAGCTGGCCGATGCAATATCCCTCTACCACTAATAGTGCAATATTTCAATAATTTCAATCAAAGAAAATTTTCCATCAAATGTATATCTATCGGCCCCCGGCCTATTATGATTATTAAGAAATACTTCGAGTGATTTTTTTTTTCACTTCGGTTATTTTTCGTCGTTTTACCTTCCTTAATAGAAAATTCCCATTTAACAACATTGCATAGCTTTACTCTCGTTTAAAACCAAGCATTAAGAAGCATTTCCTTCTATTTTGGTTATATTTTAAAAAGGTTCTTGTTTCATTGACTAAATTATATTAAACTCTTACAAAGTAAATTGAGTTTGTTTTAAACTCCTTGCACGTTCGTGAATTATCATGTTAAATATGCCAATTCCCCTTCCATACTAAGTGTTTCATCGCCAAAATTTTTCATCTCAATCATTATTATTTATCATTAGCTGAACGCTTTTGTTTAGTGGGGGAAAATAACTCACCCTAAAATAAATCTTTAAAATGGTGATTCTTTAAAAAAAAAATCCAAAATCCCATATTGAATTCGATTAAAAACATTCTTTTGGCAACTTTAGCTTTAATGAAATATTTCGTACTACTATGAGAAGAAACAGCGGCAAAGCGTAATTCAATTTTCGCGATTTTTTGTGACCCTCAATATGTCGCCAATCGAAAAGTAGGCAGTAAAGCCCACTTTAACAAACGACGGGTATCCTTTTTTTGAGCTAGGAAAGTAAAAAAAATACCCACATGTAAAAATTGCTCTTTAAAAAGGAGATATTCAAAATATGTGTAAAATATTTGCTTTGAAAAAGAGATTGTTTGATGGGATTTTAAGGAAATTTTATTTACGGAAAGTGTTTTCAACCTTTAGTAAAGCTTTTGTAAAGAAATCACGTAAATGTATGTAGGATAAGGTATTCCATTAGGCTCGTACCTAAGGACTCTCAAGCATTAGATACCACATTTTTTTTATTTAAGTGCTGTTTCTAGTGGAAATGTATACACCGTTAAAAATATGTACTCAAAATTAAGTAAAATGTACTCATTTTTTTTATTACATTCGATATTTATCATAGCTACGAATACATAAGTTTCAATTTTGAAAAAGACATGTACTCCAAAATAATGGAAGCTGAATTATTACAACTCAATCATTTTACTTCAATAATTTTTATCAAATAATATGGAAAACCATTTTCTGAACACTTGTTAAAGTTCGTCAGGTTTCTTTGTTCAGATGGCTCGAACAAAAGCTGAGATTAGCAATATTAAATCACACTGCTCATTTTTGAAAAGTACGGTTACTCAAGTTTGAGGACGTCATCGTTCATTTACGATGAAATTATATTCAAAGGAAATAAGTAGGTTCAGTACAGTAGGTATTTTTAAGTACATTTGTTTTATAGTGCTTAAATAAAAAGTTATTTCAACACTTTTTCCGAACATTTTTTTTTCTAATTCCCCTAATAATTTCAAAGCAATAATGTTTTCAAGTTATTAACAATTCAAAAATTCGGATTTTTTTATATTCGATCTTTTTATTTTTTTTTAGTGAGACTATCGGAAATTCTTTCACTCCCAGAAATAGCACTCTCATTTTTGAGCATTCTGCGATCGTCAAGGCTATTTTCGTCATATTTGATACTCATTTCGTCGTTGTACCACGTAACTTTTGACGAAACAAGAATCCTTAAATTTTGAACAAAAGTCATTTATTCAAATTCCTTTTCGGCCCTTTTCGGGATGCTCATGTTTGGTTCCTATATTTATATCGTCAAAGTTGAAACGAACCTTCTTGGCCGCGCAGCTCAACTCAGTTGGAAAATCACGTGGACAAAACTGTGAAATGGCCGGAGAATGCTGCGCAGAAAAGCTATGATGACGCAGGAGGGTCGCCATTTTTTTAGGCAGAGACTTGTAAACTACTATGAATAGGAAGTGCCAGTTTCGTAGGAGCACTTTCGTTAAATTGTAATATAAAAAATGTAACCTCTCTTAAAACTAATTAAATCTTAAATTTAGATACACCTGAGGAGTTAGTTTTCTTTGTGTACGCTTGAATTGATTAAGAGAACCTTTTTGGATTAAGTGCCCGTTGTATATGGATAGCAGCAACCACAATAACAAAGGATAATACCGTCCTTGGATACACTAAACAGCTCTTCGACATTGACATATTATATTACTTAAAATCGTCCTCATTTTTAACGAAAAAAATTTAATTAAAAAAAGCGACAAAATTAATTTCCTCAGTTTGACGAAATATTCAATCGGAGCTTATAGCAGGAGTCCGTTTCGTCAAAAATAACAAAAGTTTGGTCAAATGCGAGAATGTATTTTTAACAGTGTTAGCACTTTCTTTTCGCAGGGCTGCCATTTTTCCATTTTTGGCGTATGCCGTTTTTAATAAATGTTCAAATATACATTGTTAAAAATAGGTACTTAAAAATAAGTAAAATCATTTATCATGGCTCGGAATACGTAAATTCCAATTTTGAAAAAGACATGTACTCAAAAATGAGTACAATATAAGAACAGGAGCTAGCCTACATAGGCTGCTTTCATAAATCACTTTCAATACATATCGATAATTACAACTAAGACTTACCTTGAATCGAACCCAGATCCTAAAGCACCGCAGTCCAGTTCCTTATCCGGAAAATGTTCAAATATATGCGCAATTATGTGCATGAACGCATATGTATAAATGTATGCATGTATTATGGATAAGTGTGTTCTAATAAATGAAAGAAACTTAAATTTAAGGATTCGTTTGGAATTTTTATTTTCGTTTCAACATTTCTTTCCGTTGGTTATTTTGTATTGCATTGTTCTGAAATAAGAGAGACCTGGGATGTTTTAACCACTTTTTTTAAAAAAATAAGCAATTTGAGTTTTGTCCCAGTTTAATAACTTATAATGCGAGGCATTTTTTAAACCATTAAAAGTTACTTTTTATTTTTAACCGTAATTATTATATTTTTTAACTATTTTAGTGGATTCTGGGTCCCACTTCAAGGAGTCTTGTCCCGTAGTAAAAAAGGTTTTGACCACAAAATAAAAATAATATATAAAAATTTAAGCATACTAATTAAAACTAAAATATTATCTACATTCCGTCATTTATATTTATTCACAGTATTAGCATATATTTCTACATTAATATCTTTCATTAACAGATATCAAACTGAATTCAACAAATAAAGTTTCGATAATCTGAATAGCCTTTAAATATTCATTATGTACCGTCACTAGAAGATGAGAAGAAAGTAATTATATATGTACCATCACTGGTACATTAATAACTTCCTCTAAGGAAACTGACGTATAATCTTCAACATTCGTGTATAAAAATCAAATTTGGATTAAAGTTGCATTTAAATTTAAGGTAAACTGAAAATTTCGAATTGGATAATTCTAAAAATGTACACAATAATCAACATCAACTATCTTTATTTCGCTACTAATAAAATGCACGACTGGAGATTTAAATATGGTTTGAAATAATTGCAATTGAAATGTAATGATAAATTAAATAATACGACATTTTTTGACAACATAAATTCATAGAAATTTTATAATTAATGTCATAATTTTTATTATTTTTCCAGTAAATATCTAAGTAATATCACAGTTTATTTGAAAATAAGAATTTTTCACCATAAGATTTGACATAGGTCAAACTTCCCATAATTTTTATTATCATATTTTTTTATTGGATTAGATACTATAGATTTGGATTAGATACTATAGATTTGGATTAGATACTATATATTTGGATTAGATACTATATATTTGGATTAGATACTATAGATTTGGATTAGATACTATAGATTTGGATTAGATACTATAGATTTGGATTAGATACTATAGATTTGGATTAGATACTATAGATTTGGATTAGATACTATAGATTTGGATTAGATACTATAAATTTGATTTAGATTCTACACTGAAAAAAAAGTGCTTAAAATGAGTACATGAACGTACTTGGTTCTTTTAAAGTAAAATTGCATCGTAAATGAGCGATGACGTACTCAAATTTAAGTAATCTTACTTTCACAAAAATGAACAGGGTGATTTATGATTGCTTATCTCAGCTTCTATTCAAGCCATCTTAACAAAGCGAACTGACAAACTTAAAATATTTGTTCAGAAGATGTTTTTCCACATTGTTTGATGTCGATTGCTTCAATGGAGAATGAATTATTACAATTAAATTATCTTACTTCCTATTCTTTTAACTCTAAACAGAGGTGCTGCAGACCTGGGTTCGATTCCCGGTAAATCTTGGTTGTAATTGTCGATATTTATTGGACGTGATTTATAAAGGCAGCCTATGTAGGCAAGCTACTTCTCTTTTATTCATTTTTACTCATTTTTGAGTGCATGTCTTTTTCAAAAATGAAGCTTATGTATTCGGAGCCATGATAAGCATCGAATGTAATCAAAAATGAGTACATTTTACATATTTTTGAATACTTATTTTTAGCAGTGTACAGATTTGGTTTAGGTACTCTAACTTGTGATCTCTTACAAATCATAAATAAAATACTTATTTTTAGTAAAAATACAGAAACTGGGTATTTTTTTTTTTTAATTTTCATTGTAAATGGCTTCAAATCACAGTAAATGGCAAGACAGATTATTATTACATCATCTCATGAACATGTTATTTTATATAACTCCCAGACTTTTATGTTTAACCATACAGTCAACAGTTGCGGATTTAACAGAGGTGGAAAATGGACAGTTGCCACATGGGCCCTTTTACTTTAGGGCCCCCTTGACTTCAGAAATTAAAAAAAGGACATAAAAATATTATTTTTTTTTACATATTTCACTGCAGTTTACTCTCTGGATTCCCTTATTTTTTTTCATATGTATAGGTAGATGCCCTTCTTCATTAACCCATTAAAAACATAGTGATTTGCTATAAAAGTGACTTGTGTGGGGTCACTTCATCTACCCGATACTCCAGCTTAGGCGAGAGTGATCACTTTGGCCTGAGTGGCAGACTATCGGCGTAGCAAGCTGTAGTTCCTCGGTTCGATACCGAGCGTAGCCAAGTTGTGTCTTACCGCTACACTTGTGTTTAAATTTCAGGAAGGATTTTTTTTTAAATTACCACCTTCTTCTACGTCACACAAACTTTGGAACCACCTCCATGACTCGCGATAGTTCCGCGTTACAGACCCCTCCCACAAAGGTGCTTGACATAATAATTGAAAATTAAGCCCTTCGAAAGATTTGCCACTGTGGCCTTTCTCTTTAATCCGTCACTGATAGTCAACCACCCAGGCCCGTCGAAGGGTTGGGGGGAGGAGCCCCCTCCCCTCCCCCCAATAATCTGGAAACAATAAAAATTGGGAGTTTCAACTTCTAAAAATCCCCGAGTTGGGAAAATTTATACCTGAAGAAAATTAATATTATTAGCGAATGAAAGCCACATAAAATTATAAATTTTAAAACTTGTATGATTACATTTAAATTAGACCTCAGACGGACAATGCATTGGAATATGAGTGCAACAAATCCACAACAAACGAATGCTTTCTTCAGAACTGTTTAATATCACCTAATAAATATATAAAAAAAGATGATAAATGTCGATAAGTTGGAACCGGTAATTTTCAGCACTGTTGAGTTGGTAATTTCGAATTGTTAAGTTGGGAATTTTTTTGTTTCAACCACCCCAAAATATATTTTGTGTGACCGCACTGCAACCACCCATATGGTCAAGAATCCTTAATCTCTCCTATAAGAAAAATAAAAGTTTGGTTAAGCACCAAAACTGTCAAATGCAATAAAACAGCGAACTTTATATAGAGTGTGTCAACACTGATTACAGAACAAGTTAATCCTTGCCCCTGGTACTACACTAACCCAATGACTTTGGGATGGTACACCGACATTGAAAAGTTGACTTCTGAAGGAACTTTTGTACATTGTTTTCCTGTAATAATATAACCCCTAAAAAAGAAAAACTTTTAAGAAAAACTCGATAAAAAGTATTTTAAAAAAATTCTTAATTTTATGAAGAAATTGAATTATTTAATGGTAATTTTATACTTATTACAACGTTTTGTTTGAAATCGGCGCCAAAATTTAGGTATGGTTTTGTAAAGTGGCACCAATTTCAATATGATGTAATATGTATAAAATTAATATTAAATAATTCAATTTTTTCAATTTGTTCGTAAAATGAAAAGTTATTTGTTACTTATTAGTGCATTTTTCTTAAAGTCGGTTTTCCTTTTTTTTTTTTTTTTTTAAGATTATTTTATTTTTTTATTTTTAGTTTTTATTGTAGCAGGGGTCTTTGTCCTCTTCTATTAGTATATTCATTCGGAAACTCAAGTTGTTGTCATTTTTTTTTCTTCATCCAGATAGCAAATATTGAGATTATCCATGCCAATGAATGCTGGATGAATGAAATTTCATCGTTGGACAATCTTTATTCAACAATGAAAATATTATGAATCGGAGAAATTGTTTAAAAAAAAAGTCCAGTTAATCGATATTTCCGGATGAACAAAAGCCGGATAACCAATTTTTTTCCCTATTTTTTTTCTATGTGGATTTTTCTTTATCCAACAAAGAAAATAATTTTAGAAATCGGACAATATTTTTTTTCATCTATTTTGAGACAGAGCCATAACAAAAATGCTTCAAAATTATCGACTTTGACTGTCTGTAGTGTTTCTACTTTGAACTAAACTAAAATTTCTTTAAAATATGCAGTCATATTCTGCTCAATGAGCCAAAATCGTTGATATCTCACTTGCTCTGAAATTTTATAATTAATCTTTGCGACGTTTATTTGAGACCCTTTTTGTCAAAGTCACAAAATTTTAAATACGATTTTCGAATTTGGATCATTGAAATACATAAAAGTGTAAACTTGAAAACGCTAACACATTTCGTTTTAGAGATAGCGTACAGTACATTGCTACGAATTGGTGACCTCCGAACATTGGATAAATACAACCTTCACGCCAAAAGACTTGTGGCGCCATCTTCATTACACCACTATAACTTTTCTTGCGATACGCAAGGTTTTCATTCGATTTCACTTGCCAAATGCAAGAATTCAGGTTCAGCTACGACATGCAAGCATCTCAAACACGTGATAATACTTCACGCATTTCAATAATACGTCTATAACCGACTCAAGCTGTGAAGGAGTTATTAGTAGTGGTCGCTTCAGGTAGCGGATACATCAACACGACCTTGGTTATCGTTTTGATCGAAAGGCAAGAACCTGGTCAACACACGAAAAGTTCCCGATGTCCTGAAATGTCACAACGTGAAAATTCGAGAAACGAGTATTTATTGTGTTTGAAATCATAGCCACTCGCGTCAATCTTATAAATATGTATTAATTTTATATACTTTAGTCTAAAATAAATTTGAAGTTTAAAATCTAAGTGTGATTTAACCATATCGCATCAATTCACAAATCTTATAACTTGTATACTAATGTAACAACATCATGCATAATTTATTGCAAAATTATTATCGTAAAATAGATTCAAAATACAGACCAATATTTTGACTCTCCAGTTATCAAATAATTCGGTGTTACATAAAATATTCATAGGGATAAATAGCTGTAATGGAAATCTCAAAATATTTTATATCTACTATTAGTCTGCTGTCCGTATCTGACAATATTTTATGAAGTTTAGTACTACGAAATTACATTTGCAGATATTGGTTTATGTAGAAACGCATTTGATAGCGGATGAACATTTAACCAATTGATCGGCAATGACGATTGACACTTGTCCTACTTGAAACTGGCCCAAACGGACAGTGACGAGTAGCACTCACCATGGTATTTGACTATTTGTACCGCTTTAAAACATTTATATTCGGTTTATTTTACTCGTATCACTTCAGCTAACACTTCAAACATTCAGAAATGAAATAGTCCTTTTTGACAGCGCATAAGTCGAATTAATTTCCCGGTCAAGGGATTAAATCGATATCAGTTTATGAATTTTAATCTAGGTATATAATTCCCTTACGCGGTGATCGAAAAACGCTGTATTTCTCTCTGTGGAATGGAACCATCAAGTTTGTTTATAAAAATCTGTTTGGTCTAAATTTATATTTTGCCATTATGTAAGCGATTTTGACAATTAACCCCTTCAATTCATTGATGAATAATTATTTTAATGATGTCAGCTTAAATTAGGTAGAATATAAGCCTTGGTATATTTTTTAAAAAATTCGTTAAACATATCCAAATTACAAACAATCAAAAATTTGGGGTGGTGCCGTTTGTTGGTAGTTTTTCAAATTACACTCCTTTACTACTCCTTCTGTAAGACCACTACTCAGTAAAATTAACAATTTTGGTAGACAAGATTATGGCTTATGGTAGATTATGACTTTACGTCAATTATATCCAAAACAAAATGCCGATAATGTTAGAAATTGTGATAAAAAAATGCAGGAAAGGCATGGATATAACGCGGAAAATAATAAATAATGGTAGGCATGTCAGTGGTGTCATTGTTTTAACAAAAAAAAAAAAGACTTAATTTTTTTTCTATATATTTTATATTGATTTACATGGCGAAAACATTTATTGACGTCAAACTGGATTGTAATTTAAACTTTCAATTTCCACTTTTATTGTTTTCAGTACTGAATTATATAATTAAAAAAGTATTGTTACTAGAACACATTGTTTGTGTCCTACATAACAGCGAGCGAAGCGAGAATTGGTTTGCGAAGCAAACCTAAGAGGATTGCGTAGGAATCGTCCAGGGGTTGGCGGAGCCTCCTAGTTTAAACTATTGTTAAGATAGTTGTAAGATAGTTAAGATAGTTGTAAAGCAATGGATGTATTGATATAATCTTCCTTTTTCAAAAGAAATGAAATGTGAAACAACGACATGCGTCAAAAAGTATATAAGCTGAGGAACTTTTGTTATTGTCTGTTGAAATATTATGTTTGTTGATTATTATTATTTGTTTCTATCGGAAAAACCTGTTATTCGAACGGGGTTATATAAAACGATAATATAATCATATGAATAAATTAGATATATTTTTTAATCAGAAACAAGGTCTTGTATAACGCATATAAACCTGCGAGTAGACCTTATTTATTTAATTCAAAGTATTTTAACGTTTATAAATTCTATTTAAAAATGGAATTTTGCAATTTCGAGGTGCAGGTGCAAATTTGAAGGATGAATACATAATTATACATAATTTAGAATTTTATACTGAGAAAGTAAGTGTTTTGTATTCTACACACAAACTCTTTATTTTATTATCAATACTTATATATAAGAATGGAGTGTCTGTCAGTGGAATCGAATAAAACCCCTCATTTTGAGTTTTCTCCACGAATTAGGATACACTGATTCCGAAAATCACATTTAAAATTTTTTTGTCTGTCTGTCTGTTTGTCCGGATTTAACTCAAAAACTACTGCACGGATTTTTATGAAACTTGCACCATGTGAACAAACTTTTCTTAGTTTAAAATATGCACTTTGTTTCATGTGGATATCTGCAACCATTCAAAAGTTATAGAACTTTTTCCATTTTCTCTAACATTACGCCTATGGGAAATTTACATCTCGATCTTCCCCTCATAACATATTGTTAAAAATCACCTTGGTGACCAAAAATATTTTTCGACAATACTGGGATAAACGATTTATTTTGATTGGCTGATGAGTAAATGTCGCCAAATGAATTAAAAATGTCACCAAATAAATTAAAAATGTTGCCAAATGAATTAAAAATGTAGCCAAATGATTAAGAAAAGTCGCCAAATATTGGAGAACGCATTAAAAATGTTGCCAAATGAATTAAAAATGTCGCAAAATTAATAAAAAATGCTCCAACTCATATGGGAAATTTACATCTCGATCTTCCCTTCATAACATTAGTGTTAAAAATCACCTTGGCGACCAAAAATATGTTTAGACAATACTGGGATAAACGATTCATTTTGATTGGCTGATGAGTAAATGTCGCAAAATGGATTAAAAATGTCGCCAAATGATCTAAAAATGTTACCAAATGAATTAAAAATTTCACCAAATAAATAATAAAAGTCGCCAAATATGGAAAAATGAATTAAAAATATCGCCAAATGAATTAGAAAAGTCGCCAAGTATTAAAGTGAATTAAAAATGTCGCCAAATAAATTCAAAATGTCGCCAAATTAATAAAAAAAAATTTCCAATTGAATAAAAATGTTGCCAAATGATCTAAAATAGAGGTCCTATATTTAAAAATATCATCACAATGGAGAAATTAGTGTCCAAATAACAAAAATAACGTCATTAACAAAAACCTCGCCAACCGAAGGAGGGAATTAAACCAGCCTTTTCGACTGACGCCATGTGTATTCATATTCCGAACAACTTAACTTTATGACAATAGTGCTATTTGTTACGGAGTGGAATATTACTATGGTGTTGAAATGGGCCACCCTAAAAGTTTAACTTAAAGTTTTATATATTTATACCTCCATGTAGCTTATTTTTAAATTTTCGCCTCAAAAACAAATTATTGGAATTCAAAAATAAATATTTGATAATTAATTTTTATAAGAAATATTGTCCGTAAATATTGACCCATATGAAATTATGTTGAAAGAGGGATATATAGACTCCGGTCGCCAAGTGGCACAACATAAAAAACTTCACCAAATACGATAAATTATTTTGATTTGAAAGAATGCAATATTGTTTCTTTGATATATTATTGCGTCGCCAAAATTAAAACTAATGTATGTGAAGTTTACTACATGGGTTTATTGTCACTAAATGGTTAATTTTTATACAAAAAATACGCAATTTAAAAAAAAATGTTAGGAATTTTTATTTCACAAAAAGAAACATTTTACAAAAACATAAGTTTAAATAGTAGGTAGTCGCAATAGCATGTAAAGTCGTGAACAAAAAAATAGATTTAAGTATCTCAAAAAATACTCAAAGTAATTTAATAAATCTGGATTTGGATAAAGTTTATTTTTCACAGTGCACAGAGAGTGATATGCCATGGCTACGCTGACAAGACAAAATCGCGCAGCTCTTACTGCGCAAAGTGACCACGAGCAACGCCGGGCCATATTGCTAGTTATAAATATATTTGCTGTTTAGTATCGTTTACCGGATATTTCTTGATTTTATTATTACTTGTATAACCCTTGGCACTCTAAGAACAGCTTTGACTGCGCTCTTTCTACGAAACACATATTCCTCTTTCTGTTCCTTTTCGAAGAATTTCTTATGGTCATAGAGAGAGAAAAAAACACATAATCTGTTTTGTATGTACAAGTTGAAAAAACGGTGCTTCTTAAACGCAAGATCATGCTGTTCTAGTTTATTTATTAATTATTATTTAGAGTTTATTATTAAGAACAGAGAACCAAAAGAACTGGTCGTTATGCTGTACCT
The DNA here is from genome assembly GCA_963932185.1 of Troglohyphantes excavatus. NCBI lineage: Eukaryota > Metazoa > Arthropoda > Arachnida > Araneae > Linyphiidae > Troglohyphantes > Troglohyphantes excavatus. The sequence continues at coordinate 11,952,270 of OZ010668.1, forward strand.
TGAGCGGAGCCAACGGAGTTCAAAGGGTAAAATGTAAACAGAAACTATAGACATTTAACTTGTATAACGCAATGTATTCCTATCCAGAACGCACAAAGCGCATAATAAATAGCTTTGAAACACCTTGTGTATAAACAAAATAATCAAATAATTGCATCCACTGAGTAGCTTCTTGGTACAATTACAATATCCATCTAATGATGTTTGAATGCAAAATTAAACTTAGCTTTGACATCAATGATATTGTCAGCGATCAAACGAATATACAACACTGCTTTCATTATATTCCCATGAATTCCTAAAAGCCTTCCATTGATTAACTTTAATCTAATAAACGCTCAAAGCTATAGATGACTTTTTGAATATATGATGACCTTGCACGATGCCCTTGAAGTATTCTGTGCTGCCTTTCTACGTTTCGAATCTACCTTAGAATATGGATTTGTTGAAGTTTAAGTCATCTGGTCGAGTGCTTACTTAATAAATAAGTTACGATTTCCCTTCGATTAATTTTTTTTAAATCTTGGGAATGCCAGAAGACAAAATTTAATACAATTAATAACCGAAGAGGATTTGAAAGTTTTTAAATGTATTAAATTTCGGGAAATTGTGATGCCTTTCACCGTTTCAGGTTAGGCCCGTTCTTAGGGGTTTGCGACACATGCCACCGCACATGGCCCCGCTGTTTGGAGGGGCCATGCTGTTTGGAGGTTTTATATATATATATATATATATATATATATATATATATATATAAAACAGTTTTTTAACCCGAAAGTAATATTTAGAATTGCTTATGATGGACATTTTAATATTTTTTAAATTTTGTAATTAGTAAGTATATATTAGGAACGAACGGTAAATTTATAAATAAGTTAAAAACTAAAATGCATTGTGGTTTTTATGCATGTTGTTGGGTCATGCTTTAATCCGCCACAAATACTTGAAGATATTAATAATGGACGGTTCAATATTTTCTTATATATTATATTACAAACGGCATCATTCGCTTCCTGAGAAAAAATATTCAGATAATTTTGTGTGTTCGATTCGTTATATTCCTTTTCGCATCGTTATAATCGTTGGTGTAGTTATATTCGTTCGATTTATTGTATTCGTCATATTTGTTATTTTTTTATATTCGTCATATTTGATATTTCCGTTATATTCGTCATATTTGATATTTCCGTTATATTCATTATATTTATTACTTCCGTTATATTTGTTATTTTAGAAATATTCGTTATATTTCTTATATCGGTTCGATTCGTCGAATTCGTTAGATTAGTCATATTCTTTTGATTCTTTATATTCGTTTAATTCGTTATATTCGTTCCATACATTGTATTCATCATATTTGCTATCTCCGATATTTGTTATTTCCGTTGTATTCATCATATTTGTTACTTCCGTTAAATTCGTCATATTTGTTATTTTCTTATATTCTTCATATTTGTTATTTCCGTTATATTCATTATATTTATTATTTCCGTTATATTTGTTATTTTCGAAATATTTGTTATATTTCTTATATAACAAATATTGTAATCGTCAAATTTGTTAATTCGTCGTCGTGAAACTCGTTTGATTCGTTAGATTAATCATATTCTTTTGTTTTTTTATATTCGTTTGATTCGTTATATTCGTTCATTTCGTTATATTCGTTCGATGTGTAGCGGTAATGCGACGTCAATTCAACCAATCAACCCTACTATTTTCATTGAAAACGTCCATATTTAACAATCGCCAACGATTGATATACGATAAATTAACCCTAGAAACTCCAATATTTGTAAAAAATATTTATATTTTCCTGATATCTAGCTTTTACAAATGGTAAATAGTAGAAAAGACAATTACTGATTCAAAACCCTTTAAAATTTCGAATCCACTTTGCAAATCTTCAATGAAATTCAAACTTTCTAATGGCAAATTCCAAGGCAAACGAAAATTTAATGTAAACCCCTCAGGATAAAACCGTGCTGGAAAATATAGGACAAACCTAATTTATATGTTTTTGGCTTTCATTAAATAAGACGAATTCCCATCATAATTTTTCCAGATATATATTTCCCCCTACGGTTAGGAGTACTTTGAAGTTTATGTTTTCCTTTGACATTATAATGGCAGTGTTCTAAATTTGTGATATCGTTTGGCAATTGTTTTTCTTTTATATTGGGATATTCCAGCTGTAGAATTGATGTAAATCTCCCTCGGGATATATAACCAATGCAATTGCGATATCTATAAAAGGTCTTAAGTCAAACTGTTTAAGTTTCGTAGCTTTATCGTTGCTTAGGAATATATTTTTTCATTGAATATGTATTTAATCATTAAAATTATTCGAATATATTTTCCTATTAATAAATTTTATTGGTTTACATATTGTATTATGGCTTTGCGCATTGTTTATTTTTTATTATATGTTTTTTATTTTTTATTATTGATTTATGGTTTGTACCAGATGTGTTGTCCAGCTTTCTTGGGGACCTTTAAAGCACAGAAATGTTTTATGTTAGTTAAAAAAAACAGTTAAAAAAGGTTTCGTTAAATATGCTCCGATTAAATTTTTCATCAAATATGACAAAACATTTTAGTTATTGTTTCCCAAATGACGAAATGTTTTGTATATTTTGACGAATCAATTTTCTCGTTTTTGGCGAAATATTTAATCGAAGCATTTAGAGGGCGTCTGTTTTGTCAAAATGAAGAAAGCTTCTTGAAAACGAGCATGTATTTTACGAGCGAATTGTTTCATAGTTTCTTAATACAATGTACTCATTTATGAGTACATTCGATGCTTATCATGGCTCCGAAAACATAAGTATCAATTTTGAAAAAGACACGTACTCAAAAAAGAGCAAAATGAGTAAAAATAAATAAAAAAAAGCCTACATAGCTGGCCTACATCGGCTGCCTTCATAAAACACTTTCAATAAATATCGACAATTACAACCAAGACTTACCGGAAATCGAACCCAATTCCCAGGATACCACAGTCCAGAACCTTATCCCTGAAACTACCAGGACAACTTGAAATAAGTTATAAACAGAAGGAATATTCTTTGGTGAGCCAAAAGAATGGGAAGTACGGTAATTGAGTAGTAATAACTCAATTTCCATTTAAGCAATCGACATCAAACAATGTGGAAAACCATCTTCTGAACAACTATTTTAAGTCTGTCAGGTGGCTTTGTTAAAATGGCTTTAACAGAAACTGAGATTAACAGTATTAAATCACACTGCCATTTTTGAGAAAGTACGGTTATTTAAATTTGAGTACGTCATCCCTCATTTATGATGCAATTGTACTGAAAAAAAAACGAGTAGAGTTAGGTACTCATTTTTAAGTACCTTTTTTTACAGTGTAATTGTATTATTTTCTATTTTCAAAACAGAAAAAAAAATTTAAGCAGCAAAACAATTTTTTTTATGAAATGTCACATAAAAAACATTACATTCATGAAAATCAAATTAAAACTTCATAAAGTCTGACGGAAAACAAAATAAAAATATGGGATGTTCTGTTCTATCTTGGTTATCAAATCCCCACAAAACTATGATCCACTTAATGGCTCAAAATAAATTTATGAAGAATCACATTAAAAAGATTACATTCTTAAAAATAAAATTTAAAAAGCAAGAGAGAGTAATAATAAATATAAATATGGCATCTTTTGTTTTTGTCTTAGTTATCATCTTATCATCTCAATGACTCAAACAAAATACCAAAATAGAACAGAAAACTATTATAACACTATGATATTTACCTCTTGTATTAAGATAATAAATTATTTATAATAATTAACAAAAAATATATTACAAAAATAAAAATTTAATTAAAACTACTAATTCTTAAAACTAAAATATTTAAGTACCTGTTAAAAGAAGCATACAATAACTAAACCACTTTGAAGAATTCTAAATTATCAGATAGAATATTAAAATACTGTGATATTTACCTCTTGCATTATGCTAATAATTTTTTATAATAATTTTTAATTAATAAAAAATATCTTTCAAAAATTAAAATTTAATTAAAACTACTAGTTCTTAATACTAAAATATTTAAGTACCTGTTAAAAAAAGCCTACATTAATTAAACCACTTTGAAGAATTCTAAATTATCAGATAGAATATTAAAATACTGTGATATTTACCTCTTGCATTTTTCTAATAATTTTTTATATAATTAATAAAAAATATCTTACAAAAATTAAAATTTAATTAAAACTACTAGTTCTTAAAACTGAAATATTTAAGTACCTGTTAAAAGAAGCATTCAATGACTAAACCACTTTGAAGAATGCTGAATTATCAGATAGAATATTAGAACACTTTGAGTTTACCTCTTGCTTTGTTCTAATAAATTGTTTTCAGTAACTGAGGAAAATAAAATTTTACAAAAAATAATTATGTAAATAATGTAGTTTATATATGAATTAAAAATGCTCAGTTTTAACCGGTGAGCTGAAATAATCACGGGAGACTAAACTAAGCGCGTTGTTCCCCACTCGCTCAAAAGAAGAAGGTGGTAAAAAGACACTTTCGAGAATATTCGTACTAATAAATGATACTACTAGGGAATTTATGTTTGCAAATATATTATTTACATCCAATAATGCCAAAGCAACGAGTAGTATTAGAGCGCAAGTAAGTAAAAAAAAGGGGAGTAATCACTCCAGTGACTATTTTAGCTCAGTGGTTTTAACAGATGCTTTTAAACGTTAAATAATTCATCTGTTACCAAATGGCTAAATTGAAAAACCTTGCAAAAATCAAGACACTCAGCAATTTCAAGCATCCAATTTTACTTACGTTAAATATAGCACTTATTTTTAAATGACAAAATGTAACATATAATATGTAAACATAATACAATTATAACATAGATATAATATAACTCTATGATATTAACATTTTACACTGTCAAAAAAAGGTACTTAAAAGTGAGTACATGAACCTACTCGTCCTTCTTTGAGTACAATTGCATCGTAAATGATAGATGAGGTACTCAAATTTAAGTAACCGTACTTTTTTAAATATAGTATGGTTTAATCTAATTCTATTCTATTCTATTCTATTCTAATTCTAATTCTAATCTAATAGTATTAAACGAGCAATGTCACTATATTTTTTTGTTGGTTTGTTTGCACAATCTCGAAATCCGCTCTAACAATTTTCACGAAAATTGACGTATTACCAATTTTTGGGGTAAAAATTCGATTGGAACAGGTTTCATCTTCGAAAAATTTCATTTAGAGGGTGAAATAAGCAGATTAAAAGTTTCTATTTTGTTTTTTCCATTGCAAATTATTCATCGCGTATGAGTTAGTATGTTATATGGGAATAACAGCTAAACGTTATTTAATTCGTCATATGTCATTTTAATTTAAAACGTGTAAAATATTTTGATGATATATTTTCATTATAGTTTTTATTCTAAATAAAGTATTTTTTGCTCGTAAATAAACGAAAGAAACATCAGTAAATTAAAATTGAAAAATCGTTTGCGTTTTCAAATAAAGGAAAAAAAACATTCTAATCACGTGACGTTTTTGTCTACTAAATGCTATAAGTTTTCTAATAAATATTTAAAAAGAACTTGAACAAAAATCGTTTGCATTTAAAATAAAGTTTAAAGAAATTTAACCTTGCGATTTTTTTAATATGTTTATTTACGTGACGTCATAATTGGAATACACAAGAGCAAGCTTTTAAAATTTCGTATACGAAAATATCGTTTGGAAAATTACGTAGTTTTTTTTATATTCCATGTAAAATGGATTATGTATTTCCACAAATAGAACATGGAATTTTTAATTCAAAGTATGTTCGATTTGATGCAATTTCGTTTGTTTTGCTAAGTATTTATATGCCAATGGAATCAATTGAATTATGTTTTATTAAATTAATGTTACGTGTTATTTATAAAATATATATTTATTTACATTTAAAATTAAACTTTTTTCCACATTGTTAGTTGATAGATTTTATTTTATCAACTATTTAGTAATTCTTTTTTAAGCTTTTATATTTAAATGGAATTAATTAAAAGAAGTTTTATTAAATTAATTTTACGCAATATTTATAAAGGTAAAAAAATATTTTTATACATTTAAAAACTGTGTTGTTCTTTACATCATCGGTATTTGATAGGTTTTATTTTTCCAATTGTTTTGTTATAAATACACTACTATTACTGATAGCATTAAACGAGAAACTGAAGTTTAACAGTTTTGAAGATATGTTTTAGAAAATTTGAAAATTGAAACGTTTCCAAAAATTTGCGTTTGTTTACTGTGGACACTTTGCACTGCTTTCTGCTGTAATTAACATGACATCTTTAAAGATACAAGAAACTTCATGCGCATTTGTTATTGGTTGATTATTACCACGTGGTTTGTTATTCACCAATCACAGAGGCTAATCGACAATGCGTTTTTGTTAATCCGTCAAAATTTTAATCTTGAGACCATGTCACGCATAGTGTCTATAAAAATGGTTTGTTATTTATTCTACATTCTAATGAGCAAATGATTACCGAAAAAGTTAAATAGTTTGAAGTGCTATTTTTTTTCTGAAAAACTTATACCAGTAAATTTGTCACATTCTGAATGTAAAAGCAACATTCCTATTGACCCTTTGTACAATGTTGTTGCTTTTATGTAGTATTTATTTTTAAATTTGAAGGAACAGATAATCGTTCAAAATGTGTTTGTGATATTTTTATAATGAATATAACAGCGTAGAAAAATTGCCCTAGGTCGATCCTTTCCCCTACCTAATTTAATATGAAATAATTCTCGATATTATATTGTATTAGTTAGTAATAATTAAATAATGAGCTATTTTTCGAATTACGCAAGTAAGTTTAGTTTCAAGTAGAGAGGGATTGAAAATGAGTAATGAGGTTTTACAATAGAACAACGGGAAAAGAGTTAAAATTTTTCATTGCCAAAATTTAAAATCACTTTTAAATATAAATTTGACATTTACTATACATGTGTTTTAAAACTGCTTTACTTTGTTATTTCAAATAATTCTTCTTCTTTATTAAAATATTTGTTCGAAAGCACCTGTCTAATTAAATATGAAATTGTTTTCGGTATTAATTTGTATTAGATAGTAATAACTAAATACTAAATTGTTTCTCGTATTACGTAAGTATGTTTTGCTTCAAGCAGATATTTAGATGAGTAACGAGACTTTACAATTTAACAAAGGAAAAAGAGTTTTAAGAGTTTTCAATTGAAACGTACATAGTAATCTAAACGCTTGAAAGAAAAAGTTTTTATATACCCACAGGGAAATTAATTTAATTTAAAACTATTTTTAAAAATAAACGGTAAATATGTTTTTAATTATTTTTATCGTGTTACTTCAAATAAGTATTTTATTAATAAAAATGTGTTCGAAGTAACTATTTTTTTTCAGAACCCATACTACTAGCGACCTACACAAATTTTATACTGTGTAACCTTTTCTTCTGTAACCTCTTCAAAATTATGAAATATTCCTAACAACAGCCACAAATTTAATTTAACCATTATAATTAATAGTTAATTGGTAAATTGATATTATTTTTTTACTAAATTAAAGATGAAACTGCTTTTATCACATCTATTAATTCCGAATAACACATAAAATTATTCAAAATAAGTAAAAATCTTTATTATTGATAAAACGTTTAATAAGAATATAAAATGCTGTTCGTTCCTTATTATTTGTGTTTGCAGGTTGAAGATAAAAAATTACCGAAATAATTTTGCAGTAGCAAAAAATAATCTGATATCCGTTATCATAATCTTCTTAATAACAAAGCCTACTTTGTATAGCATTTAAAAATCCATTCAGTTACTCCACAGTTAGACAAAAGCAAACATCACTACAAATTGTTACTTAAAATATTGAACAACAATAATATTACCATGGTGGTTTAGCATGCAAACGAAAATAACTTTGTGCTACAATTGTGCGAATGGTTGTATTAGAGACGCTCAGGATCATTAAAAATATTATTTTAAATTACTTTTGCAGAATTGATACGGTATCTTTGCAATCTTGACACTTTTAACCAATCGCATGAGCATTTCAATGAACTTATTTCGATAATTAACATTATTAGATGATAAAATATATCATGAAACGTCTAACCATTGATATGGACATTTCAAAACATTTGCATTTGATTCGATTCATTAGAAATGTTGCAAAGTAATAAAATATGCAAACGAGCTGGGCTCGGTCCCCTGGTACTATTGCTAATATCAGCTTCGGTTCAAGCCATCTTAACAAAGCGACCTGACAAACTTAAAATAGTTGTTCAGAAAATGGTTTTCCACATTATTTGATGTCGATTATTTCGACTCAGTTATTTCAACTCAATTATCTTACTTTCCATTCTTTTTGCGCATATTTTCAACATATCTTCTGTTTATAAATTATTCAAGTCGCCCTGGTAGTTTGACATAAAAGGCTCTGAACTGCGATGCCGTAGGATCTGGGATCAATTCCCGGTAAGTCTTGGTTGTAATTGTCGATATTTATTGAAAGTGATTTATGAATGCAGCCTATGTAGACCAGAGAGTTGTAATATTAAATAGAGAGCGCCTTCAATACCAGACTCTCGTAAGGCCGCGGTGTCAACATTGAAAAGAAAAACCCATATTACGTGGTTATAGCGCTGCCACATTTGGCGTTCAGACATCTGCAGGAGTTTCAAATTTGGCGCACTTTCTCTTTTGGTGATAAGGAGTTCTGTCCGTATTCAACTTTTTAACATATATGTACGTATTTACTTATTTTCAAACAATATGCGCTAAATATTTCCTCTTCATGAACGAAACGAAAATATTTTATTTGTGTTCAATACTCGAAGAAGCGAAACTCTTTATATTTCTCAGGTTTTATTGTTCATATTTTCTTATTGAAGTATACAAAATAACAATTGAAAGAACTTTGCTTATGGTAAATGTTTTACATAAAAACTTGATGCAATTATTTCAAAACTACAAAGTAAGAAAAATCTCCTTAATATATCTGTTAAACTCCCTTAAATGGTGCCACTCGTTCAAAAAAACGATATTTAAATACAAAATTAAACACAAAACCATATTACAATACTTCGATCTCGTTTAGTTCTTAAAGTCGCCAAGGCCTGCCAAGTAATATTGGAGCATGAGTGAATTGGCATTTCCACATATAACGTGGTTTCAATGATGGACACACGGAAATCAGCATTTTTATTCCTCTATTTGTATCATTACTCTATGATGTAGACAAGCTACTGCTCTTTTTATTCATTTTTTATTACTCATTTTTGAGTATATGTGTTTTTCAAACTGAAACTTATGTATTCGGAACCATGAGGAGCATCGAATATACTCCAAAGTTAGTACATTTTACTTATTTTTGAGTACCTATTTTTAACAGTGAAATACATATAAAAAATAAATTAATACTTTTTACTATATTTGAATAAAAATAAGGACTTTCTATATTCAAATTGACCCATCATGCAGATTAGAAAACTAAAATATGTTCAGTTAAAGAAAATATTGTAATAAAAAATTACAGAGAAACGTCATTTTCCTTTTTTTAAGGCTTAGTAGTTGTTCTTAAACGGATTATTAAAGTAATCATTTGCACTGTTTATAAGATTAAAATTGGTTTTCTGTTTAGTTTATTCCATATATACATAGAAAAAGTTTTTAAAATCCCCCTTTTTTTAAACGCAAATGCAAAAAAAAAATGTCATATGAAATCCCAAATATCATTTTCATAACTCCCTTTAATTAATATTAAGTTTTTGTGTTTTTAAACGAAGGCTTATCTAATATTTAACTTTCATTTAATATATTTAACCTTACTGTTTGGTTTATATAATATGACTTCTAAATATCTCATCCAATTTGATATGCTTAATTAAAAATTTAAATTAATTAAATTTGATATCCAACAAGTTAATTAAAACTTCTTCCTCTTTATTGGAAGAATTATTCAAAATTTTAGATTTATTTTTTCTCTTAATTCCATCTACGAAAAGGTTATTGAAAATGAAACATGTCTAAAATAAAAGTAAGATTTGTTAAGGTTCTTTAAAAAAACCTTTTCACTAAAAACTAGATATTCACATCTTAGAAAAATACAGAAACTGAATATAAAACTCCTAAATGTTGATAATTATAATTTTTATTTATAAAAAAAGTCTTCTTGGAATCCTATTTTTTATTAGTAAAATACCTATTCATAGTTTAGTGGAAAATCTACTTCAAGATGAAATTTCTGAGTGCGTTCGCATAGTAATGCGCCTTAGAATATTTAATAAAAAAAAATACGAATGTATTGCCACATTTTAAAGCAAGCAAATATAAGACTCCCGAGTAAAATAAACAAAACAACAATTTAATCAGCATTTCTCAGGTACTCCTCGTATTAAATCGCAAAATAGGGAAATTATTTCTTGAAACGTAAGTATATTTCTCCACTAAGATGATGACGATGATTTATTTATACGTTTTTAGATACAAATTCGTGTTTATTTATGAATTTCAATTAGTAACGAATTTGGGTAAATAAAATTTAATTCAATTCTCTAGGTAAATTCTAAATAAATGTTTTCAGTGACATTTTTATACATAAAAATGGATATCTTGAATTATTTATATGAAATAAAAGTTAATCAATTTTTAATTGCATATTGTTATAATTTAGTTTCTTATATTACAAGAGCACAAATTAATGAAATAATCTGCTTATTGGGAGAATTACATTTAACAAAATAAATGAATACTGTGTAATTGGTAATATGAAGATATACTAGCATGCACATGCGATAATACCCCTCCCCCACACACACATACACATACCACACACCATAGAGTAATGATACAAATAGAGGAATAAAAACGCTGATTTCCGTGTGTCCATCATTGAAACCACGTGATATGTGGAAATGCCAATTCATTCATTCCTTGGCGACTTTAAGAACTATACGAGATCAAAGTATTGTAATATGGTTTTGTGTTTAATTTTGTATTTAAATATCGTTTTTTTGAACGAGTGGCACAATTTAAGGGAGTTTATAGGGAAAATATGAACAAAAAAACCTGAGATATATAAAGAGTTTCGTTTCTTCGAGTATTGAACACAAATAAAATATTTTCGTTTCGTTAATGAAGAGGAAATATTTAGCACATATTGTTTGAAGATAAGTAAATACGTACATATATGTTAAGAAGTTGAATACGGACAGAACTCCTTATCACCAAAAAAAAAGAAGAAAGTGCGCCAAATTTGAAACTCCTGCAGATGTCTGAACGTCAAATGTGGCAGCGCTATAACCACGTGATACCGCGGCCTTACGACAGTCTGGTATTGAAGGCGCTCTCTATTTAATATTACAACTCTTTGCCACACACCCATTGGGGTTCGAAAAATCAAAATGGCTCATAAATGGCAGCAGCATCAACGGCTTGTTTAAAAAAATCGTTAAAATATCTCATTTTAAAGTATTTTTTTTTAAAGTTGATTTTAGGGGATGAAAGTACAATTCGTTACTAATCTATGAAATTCTCTTTCTTTCGACACCCCATTTTTTACGATTCGTTGTGTTAAAGGGACTCAAAAGGTATCTTTATTACAGAAGTAATATATATGATTTTCGGATTTGTTTGAATGTAATAATAAATATATATTGAAAATTATTAATAACAATATTTTTACTTAATTAAATTTTAGATTTTGACTCATTGCTTCCAAGTGGAATATTTTCAATCTCGATAAAAAAAATGTTCCATTCATCAGAATTCCCATTTTAAATCTTTTCGATTTATTTCATTTGTATCGAAATTCCTTCTTCCATTGTAAAGTTCCTCACTTTTAAGAGGAAGTTTTGTTAAGTTAATTGTCCGATTGAGCTTTACTTCCCTCAAAAGCTTTTATCTAACTTCGAATAAGGCTGGAATGCTTTTAGTTTTCTTTAGCTTAACAAAAGTTAGATTTTAATAAAATTCTTTAATATCGACCTTATATAGTGCACAGACGCCTTAAGTGCATTTTTCTTGAACTTTGACGACGTTAAGATTTAATATAAATCCTTAAATTGTAATCTGTACAATAAATCGGTGAAAAACGATTATTTTAATTGACAGCAATTGTTTTTCATTCCTTATAATACTCTACAAACTTCTAAATGCCCGTCCTGAAAAGTCAGGGAATTATAACTTATTCATAACAATAATAGAGCCCCAGTTACTCAGTTGGTAAGGCGTTCAGCTACTAATCAGAGGATTGGTCGTTCGAATCCGTGCAATGGACTTGACATAGAAAAGTAAAAAAGTAGTGATCTTACGATCGGAGGGTTGCCAGCTTCGCCACAAAAGTACTAGAAAGTCGTCCAGAATATCCAACAAATTATACTGGCGTGTATACGGGACTGGTGTACGATCAATCTGATCGGAGTCCAAAGTCCCGACGTCTATTGAAGGCGTTGGGTGCCAGTTCAGGTGTTTCCTCGTCATCTGACCATGGTTCTAAAATAACGAGGTGCATGTATGAATGTGTGTGTGAATGTGTATGTGTTCCCGGGTCTTTCCTTCGAGATTGACCCCGAACCACCGCCAATAGCCCACTGTGCAGCTGTAGTGCGACGTTAATTAACAAAACCAAACCAAACCAAACCATAACAATAATAAATCTCTATATATAAATGCGAAAGCCCTCGCCACTTCCTCAATCACTAACTCTCGTACTCTCCATGTTCCCAGGATGATGAAATTTGGTAAAACTGGTTATTACACTATAAACTGTTTCAACTTTGCTAAGTGGTACAACTTTCCCAGTTTTTGAAGAGGCCTCCGTGACCGAGTGGATTAGGCGTCAGCTGGGAATCCAAGGGTCCCCGGTTCAAACATTGCGATGGACTAGACTAAAGAATAGTAAAAAGTAGTGATATTGCGATCGGAGGGTTGCCAACTTCGCTACTAAAATACTAGAATGTCGTCCGGAACATCCACAAAAAATAACGGCGTGTATACGGGATTGGTGCACGATAAATCTGATCGGGGTCCAAAGTCCCGACGTCTATTGAAGGCGTTGGGTGCCAGCTCAGGTGTTGTCCTCGTCATCTGACCATGGTTTAAAAATACGAGGCATCGTTCCCGTATCTTTCCTTCGAGATAGACCCCGAACCGTCGCCAATAGCCCACTGTACAGCTCTAGTGAGACGTTAATTAACCAAACCAAACAAGTTTTTGAAGAAAAAAAAAATTTGTCACTTTGCCAAGTTCCTTAATCAACCAATGTTAGAGGCGCCACTGTTTTAACCACACTGAAATTGTTTGGTTTGGTTAATTAACGGCTACAGCCGCACTACAGCTACACTAACACTACAGCTGCACATTGGGCTATTGACAGCAGCGCGCAGACTTGACCCTAAATTATTGCATTTTTACACTTTTCAGTCTTAACCAGTTGTTTACATGTCTTTAATAGTCCCTTTTTTTTCGATTTGTTAAACAGGAGTTTTTGAATGGCTACGAAAGTGCTCCGCCCTGCCCTTTCATTCAAACGTAAGTAAAAACTAATTGTTTTTCGTTATAAAGCATAAATTACCCTTTCATAATCACTTTTAGATGCAAATCTTTTATTGCATTTAGGTTTAATTATATAACTTGGCAATGTTGCAACAGAAAGTTGTTTGCATGTCTTTAAAAGTCCCTTTCTTTTCGACTTGTTAAACAGGAGTTTTTGAAAGGCTACGAAATTGCCTCGCCCTGCCCTTTCATTCAAACGTAAGTAAAAACTAATTGTTTTTCGTTATAAAGCATAAATTACCCTTTCATAATCACTTTTAGATGCAAATCTTTTATTGCATTTAGGTTTAATTATATAACTTGGCAATGTTGCAACAGAAAGTTGTTTACATGTCTTTAAAAGTCCCTTTCTTTTCGACTTGTTAAACAGGAGTTTTTGAAAGGCTACGAAATTGCCTCGCCCTGCCCTTTCATTCAAACGTAAGTAAAAACTAATTGTTTTTCGTTATAAATCATAAATTACCCTTTCATAATCACTTTTAGATGCAAATCTTTTATTGCATTTAGGTTTAATTATATAACTTGGCAATGTTGCAACAGAAAGTTGTTTACATGTCTTTAAAAGTCCCTTTCTTTTCGACTTGTTAAACAGGAGTTTTTGAAAGGCTACGAAATTGCCTCGCCCTGCCCTTTCATTCAAACGTAAGTAAAAACTAATTGTTTTTCGTTATAAAGCATAAATTACCCTTTCATAATCACTTTTAGATGCAAATCTTTTATTGCATTTAGGTTTAATTATATAACTTGGCAATGTTGCAACAGAAAGTTGTTTACATGTCTTTAAAAGTCCCTTTCTTTTCGACTTGTTAAACAGGAGTTTTTGAATGGCTACGAAAGTGCTCCGCCCTGCCCTTTCATTCAAACGTAAGTAAAAACTAATTGTTTTGCATTATAAAGCATAAATTCCCCCTTCATAATCACTTTTAGATGGAAATTTTTTATTGCATTTATATTTAATTATATAACTTGGCAATGTTCCAACAGGAATCTTGGTGAAAATGGTACAACTTTACCAACCTAGAACTGCATCATTTCCTCAAATTCTTGTATATTTTTTTCAAATCGCGTGGTTTTCGTGTTTGTTTACAGGCTAAGATACATTAAGACTGAGTTAGTAGGCCACAGGTATCAAACTTATGATTGCCATTTTCTGTCGTCTAAGTTAATAAGTAAATGAACAGTGGAATAGCAGCTGAAGGGTACACTGGAAAATTAAAGTACTTAAAAATGAGTACCTGAACCTACCAGTTTTTCTTTGAGTACAATTGCATCGTAAATGAGCGATGACGTACTCAAATTTAAGTAATATTATTTTCTCAAACATGAGCAGTGTGATAATATTGCTAATATCAGCTTCTGTTCAAACCATCTTCACAAAGCGACCTGACAAACTTTAAGTAGTTGTTCAGAAGATGGTTTTCCACGCCTTTTGTTGTGAATTGCTTAAATGGAAACTGGGTTATTACAATTGAATGATCTTACTTCCCATTCTTTTGGCACACCTTTTTAACATTTCTACTGTTTATAACTTCTTCATGTCGCCCTGGTAGTACAATGGACAAGGCACTGGGCTGTGGTGCCTGAAGATCTCGGTTCGATTCCGGGTAAGTCTTGGTTATAATTGTCGATATTTATTGAAAGGGATTTCTGAAGGCAGTCTATGTAGGCAAGCAAATGCTTTACTCATTTTTGAGTACATGTCTTTTTCAAACATAAAACTTATATATTCGGAGCTATGATAAACATAGAATTTACTCAAAAATGAGTACATTTTACTTGTTTTTGAGTACCTATTTTTAACAGTGTATAATGTCCCTCAGAAATTGGCACAGCTACAAGATACTCATCACTCAATCTCATACAACTCAAACCCACAGTAACTGCTCATTATGACTTGAGACCAATTTACTTACTCATCACTATGCCCTACTTTCCATCTACCCAGGAATATGAAATTTAACAGAGTTGTTCTTTACGATACAAGAAGAAAAATTCAACTGTCTGTGTTTTTCTATCTAATGTATCCCCCGCGAGATTAAAATAACAAACTCTTAATATAATAACTGTATTTTTATTAATTAATAAAAAATAATAATTATTTAATATTTTTAGTATTTTATAACTATATAGTTTATAAATATTTTAATTGTATCTATATTATGATTTATTTTCTTCCCGTAAGTAGAACGGGTATTTCAGCTAGTCGATATATATGACCATGGTTATAATTCAAATATCCATTCCATAGAATAAAAATTTAAAAAAAAAAAAAAAAATTATTGCTTAAAAGTTTTTTAATTAAAATATTAAATTATATATATTTTTATTTAGGTATATAATCTCTACTTATATTTAATTCTCAACAGTTACGCATTTTTTAAGAAAGTAAAAAGATTTAATTAGCAAGTTGGATTTAAAATTATATATTGTTTTTAGCGTTCTATTTTTTTTAAATATTGTTTCAGCAAATCATCCTTAGCGAACAAATCATCCTTAGCGATTTGAAACACGACCAAAAAATCAATCGCCCATATACACATTTCACCATAGAAATAATTAACTCTTGATTTTTCTATTTTCTATTGCATTATGTTTATAGTATTTTTTTTATGAAATAAGGGTTAACCAAAAGAAATTAAATCCTTAGTTCGAAGAAAACTTCATTTGGTTTCAGTATTCTTTTTATCGACATCAACAACACAAATAAAATCTTTTCGACTTTAGTATTTCTGCGTTTCGTAGCGCATAATGCCTGACTTTATTTTTCAGAACTGAGTTTAAATCGAAATGTTATTCTTTAAGTGGGCGTCTTTGTCGTATTTAAATGTGTTTTTTGTCCATATTCGAAAGACGTCTTCGTCCGTTGTCTTAAAATTTAAATAAGTTAAAGGATTAATTACTGGAAATCGTTTTCTTCTGACAAAAATAACGTAAATTAGTTGTATACTTTTTTTTGCAGCTTATTATAAGAAACGTTTTAATTATGCTCTGCTATTTCTTTTTCTTTATGTTATACAAAATACAATTTCAGCTTTTCACTGATCATTGGACAAAGAGTTTTCGTAAAATCCTGAATTCGTACTTTCTGAACATGTTGGAGATTTTAATCGATGTAAAGGGGTTTCATAAATTGTTGGCGATATTCATTGTTTGGCGATGTTCATTGTTTGGCGATGGTCGTTGTTTGGCGATGTTCATTGTTTGGCGATGGTCATGGTTTGGCGATGGTCATTTTTTGGCGATGGTCATTTTTTGGCGGTGGTCAATGTTTGGCGATGTTCATTGTTTGGCGATGGTCATTGTTTGGCGGTGGTCAATGTTTGGCACTGGTCATAATTTGGCGATGGTCATTGTTTGGCGATGTTCATTGGTTGGCAATAGTCATTGTTTGGCGATGGTCAATGTTTGGCGATGATCATTATTTCGCGATGGTCATTGTTTGGCGATGGTCATTGTTTGGCGATGTTCATTGTTTGGCGGTTGTCAATGTTTGGCGATGGTCATTGTTTGGCGATGGTCATTGTTTGGCGATGGTCATTGTTTGGCGATGGTCATTGTTTGGCGATGTTCATTGGTTGGCAATAGTCATTGTTTGGCGATGGTCAATGTTTGGCGATGATCATTATTTGGCGATGGTCATTGTTTGGCGATGGTCATTGTTTGGCGATGGTCATTGTTTGGCAATGGTCAATGTTTGGCACTGGTCATTATTTGGCGATGTTCATTGTTTGGCGACGTCAACGTTTGGCGATGGTCATTATTTGGCGATGGTCATTGTCTGGCGATGGTTATTGTTTGGCGATGGTCATTGTTTGGTGATGTTCATTGTTTGAAGATGGTCATTGTTTGGTGATACAAATACAAATACAAATACAAATATTGACGACCAACAACAGGCTCAAGGCCCAAGAAGGTTGGTCCATCTAGTACCTCTTAACTATCCCCCAATGCATATCTAACTTCTTCTTAAATTCCGTTACTCCTTTACAATTAACAATATTCACTGGCAAGTTGTTCCATTTGTCTATTACCCAATTATAGAAATAGTGTTTTCTCCCTTCCCGATTAAAATGGGATTTGTTTAACTTAAACCCATGACCTCTCGTTCTATCACTCATATTAAAATCTAAACCCTCCACATCTCCTTGTTTGATAAATTTGAATAGTTGAATCAAATCTCCCCTAACCCTTCTCTCTTCCAGAGTATACATATTCAAATTTCTTAATCTTTCTTCATAATTCATGCCTGAAAACCTTTGAACCATTTTAGTAGCCCTGTGCTGAATTTTCTCCAACAATTCAATGTATTTTTTAAGATATGGTGACCAGAACTGTACAGCATACTCAAGATGTGGCCTTACTAAACCTCTGTACAATGGCAGGATAATATCCTTAGATTTGGATGAAACACTTTTCCTGATGTACCCCAACATTCTATTAGCTTTTTTGCTGTCCGGTCATTGTTAGGCTGTTTAACTACGCATAATAAACCACTCTTTCTAAAACCACTACTGTGTTTTACTCTAAAAAAGGTGCTACTGTAAAAAATGAGTATATGAACTTACTTGTTTTTACATTGTATTGCAAATGAGGGATGACGTACTCAAATTTAAGCAACCGTATTTTGCAAAAAGGAGCAGAATGCTAATATCAGCTTCTGTTCAAGCAATCTTAACAAAGAGGCCTGAAAAACTTAGAATATTTGTTGAAAAGTTGGTTTTCCACATTATTTGATATCAATTGCTTAAATGAAAACTGTGTTATTAAGACTCAAATTATCTTACTGCCACACCTTTTAAACATTACTCCTATTTGTAACTTCTTCATGTCGCTCCGGTCAATTTTTAATTTTACGAACGGCTCTGGTAGTACAACGGATAAGGCCCTGGGCTTCGGTGTGAACGACATGAAGTAGACGGATTGGGTTTGATTCCCGTTTAGTCCTGGTTGTAATTGTTGAATTTTATAGAAAGTGATTTATGAAGGCAAGCAACTGCTCGTTTTACTCATTTTTGAGTACATGTCTTTTTCACTAATGAAACTTGTGTATTCGGAGTTATTATAAGCATCGAATGTAATCGAAAATTAGTACCTTCTACTTAATTTTGAGTACCTATTTTTAGCAGTGTTGTTGCTACTAAAACTAGCTAAGGGACTTGGTTAAAATATAAGTGAAGTAGTTGGGTGAAAATATTATTTTAAAAATATTAATATAAAAATAATAATATAAAAATATTAATATAAAAATATTAATATAAAAATATTAATATAAAAATATCAATATAAAAATATAATATAAACATATTAATATAAAAATATTAATATAAAAATATTTATATAAAAATATTAATATAAAAATATTCATATAAAAATATTAATATAAAAATATTAATATAAAAATATTAATATGAAAATATTAATATAAAAATATTAATATAAAAATATTAATATAAAAATATTAATATAAAAATATTAATAAAAAAATATTAATATAAAAATATTAATATAAATATATTAACATAAAAATATTAACATAAATATTAATTTAAAAATATTAACATAAAAATATTAACATAAAAATATTAATATAAAAATATCAATATAAAAATATAATATAAAAATATTAATATAAAAATATTTATATCAAATATTAATATAAAAATATTAATATAAAAATATTAATATGAAAATATTAATATGAAAATATTAATATAAAAATATTAATATAAAAATATTAATATAAAAATATAAATATGAAAATATTAATATAAAAATATTAATATAAAAATATCAATATAAAAATATTAATATAAAAATATTTATATAAAAATATTAATATAAAAATATTAATATAAAAATATTAATAAAAAAATATTAATATGAAAATATTAATATGAAAATATTAATATAAAAATATTAATATAAAAATATTAATATAAAAATATTAATATAAAAATATTAATATAAAAATATTAATATAAAAATATTAATATAGTTAAAAGTGGAGTACCACAGGGTTCTGTGTTAGGTCCACTTTTATTTATTATTTTTATTGATGATATCAGTTGGGAGATTGGGAGCAAGGTCAGCATCTTTGCAGATGATTTAAAAATTATGAGGACTGTGAATTCTGGGGAACAAATAGAGCAATTACAAGGTGATTTAACAAAAATATCAGAATGGGCTGTTAAATGGGGTATGTCTTTTAATATCAGTAAATGTCAAGTGTTGCACATGGGTATCAAAAATAGTAAGGCTGCATATGTTTTACAGGGTGCAGAAATCAAAAATAGTGAGATTGTAAGCGATCTGGGTGTGTTGGTAAATGAGGATTTTAAAATGAGTCATCAATGTACAGTGGCTAGCAAAAAAGCTAATAGAATGTTGGGGTACATCAGGAAAAGTGTTTCATCAAAATCTAAGGATATTATCTTGCCATTGTACAGAGGTTTAGTAAGGCCACATCTTGAGTATGCTGTACAGTTCTGGTCACCATATCTTAAAAAAGACATTGCATTGTTAGAGAAAATTCAGCACAGGGCTACTAAAATGGTTCAAGGGTTCTCAGGCATGAATTATGAAGATAGATTAAGAAATTTGAATATGTATACTCTGGAAGAAAGAAGGGTTAGGGGAGATTTGATTCAACTATTCAAATTTATCAAACAAGGAGATGTGGAGGATTTAGATTTTAATATGAGTGATAGAACGTGAGGTCATGGGTTTAAGTTAAACAAATCCCATTTTAATCGGGAAGGGAGAAAACACTATTTCTATAATAGGGTAATAGACAAATGGAACAACTTGCCAGTGAATATTGTTAATTGTAAAGGAGTAACGGATTTTAAGAAGAAGTTAGATATGCATTGGGGGATAGTTAAGAGGTACTAGATGGACCAACCTTGTTGGGCCTTGAGCCTGTTGTTGGTCGTCAATATTTGTATATTAACATAAAAATATTAACATAAATATTAATTTAAAAATATTAACATAAAAATATTAACATAAAAATATTAATATAAAAATATTAATATAAAAATATTAATATAAAAATATCAATATAAAAATATAATATAAAAATATTAATATAAAAATATTAATATAAAAATATTAATATAAAAATATTAATATAAAAATATTAATATAAAAATATTAATATAAATATATTAATATAAAAATATTAACATAAAAATATTAACATAAATATTAATATAAAAATATTAACATAAAAATATTAATATAAAAATATTAATATAAAAATATTAATATAAAAATATTAATATAAAAATATTAATATAAAAATATTAATATAAATATATTAACATAAAAATATTAACATAAATATTAATTTAAAAATATTAACATAAAAATATTAATATAAAAATACATGTATATAAAAATATTAATATAAAAATATTAATATAAAAATATTAATACAAAAATATTAATACAAAAATATTAATATAAAAATATTAATATAAAAATATTAATATAAAAATATTAATATAAAAATATTAATATAAAAATATTAATATAAAAATATTAATATAAAAATATTGATATATATATTAACATAAAAATATTAACATAAAAATATTAATATAAAAATATTAATATAAAAATATTAATATAAAAATATTAGGTAATATAAAAATGTTAATATAAAAACATGTATATAAAAATATGTATATAAAAATATGTATATAAAAATATTAATATAAAAATATTAATACAAAAATATTATTACAAAAATATTAATATAAAAATATTAATATAAAAACATGTATATAAAAATATGTATATAAAAATATTAATATAAAAATATTAATACAAAAATATTAATACAAAAATATTAATATAAAAATATTAATATAAAAATATTAATATAAAAATATTAATATAAAAATATTAATATAAAAATATTAATATAAAAATATTAATATAAAAATATTAATATAAAAATATTAATATTTTATTATGACAATACAGCTAAATGCGATACAAGCAAAGACTACTAACAGAAAAGAGCTTTTGTCAACTTCAAATTTTTGTTACTTACACCATTTATCGTACAACCCACTTGTACGTTACCTAATTCCCTGACAAGCGAATTTCCTTAACTGCGGTCGTAATTAAATTACCTATTATATTTGAGATTTCTTCTTGAAATGAAAGTTTCTATAAGTTTTCCCACGATATCCCACTGAACTGATGGAAATTCCATCCAACAGACTTAAAGTAAAAGAAAAGGAGCAGACAATAAGTATTTTACAATCAGAAACGAATTAAAACTGCCTTTGTTCTTCTTCAGGGAGTTAGTGGGATTAGACTTGCCATAACAATGTTTTCCCTCACTTCGTTAAAATTTAACAATGTAGAAAATTAATATATTGTACTTTTTACAATGGGGACAGGAACTTCAGTATTGGTTTCTCGATTGCATTGAATCTCTTATTACACTTCATTAAAATAGAAACCCTTTTCAATGGTACTTAATGGTTTAAGTTGGTTAGATTGGTATTAGCTGTAACTATATTTGTGCAATAAAATGTTTTCAAATAATAATATTTAACAAGCAATTATTTATTAAACGATTGTTGCTAATTATAAAAAATAAAATTTAATTCTCGGAAACGGTACAGAATATTTTAATTCATGAGCAAACATTAAATGGTATTTCATTGAATTATTTTAACTATATTGTAAGAAAATTAAACAAAAAGTTTGGAAATATATTCACATCATTTTTAGTCTACCTACATTGTAAAAAAAGGTACTTAAAAATGAGTACCTGAACATACTCGTTTTTTTAAGTACAATAGCATCATAAATGATATATAACTTACTCAAATTTAAATAATTATATTTTCTCGAAAATTAGCAGTGTTATATATTATTGATAATCTCAGCTTCTGTCTGAACTACACGACCTGATAACTTAAAATAGTTGTTCAGAAGATGGTTTTATACTATTTGTTGTAAATTGCTTAAATGGAAACTGGGTTATTACAATTGAATGATCTTACTTCCCATTCTTTTGGCACACCTTTTTAACATTTCTACTGTTTATAACTTCTTCATGTCGCCCTGGTAGTACAACGGATATGTTCCAACTGGGCTGCGGTGCCTGAGAATTTGGGTTCGATTCCTGGTAAGTCTTGGTTGTAATTCTTGATATTTATTGAAAGTGATTTATGTTGACAAGCTATGTAGGCAAGCAATTGCTCTTTTTATTCATATTTACTAATTTTACTCATTTTTGTGAACATGTCTTTTTCAGAAATGAAACTTATGTATTTGTAGCTATGATAAGCATCGACTGTATTCAAAAATGAGTACATTTTATTTATTTTTAGGTACTTATTTTCAACAGTGTATATTTGTGCAATTAAATATTTTCAAAGAACAATATTTAACAAGCAATTATTTATGAAACGCGTGTTGCTTATTATTAAAAATAATTTTTAAATCAAGTGTGTTTAGTGCTGTGGCAGCGGTATACAATGGTTCACTTCATGAGCAGACATTAATGATATTTCATTTAAAAATATAAATTATGTTGTAAGAAAATGAAATAAAAAATTTGAAAAGTATTCACGTAATTTTTAGTCTTTCTAGTATTATTATTTTACAAGTCAACTGTACCCGTCGTCTTTGTTGCCTAATGGGGTCCCGCAGTCAACAAGTTAAGAAGAATCAGAAAAATAAAGATTTAAAGCACACAATATTGTCCCCCCTTCTCCTATAACATATCATGAATTTATTTGTACCGATGTCATAATCGAAGGGTTGTGGGTTCAAGCCTCGTCATGATATCTCCTCGTATTCTGATCCCTGAACTCTAACTGTAAATTCTGGAACGCTCATAACCAAGGCCGTAACCAGGATTTGTTTTCGGTGGGGCTATGGTTGAAGGTTTAATTTCCGTTGTTACTACAACACGAAGACAAACTTTTCCTTTATATATTTCGTATGGTATCTAAACAATTTTCTAAACTATTTGATGCAGTTTCTACCTCAATATTTCATATACTGTTCATGCTAAAATATGCCGAATTGTAGTGTTTTGGATATTTTTTTTTAATTTTACATTAAAACACATTTTAAATGCCTATTCTGTGAAATCCATTTTAACCAATAATAAGTGGATAAGTGGAAAAAAATATATAGTTTTGGAGATACGCAAATTGATTCTACATGTAGAAAATATAAAATGTTTGAACATATTTAACATTTCTATAACGATTTGAGAAGAATTTGAGTATTCTGACCACTGAACTGTAACTGTAAATTCTGGAACGCTCATAACCAAGGCCGTAGCCAGGATTTTTTTTCGGTGAGGGTTATGGTTGAAGGTTTAATTTCCGTTGTTACTACAACACGAAGACAAACTTTTCCTTTATAATTTTCGTATGGTATCTAAACAATTTTCTAAACTATTTGATGCAGTTTCTACCTCAATATTTCATATACTGTTCATGCTAAAATATGCCGAATTGTAGTGTTTTGGATATTTTTTTTTTAATTTTACATTAAAACACATTTTAAATGCCTATTCTGTGAAATCCATTTTAACCAATAATAAGTGGATAAGTGGAAAAAAATATATAGTTTTGGAGATACGCAAATTGATTCTACATGTAGAAAATATAAAATGTTTGAACATATTTAACATTTCTATAACGATTTGAGAAGAATTTGAGCATTCTGACCACTGAACTGTAACTGTAAATTCTGGAACGCTCATAACCAAGGCCGTAGTCAGGATTTTTTTTCGGTGGGGGTTATGGTTGAAGGTTTAATTTCCGTTGTTACTACAACACGAAGACAAACTTTTCCTTTATAATTTTTGTATGGTATCTAAACAATTTTCTAAACTATTTGATGCAGTTTCTACCTCAATATTTCATATACTGTTCATGCTAAAATATGCCGAATTGTAGTGTTTTGGATATTTTTTTTTTAATTTTACATTAAAACACATTTTAAATGCCTATTCTGTGAAATCCATTTTAACCAATAATAAGTGGATAAGTGGAAAAAAATATATAGTTTTGGAGATACGCAAATTGATTCTACATGTAGAAAATATAAAATGTTTGAACATATTTAACATTTCTATAACGATTTGAAAAGAATTTGAGCATTCTGACCACTGAACTGTAACTGTAAATTCTGGAACGCTCATAACCAAGGCCGTAGTCAGGATTTGTTTTCGGTGGGGCTATGGTTGAAGGTTTAATTTCCGTTGTTACTACAACACGAAGACAAACTTTTCCTTTATAATTTTCGTATGGTATCTAAACAATTTTCTAAACTATTTGATGCAGTTTCTACCTCAATATTTCATATACTGTTCATGCTAAAATATGCCGAATTGTAGTGTTTTGGATATTTTTTTTTTAATTTTACATTAAAACACATTTTAAATGCCTATTCTGTGAAATCCATTTTAACCAATAATAAGTGGATAAGTGGAAAAAAATATATAGTTTTGGAGATACGCAAATTGATTCTACATGTAGAAAATATAAAATGTTTGAACATATTTAACATTTCTATAACGATTTGAGAAGAATTTGAGTATTCTGACCACTGAACTGTAACTGTAAATTCTGGAACGCTCATAACCAAGGCCGTAGCCAGGATTTTTTTTCGGTGAGGGTTATGGTTGAAGGTTTAATTTCCGTTGTTACTACAACACGAAGACAAACTTTTCCTTTATAATTTTCGTATGGTATCTAAACAATTTTCTAAACTATTTGATGCAGTTTCTACCTCAATATTTCATATACTGTTCATGCTAAAATATGCCGAATTGTAGTGTTTTGGATATTTTTTTTTTAATTTTACATTAAAACACATTTTAAATGCCTATTCTGTGAAATCCATTTTAACCAATAATAAGTGGATAAGTGGAAAAAAATATATAGTTTTGGAGATACGCAAATTGATTCTACATGTAGAAAATATAAAATGTTTGAACATATTTAACATTTCTATAACGATTTGAGAAGAATTTGAGTATTCTGACCACTGAACTGTAACTGTAAATTCTGGAACGCTCATAACCAAGGCCGTAGCCAGGATTTTTTTTCGGTGAGGGTTATGGTTGAAGGTTTAATTTCCGTTGTTACTACAACACGAAGACAAACTTTTCCTTTATAATTTTCGTATGGTATCTAAACAATTTTCTAAACTATTTGATGCAGTTTCTACCTCAATATTTCATATACTGTTCATGCTAAAATATGCCGAATTGTAGTGTTTTGGATCTTTTTTTTTTAATTTTACATTAAAACACATTTTAAATGCCTATTCTGTGAAATCCATTTTAACCAATAATAAGTGGATAAGTGGAAAAAAATATATAGTTTTGGAGATACGCAAATTGATTCTACATGTAGAAAATATAAAATGTTTGAACATATTTAACATTTCTATAACGATTTGAGAAGAATTTGAGCATTCTGACCACTGAACTGTAACTGTAAATTCTGGAACGCTCATAACCAAGGCCGTAGTCAGGATTTTTTTTCGGTGGGGGTTATGGTTGAAGGTTTAATTTCCGTTGTTACTACAACACGAAGACAAACTTTTCCTTTATAATTTTCGTATGGTATCTAAACAATTTTCTAAACTATTTGATGCAGTTTCTACCTCAATATTTCATATACTGTTCATGCTAAAATATGCCGAATTGTAGTGTTTTGGATATTTTTTTTTTAATTTTACATTAAAACACATTTTAAATGCCTATTCTGTGAAATCCATTTTAACCAATAATAAGTGGATAAGTGGAAAAAAATATATAGTTTTGGAGATACGCAAATTGATTCTACATGTAGAAAATATAAAATGTTTGAACATATTTAACATTTCTATAACGATTTGAGAAGAATTTGAGCATTCTAACCACTGAACTGTAACTGTAAATTCTGGAACGCTCATAACCAAGGCCGTAGCCAGGATTTTTTTTCGGTGGGGGTTATGGTTGAAGGTTTAATTTCCGTTGTTACTACAACACGAAGACAAACTTTTCCTTTATAATTTTCGTATGGTATCTAAACAATTTTCTAAACTATTTGATGCAGTTTCTACCTCAATATTTCATATACTGTTCATGCTAAAATATGCCGAATTGTAGTGTTTTGGATATTTTTTTTTTAATTTTACATTAAAACACATTTTAAATGCCTATTCTGTGAAATCCATTTTAACCAATAATAAGTGGATAAGTGGAAAAAAATATATAGTTTTGGAGATACGCAAATTGATTCTACATGTAGAAAATATAAAATGTTTGAACATATTTAACATTTCTATAACGATTTGAAAAGAATTTGAGCATTCTGACCACTGAACTGTAACTGTAAATTCTGGAACGCTCATAACCAAGGCCGTAGTCAGGATTTTTTTTCGGTGGGGGTTATGGTTGAAGGTTTAATTTCCGTTGTTACTACAACACGAAGACAAACTTTTCCTTTATAATTTTCGTATGGTATCTAAACAATTTTCTAAACTATTTGATGCAGTTTCTACCTCAATATTTCATATACTGTTCATGCTAAAATATGCCGAATTGTAGTGTTTTGGATATTTTTTTTTTAATTTTACATTAAAACACATTTTAAATGCCTATTCTGTGAAATCCATTTTAACCAATAATAAGTGGATAAGTGGAAAAAAATATATAGTTTTGGAGATACGCAAATTGATTCTACATGTAGAAAATATAAAATGTTTGAACATATTTAACATTTCTATAACGATTTGAAAAGAATTTGAGCATTCTGACCACTGAACTGTAACTGTAAATTCTGGAACGCTCATAACCAAGGCCGTAGTCAGGATTTTTTTTCGGTGGGGGTTATGGTTGAAGGTTTAATTTCCGTTGTTACTACAACACGAAGACAAACTTTTCCTTTATAATTTTCGTATGGTATCTAAGCAATTTTCTAAACTATTTGATGCAGTTTCTACCTCAATATTTCATATACTGTTCATGCTAAAATATGCCGAATTGTAGTGTTTTGGATATTTTTTTTTTAATTTTACATTAAAACACATTTTAAATGCCTATTCTGTGAAATCCATTTTAACCAATAATAAGTGGATAAGTGGAAAAAAATATATAGTTTTGGAGATACGCAAATTGATTCTACATGTAGAAAATATAAAATGTTTGAACATATTTAACATTTCTATAACGATTTGAGAAGAATTTGAGCATTCTGACCACTGAACTGTAACTGTAAATTCTGGAACGCTCATAACCAAGGCCGTAGCCAGGATTTTTTTTCGGTGGGGGTTATGGTTGAAGGTTTAATTTCCGTTGTTACTACAACACGAAGACAAACTTTTCCTTTATAATTTTCGTATGGTATCTAAACAATTTTCTAAACTATTTGATGCAGTTTCTACCTCAATATTTCATATACTGTTCATGCTAAAATATGCCGAATTGTAGTGTTTTGGATATTTTTTTTTTAATTTTACATTAAAACACATTTTAAATTCCTATTCTCTGAAATCCATTTTAACCAATAATAAGTGGATAAGTGGAAAAAAATATATAGTTTTGGAGATACGCAAATTGATTCTACATGTAGAAAATATAAAATGTTTGAACATATTTAACATTTCTATAACGATTTGAGAAGAATTTGAGCATTCTGACCACTGAACTGTAACTGTAAATTCTGGAACGCTCATAACCAAGGCCGTAGCCAGGATTTTTTTTCGGTGGGGGTTATGGTTGAAGGTTTAATTTCCGTTGTTACTACAACACGAAGACAAACTTTTCCTTTATAATTTTCGTATGGTATCTAAACAATTTTCTAAACTATTTGATGCAGTTTCTACCTCAATATTTCATATACTGTTCATGCTAAAATATGCCGAATTGTAGTGTTTTGGATATTTTTTTTTTAATTTTACATTAAAACACATTTTAAATGCCTATTCTGTGAAATCCATTTTAACCAATAATAAGTGGATAAGTGGAAAAAAATATATAGTTTTGGAGATACGCAAATTGATTCTACATGTAGAAAATATAAAATGTTTGAACATATTTAACATTTCTATAACGATTTGAAAAGAATTTGAGCATTCTGACCACTGAACTGTAACTGTAAATTCTGGAACGCTCATAACCAAGGCCGTAGTCAGGATTTTTTTTCGGTGGGGGTTATGGTTGAAGGTTTAATTTCCGTTGTTACTACAACACGAAGACAAACTTTTCCTTTATAATTTTCGTATGGTATCTAAACAATTTTCTAAACTATTTGATGCAGTTTCTACCTCAATATTTCATATACTGTTCATGCTAAAATATGCCGAATTGTAGTGTTTTGGATATTTTTTTTTTAATTTTACATTAAAACACATTTTAAATGCCTATTCTGTGAAATCCATTTTAACCAATAATAAGTGGATAAGTGGAAAAAAATATATAGTTTTGGAGATACGCAAATTGATTCTACATGTAGAAAATATAAAATGTTTGAACATATTTAACATTTCTATAACGATTTGAGAAGAATTTGAGCATTCTGACCACTGAACTGTAACTGTAAATTCTGGAACGCTCATAACCAAGGCCGTAATCAGGATTTTTTTTCGGTGGGGGTTATGGTTGAAGGTTTAATTTCCGTTGTTACTACAACACGAAGACAAACTTTTCCTTTATAATTTTCGTATGGTATCTAAACAATTTTCTAAACTATTTGATGCAGTTTCTACCTCAATATTTCATATACTGTTCATGCTAAAATATGCCGAATTGTAGTGTTTTGGATATTTTTTTTTTAATTTTACATTAAAACACATTTTAAATGCCTATTCTGTGAAATCCATTTTAACCAATAATAAGTGGATAAGTGGAAAAAAAATATATAGTTTCGGAGATACGCAAATTGATTCTACATGTAGAAAATATAAAATGTTTGAACATATTTAACATTTCTATAACGATTTGAGAAGAATTTGAGTATTCTGACCACTGAACTGTAACTGTAAATTCTGGAACGCTCATAACCAAGGCCGTAGCCAGGATTTTTTTTCGGTGGGGGTTATGGTTGAAGGTTTAATTTCCGTTGTTACTACAACACGAAGACAAACTTTTCCTTTATAATTTTCGTATGGTATCTAAACAATTTTCTAAACTATTTGATGCAGTTTCTACCTCAATATTTCATATACTGTTCATGCTAAAATATGCCGAATTGTAGTGTTTTGGATATTTTTTTTTTAATTTTACATTAAAACACATTTTAAATGCCTATTCTGTGAAATCCATTTTAACCAATAATAAGTGGATAAGTGGAAAAAAATATATAGTTTTGGAGATACGCAAATTGATTCTACATGTAGAAAATATAAAATGTTTGAACATATTTAACATTTCTATAACGATTTGAGAAGAATTTGAGCATTCTGACCACTGAACTGTAACTGTAAATTCTGGAACGCTCATAACCAAGGCCGTAGTCAGGATTTTTTTTCGGTGGGGGTTATGGTTGAAGGTTTAATTTCCGTTGTTACTACAACACGAAGACAAACTTTTCCTTTATAATTTTCGTATGGTATCTAAACAATTTTCTAAACTATTTGATGCAGTTTCTACCTCAATATTTCATATACTGTTCATGCTAAAATATGCCGAATTGTAGTGTTTTGGATATTTTTTTTTAATTTTACATTAAAACACATTTTAAATGCCTATTCTGTGAAATCCATTTTAACCAATAATAAGTGGATAAGTGGAAAAAAATATATAGTTTTGGAGATACGCAAATTGATTCTACATGTAGAAAATATAAAATGTTTGAACATATTTAACATTTCTATAACGATTTGAAAAGAATTTGAGCATTCTGACCACTGAACTGTAACTGTAAATTCTGGAACGCTCATAACCAAGGCCGTAGTCAGGATTTTTTTTCGGTGGGGGTTATGGTTGAAGGTTTAATTTCCGTTGTTACTACAACACGAAGACAAACTTTTCCTTTATAATTTTCGTATGGTATCTAAGCAATTTTCTAAACTATTTGATGCAGTTTCTACATCAATATTTCATATACTGTTCATGCTAAAATATGCCGAATTGTAGTGTTTTGGATATTTTTTTTTTAATTTTACATTAAAACACATTTTAAATGCCTATTCTGTGAAATCCATTTTAACCAATAATAAGTGGATAAGTGGAAAAAAATATATAGTTTTGGAGATACGCAAATTGATTCTACATGTAGAAAATATAAAATGTTTGAACATATTTAACATTTCTATAACGATTTGAGAAGAATTTGAGCATTCTGACCACTGAACTGTAACTGTAAATTCTGGAACGCTCATAACCAAGGCCGTAGCCAGGATTTTTTTTCGGTGGGGGTTATGGTTGAAGGTTTAATTTCCGTTGTTACTACTACACGAAGACAAACTTTTCCTTTATAATTTTCGTATGGTATCTAAACAATTTTCTAAACTATTTGATGCAGTTTCTACCTCAATATTTCATATACTGTTCATGCTAAAATATGCCGAATTGTAGTGTTTTGGATATTTTTTTTTAATTTTACATTAAAACACATTTTAAATGCCTATTCTGTGAAATCCATTTTAACCAATAATAAGTGGATAAGTGGAAAAAAATATATAGTTTTGGAGATACGCAAATTGATTCTACATGTAGAAAATATAAAATATTTGAACATATTTAACATTTCTATAACGATTTGAGAAGAATTTGAGCATTCTGACCACTGAACTGTAACTGTAAATTCTGGAACGCTCATAACCAAGGCCGTAGCCAGGATTTTTTTTCGGTGGGGGTTATGGTTGAAGGTTTAATTTCCGTTGTTACTACAACACGAAGACAAACTTTTTCTTTATAATTTTCGTATGGTATCTAAACAATTTTCTAAACTATTTGATGCAGTTTCTACCTCAATATTTCATATACTGTTCATGCTAAAATATGCCGAATTGTAGTGTTTTGGATATTTTTTTTTAATTTTACATTAAAACACATTTTAAATGCCTATTCTGTGAAATCCATTTTAACCAATAATAAGTGGATAAGTGGAAAAAAATATATAGTTTTGGAGATACGCAAATTGATTCTACATGTAGAAAATATAAAATGTTTGAACATATTTAACATTTCTATAACGATTTGAGAAGAATTTGAGCATTCTGACCACTGAACTGTAACTGTAAATTCTGGAACGCTCATAACCAAGGCCGTAGCCAGGATTTTTTTTCGGTGGGGGTTATGGTTGAAGGTTTAATTTCCGTTGTTACTACAACACGAAGACAAACTTTTCCTTTATAATTTTCGTATGGTATCTAAGCAATTTTCTAAACTATTTGATGCAGTTTCTACCTCAATATTTCATATACTGTTCATGCTAAAATATGCCGAATTGTAGTGTTTTGGATATTTTTTTTTTAATTTTACATTAAAACACATTTTAAATGCCTATTCTGTGAAATCCATTTTAACCAATAATAAGTGGATAAGTGGAAAAAAATATATAGTTTTGGAGATACGCAAATTGATTCTACATGTAGAAAATATAAAATGTTTGAACATATTTAACATTTCTATAACGATTTGAAAAGAATTTGAGCATTCTGACCACTGAACTGTAACTGTAAATTCTGGAACGCTCATAACCAAGGCCGTAGTCAGGATTTTTTTTCGGTGGGGGTTATGGTTGAAGGTTTAATTTCCGTTGTTACTACAACACGAAGACAAACTTTTCCTTTATAATTTTCGTATGGTATCTAAACAATTTTCTAAACTATTTGATGCAGTTTCTACCTCAATATTTCATATACTGTTCATGCTAAAATATGCCGAATTGTAGTGTTTTGGATATTTTTTTTTTAATTTTACATTAAAACACATTTTAAATGCCTATTCTGTGAAATCCATTTTAACCAATAATAAGTGGATAAGTGGAAAAAAATATATAGTTTTGGAGATACGCAAATTGATTCTACATGTAGAAAATATAAAATGTTTGAACATATTTAACATTTCTATAACGATTTGAGAAGAATTTGAGCATTCTGACCACTGAACTGTAACTGTAAATTCTGGAACGCTCATAACCAAGGCCGTAGTCAGGATTTTTTTTCGGTGGGGGTTATGGTTGAAGGTTTAATTTCCGTTGTTACTACAACACGAAGACAAACTTTTCCTTTATAATTTTCGTATGGTATCTAAACAATTTTCTAAACTATTTGATGCAGTTTCTACCTCAATATTTCATATACTGTTCATGCTAAAATATGCCGAATTGTAGTGTTTTGGATATTTTTTTTTTAATTTTACATTAAAACACATTTTAAATGCCTATTCTGTGAAATCCATTTTAACCAATAATAAGTGGATAAGTGGAAAAAAATATATAGTTTTGGAGATACGCAAATTGATTCTACATGTAGAAAATATAAAATGTTTGAACATATTTAACATTTCTATAACGATTTGAGAAGAATTTGAGCATTCTGACCACTGAACTGTAACTGTAAATTCTGGAACGCTCATAACCAAGGCCGTAGCCAGGATTTTTTTTCGGTGGGGGTTATGGTTGAAGGTTTAATTTCCGTTGTTACTACTACACGAAGACAAACTTTTCCTTTATAATTTTCGTATGGTATCTAAACAATTTTCTAAACTATTTGATGCAGTTTCTACCTCAATATTTCATATACTGTTCATGCTAAAATATGCCGAATTGTAGTGTTTTGGATATTTTTTTTTTAATTTTACATTAAAACACATTTTAAATGCCTATTCTGTGAAATCCATTTTAACCAATAATAAGTGGATAAGTGGAAAAAAATATATAGTTTTGGAGATACGCAAATTGATTCTACATGTAGAAAATATAAAATATTTGAACATATTTAACATTTCTATAACGATTTGAGAAGAATTTGAGCATTCTGACCACTGAACTGTAACTGTAAATTCTGGAACGCTCATAACCAAGGCCGTAGCCAGGATTTTTTTTCGGTGGGGGTTATGGTTGAAGGTTTAATTTCCGTTGTTACTACAACACGAAGACAAACTTTTCCTTTATAATTTTCGTATGGTATCTAAACAATTTTCTAAACTATTTGATGCAGTTTCTACCTCAATATTTCATATACTGTTCATGCTAAAATATGCCGAATTGTAGTGTTTTGGATATTTTTTTTTTAATTTTACATTAAAACACATTTTAAATGCCTATTCTGTGAAATCCATTTTAACCAATAATAAGTGGATAAGTGGAAAAAAATATATAGTTTTGGAGATACGCAAATTGATTCTACATGTAGAAAATATAAAATGTTTGAACATATTTAACATTTCTATAACGATTTGAGAAGAATTTGAGCATTCTGACCACTGAACTGTAACTGTAAATTCTGGAACGCTCATAACCAAGGCCGTAGCCAGGATTTTTTTTCGGTGGGGGTTATGGTTGAAGGTTTAATTTCCGTTGTTACTACAACACGAAGACAAACTTTTCCTTTATAATTTTCGTATGGTATCTAAGCAATTTTCTAAACTATTTGATGCAGTTTCTACCTCAATATTTCATATACTGTTCATGCTAAAATATGCCGAATTGTAGTGTTTTGGATATTTTTTTTTTAATTTTACATTAAAACACATTTTAAATGCCTATTCTGTGAAATCCATTTTAACCAATAATAAGTGGATAAGTGGAAAAAAATATATAGTTTTGGAGATACGCAAATTGATTCTACATGTAGAAAATATAAAATGTTTGAACATATTTAACATTTCTATAACGATTTGAAAAGAATTTGAGCATTCTGACCACTGAACTGTAACTGTAAATTCTGGAACGCTCATAACCAAGGCCGTAGTCAGGATTTTTTTTCGGTGGGGGTTATGGTTGAAGGTTTAATTTCCGTTGTTACTACAACACGAAGACAAACTTTTCCTTTATAATTTTCGTATGGTATCTAAACAATTTTCTAAACTATTTGATGCAGTTTCTACCTCAATATTTCATATACTGTTCATGCTAAAATATGCCGAATTGTAGTGTTTTGGATATTTTTTTTTTAATTTTACATTAAAACACATTTTAAATGCCTATTCTGTGAAATCCATTTTAACCAATAATAAGTGGATAAGTGGAAAAAAATATATAGTTTTGGAGATACGCAAATTGATTCTACATGTAGAAAATATAAAATGTTTGAACATATTTAACATTTCTATAACGATTTGAGAAGAATTTGAGCATTCTGACCACTGAACTGTAACTGTAAATTCTGGAACGCTCATAACCAAGGCCGTAGTCAGGATTTTTTTTCGGTGGGGGTTATGGTTGAAGGTTTAATTTCCGTTGTTACTACAACACGAAGACAAACTTTTCCTTTATAATTTTCGTATGGTATCTAAACAATTTTCTAAACTATTTGATGCAGTTTCTACCTCAATATTTCATATACTGTTCATGCTAAAATATGCCGAATTGTAGTGTTTTGGATATTTTTTTTTTAATTTTACATTAAAACACATTTTAAATGCCTATTCTGTGAAATCCATTTTAACCAATAATAAGTGGATAAGTGGAAAAAAATATATAGTTTTGGAGATACGCAAATTGATTCTACATGTAGAAAATATAAAATGTTTGAACATATTTAACATTTCTATAACGATTTGAAAAGAATTTGAGCATTCTGACCACTGAACTGTAACTGTAAATTCTGGAACGCTCATAACCAAGGCCGTAGTCAGGATTTTTTTTCGGTGGGGGTTATGGTTGAAGGTTTAATTTCCGTTGTTACTACAACACGAAGACAAACTTTTCCTTTATAATTTTCGTATGGTATCTAAGCAATTTTCTAAACTATTTGATGCAGTTTCTACCTCAATATTTCATATACTGTTCATGCTAAAATATGCCGAATTGTAGTGTTTTGGATATTTTTTTTAATTTTACATTAAAACACATTTTAAATGCCTATTCTGTGAAATCCATTTTAACCAATAATAAGTGGATAAGTGGAAAAAAATATATAGTTTTGGAGATACGCAAATTGATTCTACATGTAGAAAATATAAAATGTTTGAACATATTTAACATTTCTATAACGATTTGAGAAGAATTTGAGCATTCTGACCACTGAACTGTAACTGTAAATTCTGGAACGCTCATAACCAAGGCCGTAGCCAGGATTTTTTTTCGGTGGGGGTTATGGTTGAAGGTTTAATTTCCGTTGTTACTACAACACGAAGACAAACTTTTCCTTTATAATTTTCTTATGGTATCTAAACAATTTTCTAAACTATTTGATGCAGTTTCTACCTCAATATTTCATATACTGTTCATGCTAAAATATGCCGAATTGTAGTGTTTTGGATATTTTTTTTTTAATTTTACATTAAAACACATTTTAAATGCCTATTCTGTGAAATCCATTTTAACCAATAATAAGTGGATAAGTGGAAAAAAATATATAGTTTTGGAGATACGCAAATTGATTCTACATGTAGAAAATATAAAATGTTTGAACATATTTAACATTTCTATAACGATTTGAGAAGAATTTGAGCATTCTGACCACTGAACTGTAACTGTAAATTCTGGAACGCTCATAACCAAGGCCGTAGCCAGGATTTTTTTTCGGTGGGGGTTATGGTTGAAGGTTTAATTTCCGTTGTTACTACAACACGAAGACAAACTTTTCCTTTATAATTTTCGTATGGTATCTAAACAATTTTCTAAACTATTTGATGCAGTTTCTACCTCAATATTTCATATACTGTTCATGCTAAAATATGCCGAATTGTAGTGTTTTGGATCTTTTTTTTTTAATTTTACATTAAAACACATTTTAAATGCCTATTCTGTGAAATCCATTTTAACCAATAATAAGTGGATAAGTGGAAAAAAATATATAGTTTTGGAGATACGCAAATTGATTCTACATGTAGAAAATATAAAATGTTTGAACATATTTAACATTTCTATAACGATTTGAGAAGAATTTGAGCATTCTGACCACTGAACTGTAACTGTAAATTCTGGAACGCTCATAACCAAGGCCGTAGTCAGGATTTTTTTTCGGTGGGGGTTATGGTTGAAGGTTTAATTTCCGTTGTTACTACAACACGAAGACAAACTTTTCCTTTATAATTTTCGTATGGTATCTAAACAATTTTCTAAACTATTTGATGCAGTTTCTACCTCAATATTTCATATACTGTTCATGCTAAAATATGCCGAATTGTAGTGTTTTGGATATTTTTTTTTTAATTTTACATTAAAACACATTTTAAATGCCTATTCTGTGAAATCCATTTTAACCAATAATAAGTGGATAAGTGGAAAAAAATATATAGTTTTGGAGATACGCAAATTGATTCTAGATGTAGAAAATATAAAATGTTTGAACATATTTAACATTTCTATAACGATTTGAAAAGAATTTGAGCATTCTGACCACTGAACTGTAACTGTAAATTCTGGAACGCTCATAACCAAGGCCGTAGTCAGGATTTTTTTTCGGTGGGGGTTATGGTTGAAGGTTTAATTTCCGTTGTTACTACAACACGAAGACAAACTTTTCCTTTATAATTTTCGTATGGTATCTAAGCAATTTTCTAAACTATTTGATGCAGTTTCTACCTCAATATTTCATATACTGTTCATGCTAAAATATGCCGAATTGTAGTGTTTTGGATATTTTTTTTTTAATTTTACATTAAAACACATTTTAAATGCCTATTCTGTGAAATCCATTTTAACCAATAATAAGTGGATAAGTGGAAAAAAATATATAGTTTTGGAGATACGCAAATTGATTCTACATGTAGAAAATATAAAATGTTTGAACATATTTAACATTTCTATAACGATTTGAGAAGAATTTGAGCATTCTGACCACTGAACTGTAACTGTAAATTCTGGAACGCTCATAACCAAGGCCGTAGCCAGGATTTTTTTTCGGTGGGGGTTATGGTTGAAGGTTTAATTTCCGTTGTTACTACAACACGAAGACAAACTTTTCCTTTATAATTTTCGTATGGTATCTAAACAATTTTCTAAACTATTTGATGCAGTTTCTACCTCAATATTTCATATACTGTTCATGCTAAAATATGCCGAATTGTAGTGTTTTGGATATTTTTTTTTTAATTTTACATTAAAACACATTTTAAATGCCTATTCTCTGAAATCCATTTTAACCAATAATAAGTGGATAAGTGGAAAAAAATATATAGTTTTGGAGATACGCAAATTGATTCTACATGTAGAAAATATAAAATGTTTGAACATATTTAACATTTCTATAACGATTTGAGAAGAATTTGAGCATTCTGACCACTGAACTGTAACTGTAAATTCTGGAACGCTCATAACCAAGGCCGTAGCCAGGATTTTTTTTCGGTGGGGGTTATGGTTGAAGGTTTAATTTCCGTTGTTACTACAACACGAAGACAAACTTTTCCTTTATAATTTTCGTATGGTATCTAAACAATTTTCTAAACTATTTGATGCAGTTTCTACCTCAATATTTCATATACTGTTCATGCTAAAATATGCCGAATTGTAGTGTTTTGGATATTTTTTTTTTAATTTTACATTAAAACACATTTTAAATGCCTATTCTGTGAAATCCATTTTAACCAATAATAAGTGGATAAGTGGAAAAAAATATATAGTTTTGGAGATACGCAAATTGATTCTACATGTAGAAAATATAAAATGTTTGAACATATTTAACATTTCTATAACGATTTGAAAAGAATTTGAGCATTCTGACCACTGAACTGTAACTGTAAATTCTGGAACGCTCATAACCAAGGCCGTAGTCAGGATTTTTTTTCGGTGGGGGTTATGGTTGAAGGTTTAATTTCCGTTGTTACTACAACACGAAGACAAACTTTTCCTTTATAATTTTCGTATGGTATCTAAACAATTTTCTAAACTATTTGATGCAGTTTCTACCTCAATATTTCATATACTGTTCATGCTAAAATATGCCGAATTGTAGTGTTTTGGATATTTTTTTTTTAATTTTACATTAAAACACATTTTAAATGCCTATTCTGTGAAATCCATTTTAACCAATAATAAGTGGATAAGTGGAAAAAAATATATAGTTTTGGAGATACGCAAATTGATTCTACATGTAGAAAATATAAAATGTTTGAACATATTTAACATTTCTATAACGATTTGAAAAGAATTTGAGCATTCTGACCACTGAACTGTAACTGTAAATTCTGGAACGCTCATAACCAAGGCCGTAGTCAGGATTTTTTTTCGGTGGGGGTTATGGTTGAAGGTTTAATTTCCGTTGTTACTACAACACGAAGACAAACTTTTCCTTTATAATTTTCGTATGGTATCTAAGCAATTTTCTAAACTATTTGATGCAGTTTCTACCTCAATATTTCATATACTGTTCATGCTAAAATATGCCGAATTGTAGTGTTTTGGATATTTTTTTTTTAATTTTACATTAAAACACATTTTAAATGCCTATTCTGTGAAATCCATTTTAACCAATAATAAGTGGATAAGTGGAAAAAAATATATAGTTTTGGAGATACGCAAATTGATTCTACATGTAGAAAATATAAAATGTTTGAACATATTTAACATTTCTATAACGATTTGAGAAGAATTTGAGCATTCTGACCACTGAACTGTAACTGTAAATTCTGGAACGCTCATAACCAAGGCCGTAGCCAGGATTTTTTTTCGGTGGGGGTTATGGTTGAAGGTTTAATTTCCGTTGTTACTACAACACGAAGACAAACTTTTCCTTTATAATTTTCGTATGGTATCTAAACAATTTTCTAAACTATTTGATGCAGTTTCTACCTCAATATTTCATATACTGTTCATGCTAAAATATGCCGAATTGTAGTGTTTTGGATATTTTTTTTTTAATTTTACATTAAAACACATTTTAAATGCCTATTCTCTGAAATCCATTTTAACCAATAATAAGTGGATAAGTGGAAAAAAATATATAGTTTTGGAGATACGCAAATTGATTCTACATGTAGAAAATATAAAATGTTTGAACATATTTAACATTTCTATAACGATTTGAGAAGAATTTGAGCATTCTGACCACTGAACTGTAACTGTAAATTCTGGAACGCTCATAACCAAGGCCGTAGCCAAGATTTTTTTTCGGTGGGGGTTATGGTTGAAGGTTTAATTTCCGTTGTTACTACAACACGAAGACAAACTTTTCCTTTATAATTTTCGTATGGTATCTAAACAATTTTCTAAACTATTTGATGCAGTTTCTACCTCAATATTTCATATACTGTTCATGCTAAAATATGCCGAATTGTAGTGTTTTGGATATTTTTTTTTTAATTTTACATTAAAACACATTTTAAATGCCTATTCTGTGAAATCCATTTTAACCA
The DNA here is from genome assembly GCA_963932185.1 of Troglohyphantes excavatus. Lineage (NCBI taxonomy): Eukaryota > Metazoa > Arthropoda > Arachnida > Araneae > Linyphiidae > Troglohyphantes > Troglohyphantes excavatus. The sequence goes on from OZ010668.1 coordinate 11,992,317, forward strand.
ATAATAAGTGGATAAGTGGAAAAAAATATATAGTTTTGGAGATACGCAAATTGATTCTACATGTAGAAAATATAAAATGTTTGAACATATTTAACATTTCTATAACGATTTGAAAAGAATTTGAGCATTCTGACCACTGAACTGTAACTGTAAATTCTGGAACGCTCATAACCAAGGCCGTAGTCAGGATTTTTTTTCGGTGGGGGTTATGGTTGAAGGTTTAATTTCCGTTGTTACTACAACACGAAGACAAACTTTTCCTTTATAATTTTCGTATGGTATCTAAACAATTTTCTAAACTATTTGATGCAGTTTCTACCTCAATATTTCATATACTGTTCATGCTAAAATATGCCGAATTGTAGTGTTTTGGATATTTTTTTTTTAATTTTACATTAAAACACATTTTAAATGCCTATTCTGTGAAATCCATTTTAACCAATAATAAGTGGATAAGTGGAAAAAAATATATAGTTTTGGAGATACGCAAATTGATTCTACATGTAGAAAATATAAAATGTTTGAACATATTTAACATTTCTATAACGATTTGAGAAGAATTTGAGCATTCTGACCACTGAACTGTAACTGTAAATTCTGGAACGCTCATAACCAAGGCCGTAGTCAGGATTTTTTTTCGGTGGGGGTTATGGTTGAAGGTTTAATTTCCGTTGTTACTACAACACGAAGACAAACTTTTCCTTTATAATTTTCGTATGGTATCTAAACAATTTTCTAAACTATTTGATGCAGTTTCTACCTCAATATTTCATATACTGTTCATGCTAAAATATGCCGAATTGTAGTGTTTTGGATATTTTTTTTTTAATTTTACATTAAAACACATTTTAAATGCCTATTCTGTGAAATCCATTTTAACCAATAATAAGTGGATAAGTGGAAAAAAAATATATAGTTTTGGAGATACGCAAATTGATTCTACATGTAGAAAATATAAAATGTTTGAACATATTTAACATTTCTATAACGATTTGAGAAGAATTTGAGTATTCTGACCACTGAACTGTAACTGTAAATTCTGGAACGCTCATAACCAAGGCCGTAGCCAGGATTTTTTTTCGGTGGGGGTTATGGTTGAAGGTTTAATTTCCGTTGTTACTACAACACGAAGACAAACTTTTCCTTTATAATTTTCGTATGGTATCTAAACAATTTTCTAAACTATTTGATGCAGTTTCTACCTCAATATTTCATATACTGTTCATGCTAAAATATGCCGAATTGTAGTGTTTTGGATATTTTTTTTTTAATTTTACATTAAAACACATTTTAAATGCCTATTCTGTGAAATCCATTTTAACCAATAATAAGTGGATAAGTGGAAAAAAATATATAGTTTTGGAGATACGCAAATTGATTCTACATGTAGAAAATATAAAATGTTTGAACATATTTAACATTTCTATAACGATTTGAGAAGAATTTGAGCATTCTGACCACTGAACTGTAACTGTAAATTCTGGAACGCTCATAACCAAGGTCGTAGTCAGGATTTTTTTTCGGTGGGGGTTATGGTTGAAGGTTTAATTTCCGTTGTTACTACAACACGAAGACAAACTTTTCCTTTATAATTTTCGTATGGTATCTAAACAATTTTCTAAACTATTTGATGCAGTTTCTACCTCAATATTTCATATACTGTTCATGCTAAAATATGCCGAATTGTAGTGTTTTGGATATTTTTTTTTAATTTTACATTAAAACACATTTTAAATGCCTATTCTGTGAAATCCATTTTAACCAATAATAAGTGGATAAGTGGAAAAAAATATATAGTTTTGGAGATACGCAAATTGATTCTACATGTAGAAAATATAAAATGTTTGAACATATTTAACATTTCTATAACGATTTGAAAAGAATTTGAGCATTCTGACCACTGAACTGTAACTGTAAATTCTGGAACGCTCATAACCAAGGCCGTAGTCAGGATTTTTTTTCGGTGGGGGTTATGGTTGAAGGTTTAATTTCCGTTGTTACTACAACACGAAGACAAACTTTTCCTTTATAATTTTCGTATGGTATCTAAGCAATTTTCTAAACTATTTGATGCAGTTTCTACATCAATATTTCATATACTGTTCATGCTAAAATATGCCGAATTGTAGTGTTTTGGATATTTTTTTTTTAATTTTACATTAAAACACATTTTAAATGCCTATTCTGTGAAATCCATTTTAACCAATAATAAGTGGATAAGTGGAAAAAAATATATAGTTTTGGAGATACGCAAATTGATTCTACATGTAGAAAATATAAAATGTTTGAACATATTTAACATTTCTATAACGATTTGAGAAGAATTTGAGCATTCTGACCACTGAACTGTAACTGTAAATTCTGGAACGCTCATAACCAAGGCCGTAGCCAGGATTTTTTTTCGGTGGGGGTTATGGTTGAAGGTTTAATTTCCGTTGTTACTACAACACGAAGACAAACTTTTCCTTTATAATTTTCGTATGGTATCTAAACAATTTTCTAAACTATTTGATGCAGTTTCTACCTCAATATTTCATATACTGTTCATGCTAAAATATGCCGAATTGTAGTGTTTTGGATATTTTTTTTTTAATTTTACATTAAAACACATTTTAAATGCCTATTCTGTGAAATCCATTTTAACCAATAATAAGTGGATAAGTGGAAAAAAATATATAGTTTTGGAGATACGCAAATTGATTCTACATGTAGAAAATATAAAATGTTTGAACATATTTAACATTTCTATAACGATTTGAGAAGAATTTGAGCATTCTGACCACTGAACTGTAACTGTAAATTCTGGAACGCTCATAACCAAGGCCGTAGCCAGGATTTTTTTTCGGTGGGGGTTATGGTTGAAGGTTTAATTTCCGTTGTTACTACAACACGAAGACAAACTTTTCCTTTATAATTTTCGTATGGTATCTAAACAATTTTCTAAACTATTTGATGCAGTTTCTACCTCAATATTTCATATACTGTTCATGCTAAAATATGCCGAATTGTAGTGTTTTGGATATTTTTTTTTTAATTTTACATTAAAACACATTTTAAATGCCTATTCTCTGAAATCCATTTTAACCAATAATAAGTGGATAAGTGGAAAAAAATATATAGTTTTGGAGATACGCAAATTGATTCTACATGTAGAAAATATAAAATGTTTGAACATATTTAACATTTCTATAACGATTTGAGAAGAATTTGAGCATTCTGACCACTGAACTGTAACTGTAAATTCTGGAACGCTCATAACCAAGGCCGTAGCCAGGATTTTTTTTCGGTGGGGGTTATGGTTGAAGGTTTAATTTCCGTTGTTACTACAACACGAAGACAAACTTTTCCTTTATAATTTTCGTATGGTATCTAAACAATTTTCTAAACTATTTGATGCAGTTTCTACCTCAATATTTCATATACTGTTCATGCTAAAATATGCCGAATTGTAGTGTTTTGGATATTTTTTTTTTAATTTTACATTAAAACACATTTTAAATGCCTATTCTGTGAAATCCATTTTAACCAATAATAAGTGGATAAGTGGAAAAAAATATATAGTTTTGGAAATACCCAAATTGATTCTACATGTAGAAAATATAAAATGTTTGAACATATTTAACATTTCTATAACGATTTGAAAAGAATTTGAGCATTCTGACCACTGAACTGTAACTGTAAATTCTGGAACGCTCATAACCAAGGCCGTAGTCAGGATTTTTTTTCGGTGGGGGTTATGGTTGAAGGTTTAATTTCCGTTGTTACTACAACACGAAGACAAACTTTTCCTTTATAATTTTCGTATGGTATCTAAACAATTTTCTAAACTATTTGATGCAGTTTCTACCTCAATATTTCATATACTGTTCATGCTAAAATATGCCGAATTGTAGTGTTTTGGATATTTTTTTTTTTAATTTTACATTAAAACACATTTTAAATGCCTATTCTGTGAAATCCATTTTAACCAATAATAAGTGGATAAGTGGAAAAAAATATATAGTTTTGGAGATACGCAAATTGATTCTACATGTAGAAAATATAAAATGTTTGAACATATTTAACATTTCTATAACGATTTGAGAAGAATTTGAGCATTCTGACCACTGAACTGTAACTGTAAATTCTGGAACGCTCATAACCAAGGCCGTAGTCAGGATTTTTTTTCGGTGGGGGTTATGGTTGAAGGTTTAATTTCCGTTGTTACTACAACACGAAGACAAACTTTTCCTTTATAATTTTCGTATGGTATCTAAACAATTTTCTAAACTATTTGATGCAGTTTCTACCTCAATATTTCATATACTGTTCATGCTAAAATATGCCGAATTGTAGTGTTTTGGATATTTTTTTTTTAATTTTACATTAAAACACATTTTAAATGCCTATTCTGTGAAATCCATTTTAACCAATAATAAGTGGATAAGTGGAAAAAAATATATAGTTTTGGAGATACGCAAATTGATTCTACATGTAGAAAATATAAAATGTTTGAACATATTTAACATTTCTATAACGATTTGAAAAGAATTTGAGCATTCTGACCACTGAACTGTAACTGTAAATTCTGGAACGCTCATAACCAAGGCCGTAGTCAGGATTTTTTTTCGGTGGGGGTTATGGTTGAAGGTTTAATTTCCGTTGTTACTACAACACGAAGACAAACTTTTCCTTTATAATTTTCGTATGGTATCTAAGCAATTTTCTAAACTATTTGATGCAGTTTCTACCTCAATATTTCATATACTGTTCATGCTAAAATATGCCGAATTGTAGTGTTTTGGATATTTTTTTTAATTTTACATTAAAACACATTTTAAATGCCTATTCTGTGAAATCCATTTTAACCAATAATAAGTGGATAAGTGGAAAAAAATATATAGTTTTGGAGATACGCAAATTGATTCTACATGTAGAAAATATAAAATGTTTGAACATATTTAACATTTCTATAACGATTTGAGAAGAATTTGAGCATTCTGACCACTGAACTGTAACTGTAAATTCTGGAACGCTCATAACCAAGGCCGTAGCCAGGATTTTTTTTCGGTGGGGGTTATGGTTGAAGGTTTAATTTCCGTTGTTACTACAACACGAAGACAAACTTTTCCTTTATAATTTTCGTATGGTATCTAAACAATTTTCTAAACTATTTGATGCAGTTTCTACCTCAATATTTCATATACTGTTCATGCTAAAATATGCCGAATTGTAGTGTTTTGGATATTTTTTTTTTAATTTTACATTAAAACACATTTTAAATGCCTATTCTCTGAAATCCATTTTAACCAATAATAAGTGGATAAGTGGAAAAAAATATATAGTTTTGGAGATACGCAAATTGATTCTACATGTAGAAAATATAAAATGTTTGAACATATTTAACATTTCTATAACGATTTGAGAAGAATTTGAGCATTCTGACCACTGAACTGTAACTGTAAATTCTGGAACGCTCATAACCAAGGCCGTAGCCAGGATTTTTTTTCGGTGGGGGTTATGGTTGAAGGTTTAATTTCCGTTGTTACTACAACACGAAGACAAACTTTTCCTTTATAATTTTCGTATGGTATCTAAACAATTTTCTAAACTATTTGATGCAGTTTCTACCTCAATATTTCATATACTGTTCATGCTAAAATATGCCGAATTGTAGTGTTTTGGATATTTTTTTTTTAATTTTACATTAAAACACATTTTAAATGCCTATTCTGTGAAATCCATTTTAACCAATAATAAGTGGATAAGTGGAAAAAAATATATAGTTTTGGAGATACGCAAATTGATTCTACATGTAGAAAATATAAAATGTTTGAACATATTTAACATTTCTATAACGATTTGAAAAGAATTTGAGCATTCTGACCACTGAACTGTAACTGTAAATTCTGGAACGCTCATAACCAAGGCCGTAGTCAGGATTTTTTTTCGGTGGGGGTTATGGTTGAAGGTTTAATTTCCGTTGTTACTACAACACGAAGACAAACTTTTCCTTTATAATTTTCGTATGGAATCTAAACAATTTTCTAAACTATTTGATGCAGTTTCTACCTCAATATTTCATATACTGTTCATGCTAAAATATGCCGAATTGTAGTGTTTTGGATATTTTTTTTTTAATTTTACATTAAAACACATTTTAAATGCCTATTCTGTGAAATCCATTTTAACCAATAATAAGTGGATAAGTGGAAAAAAATATATAGTTTTGTAGATACGCAAATTGATTCTACATGTAGAAAATATAAAATGTTTGAACATATTTAACATTTCTATAACGATTTGAGAAGAATTTGAGCATTCTGACCACTGAACTGTAACTGTAAATTCTGGAACGCTCATAACCAAGGCCGTAGTCAGGATTTTTTTTCGGTGGGGGTTATGGTTGAAGGTTTAATTTCCGTTGTTACTACAACACGAAGACAAACTTTTCCTTTATAATTTTCGTATGGTATCTAAACAATTTTCTAAACTATTTGATGCAGTTTCTACCTCAATATTTCATATACTGTTCATGCTAAAATATGCCGAATTGTAGTGTTTTGGATATTTTTTTTTTAATTTTACATTAAAACACATTTTAAATGCCTATTCTGTGAAATCCATTTTAACCAATAATAAGTGGATAAGTGGAAAAAAATATATAGTTTTGGAGATACGCAAATTGATTCTACATGTAGAAAATATAAAATGTTTGAACATATTTAACATTTCTATAACGATTTGAAAAGAATTTGAGCATTCTGACCACTGAACTGTAACTGTAAATTCTGGAACGCTCATAACCAAGGCCGTAGTCAGGATTTTTTTTCGGTGGGGGTTATGGTTGAAGGTTTAATTTCCGTTGTTACTACAACACGAAGACAAACTTTTCCTTTATAATTTTCGTATGGTATCTAAACAATTTTCTAAACTATTTGATGCAGTTTCTACCTCAATATTTCATATACTGTTCATGCTAAAATATGCCGAATTGTAGTGTTTTGGATATTTTTTTTTTAATTTTACATTAAAACACATTTTAAATGCCTATTCTGTGAAATCCATTTTAACCAATAATAAGTGGATAAGTGGAAAAAAATATATAGTTTTGTAGATACGCAAATTGATTCTACATGTAGAAAATATAAAATGTTTGAACATATTTAACATTTCTATAACGATTTGAGAAGAATTTGAGCATTCTGACCACTGAACTGTAACTGTAAATTCTGGAACGCTCATAACCAAGGCCGTAGTCAGGATTTTTTTTCGGTGGGGGTTATGGTTGAAGGTTTAATTTCCGTTGTTACTACAACACGAAGACAAACTTTTCCTTTATAATTTTCGTATGGTATCTAAACAATTTTCTAAACTATTTGATGCAGTTTCTACCTCAATATTTCATATACTGTTCATGCTAAAATATGCCGAATTGTAGTGTTTTGGATATTTTTTTTTTAATTTTACATTAAAACACATTTTAAATGCCTATTCTGTGAAATCCATTTTAACCAATAATAAGTGGATAAGTGGAAAAAAAATATATAGTTTTGGAGATACGCAAATTGATTCTACATGTAGAAAATATAAAATGTTTGAACATATTTAACATTTCTATAACGATTTGAGAAGAATTTGAGTATTCTGACCACTGAACTGTAACTGTAAATTCTGGAACGCTCATAACCAAGGCCGTAGCCAGGATTTTTTTTCGGTGGGGGTTATGGTTGAAGGTTTAATTTCCGTTGTTACTACAACACGAAGACAAACTTTTCCTTTATAATTTTCGTATGGTATCTAAACAATTTTCTAAACTATTTGATGCAGTTTCTACCTCAATATTTCATATACTGTTCATGCTAAAATATGCCGAATTGTAGTGTTTTGGATATTTTTTTTTTAATTTTACATTAAAACACATTTTAAATGCCTATTCTGTGAAATCCATTTTAACCAATAATAAGTGGATAAGTGGAAAAAAATATATAGTTTTGGAGATACGCAAATTGATTCTACATGTAGAAAATATAAAATGTTTGAACATATTTAACATTTCTATAACGATTTGAAAAGAATTTGAGCATTCTGACCACTGAACTGTAACTGTAAATTCTGGAACGCTCATAACCAAGGCCGTAGTCAGGATTTTTTTTCGGTGGGGGTTATGGTTGAAGGTTTAATTTCCGTTGTTACTACAACACGAAGACAAACTTTTCCTTTATAATTTTCGTATGGTATCTAAACAATTTTCTAAACTATTTGATGCAGTTTCTACCTCAATATTTCATATACTGTTCATGCTAAAATATGCCGAATTGTAGTGTTTTGGATATTTTTTTTTTAATTTTACATTAAAACACATTTTAAATGCCTATTCTGTGAAATCCATTTTAACCAATAATAAGTGGATAAGTGGAAAAAAATATATAGTTTTGTAGATACGCAAATTGATTCTACATGTAGAAAATATAAAATGTTTGAACATATTTAACATTTCTATAACGATTTGAGAAGAATTTGAGCATTCTGACCACTGAACTGTAACTGTAAATTCTGGAACGCTCATAACCAAGGCCGTAGTCAGGATTTTTTTTCGGTGGGGGTTATGGTTGAAGGTTTAATTTCCGTTGTTACTACAACACGAAGACAAACTTTTCCTTTATAATTTTCGTATGGTATCTAAACAATTTTCTAAACTATTTGATGCAGTTTCTACCTCAATATTTCATATACTGTTCATGCTAAAATATGCCGAATTGTAGTGTTTTGGATATTTTTTTTTTAATTTTACATTAAAACACATTTTAAATGCCTATTCTGTGAAATCCATTTTAACCAATAATAAGTGGATAAGTGGAAAAAAAATATATAGTTTTGGAGATACGCAAATTGATTCTACATGTAGAAAATATAAAATGTTTGAACATATTTAACATTTCTATAACGATTTGAGAAGAATTTGAGTATTCTGACCACTGAACTGTAACTGTAAATTCTGGAACGCTCATAACCAAGGCCGTAGCCAGGATTTTTTTTCGGTGGGGGTTATGGTTGAAGGTTTAATTTCCGTTGTTACTACAACACGAAGACAAACTTTTCCTTTATAATTTTCGTATGGTATCTAAACAATTTTCTAAACTATTTGATGCAGTTTCTACCTCAATATTTCATATACTGTTCATGCTAAAATATGCCGAATTGTAGTGTTTTGGATATTTTTTTTTTAATTTTACATTAAAACACATTTTAAATGCCTATTCTGTGAAATCCATTTTAACCAATAATAAGTGGATAAGTGGAAAAAAATATATAGTTTTGGAGATACGCAAATTGATTCTACATGTAGAAAATATAAAATGTTTGAACATATTTAACATTTCTATAACGATTTGAGAAGAATTTGAGCATTCTGACCACTGAACTGTAACTGTAAATTCTGGAACGCTCATAACCAAGGCCGTAGTCAGGATTTTTTTTCGGTGGGGGTTATGGTTGAAGGTTTAATTTCCGTTGTTACTACAACACGAAGACAAACTTTTCCTTTATAATTTTCGTATGGTATCTAAACAATTTTCTAAACTATTTGATGCAGTTTCTACCTCAATATTTCATATACTGTTCATGCTAAAATATGCCGAATTGTAGTGTTTTGGATATTTTTTTTTAATTTTACATTAAAACACATTTTAAATGCCTATTCTGTGAAATCCATTTTAACCAATAATAAGTGGATAAGTGGAAAAAAATATATAGTTTTGGAGATACGCAAATTGATTCTACATGTAGAAAATATAAAATGTTTGAACATATTTAACATTTCTATAACGATTTGAAAAGAATTTGAGCATTCTGACCACTGAACTGTAACTGTAAATTCTGGAACGCTCATAACCAAGGCCGTAGTCAGGATTTTTTTTCGGTGGGGGTTATGGTTGAAGGTTTAATTTCCGTTGTTACTACAACACGAAGACAAACTTTTCCTTTATAATTTTCGTATGGTATCTAAACAATTTTCTAAACTATTTGATGCAGTTTCTACCTCAATATTTCATATACTGTTCATGCTAAAATATGCCGAATTGTAGTGTTTTGGATATTTTTTTTTTAATTTTACATTAAAACACATTTTAAATGCCTATTCTGTGAAATCCATTTTAACCAATAATAAGTGGATAAGTGGAAAAAAAATATATAGTTTTGGAGATACGCAAATTGATTCTACATGTAGAAAATATAAAATGTTTGAACATATTTAACATTTCTATAACGATTTGAGAAGAATTTGAGTATTCTGACCACTGAACTGTAACTGTAAATTCTGGAACGCTCATAACCAAGGCCGTAGCCAGGATTTTTTTTCGGTGGGGGTTATGGTTGAAGGTTTAATTTCCGTTGTTACTACAACACGAAGACAAACTTTTCCTTTATAATTTTCGTATGGTATCTAAACAATTTTCTAAACTATTTGATGCAGTTTCTACCTCAATATTTCATATACTGTTCATGCTAAAATATGCCGAATTGTAGTGTTTTGGATATTTTTTTTTTAATTTTACATTAAAACACATTTTAAATGCCTATTCTGTGAAATCCATTTTAACCAATAATAAGTGGATAAGTGGAAAAAAATATATAGTTTTGGAGATACGCAAATTGATTCTACATGTAGAAAATATAAAATGTTTGAACATATTTAACATTTCTATAACGATTTGAAAAGAATTTGAGCATTCTGACCACTGAACTGTAACTGTAAATTCTGGAACGCTCATAACCAAGGCCGTAGTCAGGATTTTTTTTCGGTGGGGGTTATGGTTGAAGGTTTAATTTCCGTTGTTACTACAACACGAAGACAAACTTTTCCTTTATAATTTTCGTATGGTATCTAAACAATTTTCTAAACTATTTGATGCAGTTTCTACCTCAATATTTCATATACTGTTCATGCTAAAATATGCCGAATTGTAGTGTTTTGGATATTTTTTTTTTAATTTTACATTAAAACACATTTTAAATGCCTATTCTGTGAAATCCATTTTAACCAATAATAAGTGGATAAGTGGAAAAAAATATATAGTTTTGTAGATACGCAAATTGATTCTACATGTAGAAAATATAAAATGTTTGAACATATTTAACATTTCTATAACGATTTGAGAAGAATTTGAGCATTCTGACCACTGAACTGTAACTGTAAATTCTGGAACGCTCATAACCAAGGCCGTAGTCAGGATTTTTTTTCGGTGGGGGTTATGGTTGAAGGTTTAATTTCCGTTGTTACTACAACACGAAGACAAACTTTTCCTTTATAATTTTCGTATGGTATCTAAACAATTTTCTAAACTATTTGATGCAGTTTCTACCTCAATATTTCATATACTGTTCATGCTAAAATATGCCGAATTGTAGTGTTTTGGATATTTTTTTTTTAATTTTACATTAAAACACATTTTAAATGCCTATTCTGTGAAATCCATTTTAACCAATAATAAGTGGATAAGTGGAAAAAAAATATATAGTTTTGGAGATACGCAAATTGATTCTACATGTAGAAAATATAAAATGTTTGAACATATTTAACATTTCTATAACGATTTGAGAAGAATTTGAGTATTCTGACCACTGAACTGTAACTGTAAATTCTGGAACGCTCATAACCAAGGCCGTAGCCAGGATTTTTTTTCGGTGGGGGTTATGGTTGAAGGTTTAATTTCCGTTGTTACTACAACACGAAGACAAACTTTTCCTTTATAATTTTCGTATGGTATCTAAACAATTTTCTAAACTATTTGATGCAGTTTCTACCTCAATATTTCATATACTGTTCATGCTAAAATATGCCGAATTGTAGTGTTTTGGATATTTTTTTTTTAATTTTACATTAAAACACATTTTAAATGCCTATTCTGTGAAATCCATTTTAACCAATAATAAGTGGATAAGTGGAAAAAAATATATAGTTTTGGAGATACGCAAATTGATTCTACATGTAGAAAATATAAAATGTTTGAACATATTTAACATTTCTATAACGATTTGAGAAGAATTTGAGCATTCTGACCACTGAACTGTAACTGTAAATTCTGGAACGCTCATAACCAAGGCCGTAGTCAGGATTTTTTTTCGGTGGGGGTTATGGTTGAAGGTTTAATTTCCGTTGTTACTACAACACGAAGACAAACTTTTCCTTTATAATTTTCGTATGGTATCTAAACAATTTTCTAAACTATTTGATGCAGTTTCTACCTCAATATTTCATATACTGTTCATGCTAAAATATGCCGAATTGTAGTGTTTTGGATATTTTTTTTTAATTTTACATTAAAACACATTTTAAATGCCTATTCTGTGAAATCCATTTTAACCAATAATAAGTGGATAAGTGGAAAAAAATATATAGTTTTGGAGATACGCAAATTGATTCTACATGTAGAAAATATAAAATGTTTGAACATATTTAACATTTCTATAACGATTTGAAAAGAATTTGAGCATTCTGACCACTGAACTGTAACTGTAAATTCTGGAACGCTCATAACCAAGGCCGTAGTCAGGATTTTTTTTCGGTGGGGGTTATGGTTGAAGGTTTAATTTCCGTTGTTACTACAACACGAAGACAAACTTTTCCTTTATAATTTTCGTATGGTATCTAAACAATTTTCTAAACTATTTGATGCAGTTTCTACCTCAATATTTCATATACTGTTCATGCTAAAATATGCCGAATTGTAGTGTTTTGGATATTTTTTTTTTAATTTTACATTAAAACACATTTTAAATGCCTATTCTGTGAAATCCATTTTAACCAATAATAAGTGGATAAGTGGAAAAAAATATATAGTTTTGTAGATACGCAAATTGATTCTACATGTAGAAAATATAAAATGTTTGAACATATTTAACATTTCTATAACGATTTGAGAAGAATTTGAGCATTCTGACCACTGAACTGTAACTGTAAATTCTGGAACGCTCATAACCAAGGCCGTAGTCAGGATTTTTTTTCGGTGGGGGTTATGGTTGAAGGTTTAATTTCCGTTGTTACTACAACACGAAGACAAACTTTTCCTTTATAATTTTCGTATGGTATCTAAACAATTTTCTAAACTATTTGATGCAGTTTCTACCTCAATATTTCATATACTGTTCATGCTAAAATATGCCGAATTGTAGTGTTTTGGATATTTTTTTTTTAATTTTACATTAAAACACATTTTAAATGCCTATTCTGTGAAATCCATTTTAACCAATAATAAGTGGATAAGTGGAAAAAAAATATATAGTTTTGGAGATACGCAAATTGATTCTACATGTAGAAAATATAAAATGTTTGAACATATTTAACATTTCTATAACGATTTGAGAAGAATTTGAGTATTCTGACCACTGAACTGTAACTGTAAATTCTGGAACGCTCATAACCAAGGCCGTAGCCAGGATTTTTTTTCGGTGGGGGTTATGGTTGAAGGTTTAATTTCCGTTGTTACTACAACACGAAGACAAACTTTTCCTTTATAATTTTCGTATGGTATCTAAACAATTTTCTAAACTATTTGATGCAGTTTCTACCTCAATATTTCATATACTGTTCATGCTAAAATATGCCGAATTGTAGTGTTTTGGATATTTTTTTTTTAATTTTACATTAAAACACATTTTAAATGCCTATTCTGTGAAATCCATTTTAACCAATAATAAGTGGATAAGTGGAAAAAAATATATAGTTTTGGAGATACGCAAATTGATTCTACATGTAGAAAATATAAAATGTTTGAACATATTTAACATTTCTATAACGATTTGAGAAGAATTTGAGCATTCTGACCACTGAACTGTAACTGTAAATTCTGGAACGCTCATAACCAAGGCCGTAGTCAGGATTTTTTTTCGGTGGGGGTTATGGTTGAAGGTTTAATTTCCGTTGTTACTACAACACGAAGACAAACTTTTCCTTTATAATTTTCGTATGGTATCTAAACAATTTTCTAAACTATTTGATGCAGTTTCTACCTCAATATTTCATATACTGTTCATGCTAAAATATGCCGAATTGTAGTGTTTTGGATATTTTTTTTTAATTTTACATTAAAACACATTTTAAATGCCTATTCTGTGAAATCCATTTTAACCAATAATAAGTGGATAAGTGGAAAAAAATATATAGTTTTGGAGATACGCAAATTGATTCTACATGTAGAAAATATAAAATGTTTGAACATATTTAACATTTCTATAACGATTTGAAAAGAATTTGAGCATTCTGACCACTGAACTGTAACTGTAAATTCTGGAACGCTCATAACCAAGGCCGTAGTCAGGATTTTTTTTCGGTGGGGGTTATGGTTGAAGGTTTAATTTCCGTTGTTACTACAACACGAAGACAAACTTTTCCTTTATAATTTTCGTATGGTATCTAAGCAATTTTCTAAACTATTTGATGCAGTTTCTACATCAATATTTCATATACTGTTCATGCTAAAATATGCCGAATTGTAGTGTTTTGGATATTTTTTTTTTAATTTTACATTAAAACACATTTTAAATGCCTATTCTGTGAAATCCATTTTAACCAATAATAAGTGGATAAGTGGAAAAAAATATATAGTTTTGGAGATACGCAAATTGATTCTACATGTAGAAAATATAAAATGTTTGAACATATTTAACATTTCTATAACGATTTGAGAAGAATTTGAGCATTCTGACCACTGAACTGTAACTGTAAATTCTGGAACGCTCATAACCAAGGCCGTAGCCAGGATTTTTTTTCGGTGGGGGTTATGGTTGAAGGTTTAATTTCCGTTGTTACTACAACACGAAGACAAACTTTTCCTTTATAATTTTCGTATGGTATCTAAACAATTTTCTAAACTATTTGATGCAGTTTCTACCTCAATATTTCATATACTGTTCATGCTAAAATATGCCGAATTGTAGTGTTTTGGATATTTTTTTTTTAATTTTACATTAAAACACATTTTAAATGCCTATTCTGTGAAATCCATTTTAACCAATAATAAGTGGATAAGTGGAAAAAAATATATAGTTTTGGAGATACGCAAATTGATTCTACATGTAGAAAATATAAAATGTTTGAACATATTTAACATTTCTATAACGATTTGAGAAGAATTTGAGCATTCTGACCACTGAACTGTAACTGTAAATTCTGGAACGCTCATAACCAAGGCCGTAGCCAGGATTTTTTTTCGGTGGGGGTTATGGTTGAAGGTTTAATTTCCGTTGTTACTACAACACGAAGACAAACTTTTCCTTTATAATTTTCGTATGGTATCTAAACAATTTTCTAAACTATTTGATGCAGTTTCTACCTCAATATTTCATATACTGTTCATGCTAAAATATGCCGAATTGTAGTGTTTTGGATATTTTTTTTTTAATTTTACATTAAAACACATTTTAAATGCCTATTCTGTGAAATCCATTTTAACCAATAATAAGTGGATAAGTGGAAAAAAATATATAGTTTTGGAGATACGCAAATTGATTCTACATGTAGAAAATATAAAATGTTTGAACATATTTAACATTTCTATAACGATTTGAAAAGAATTTGAGCATTCTGACCACTGAACTGTAACTGTAAATTCTGGAACGCTCATAACCAAGGCCGTAGTCAGGATTTTTTTTCGGTGGGGGTTATGGTTGAAGGTTTAATTTCCGTTGTTACTACAACACGAAGACAAACTTTTCCTTTATAATTTTCGTATGGTATCTAAACAATTTTCTAAACTATTTGATGCAGTTTCTACCTCAATATTTCATATACTGTTCATGCTAAAATATGCCGAATTGTAGTGTTTTGGATATTTTTTTTTTAATTTTACATTAAAACACATTTTAAATGCCTATTCTGTGAAATCCATTTTAACCAATAATAAGTGGATAAGTGGAAAAAAATATATAGTTTTGTAGATACGCAAATTGATTCTACATGTAGAAAATATAAAATGTTTGAACATATTTAACATTTCTATAACGATTTGAGAAGAATTTGAGCATTCTGACCACTGAACTGTAACTGTAAATTCTGGAACGCTCATAACCAAGGCCGTAGTCAGGATTTTTTTTCGGTGGGGGTTATGGTTGAAGGTTTAATTTCCGTTGTTACTACAACACGAAGACAAACTTTTCCTTTATAATTTTCGTATGGTATCTAAACAATTTTCTAAACTATTTGATGCAGTTTCTACCTCAATATTTCATATACTGTTCATGCTAAAATATGCCGAATTGTAGTGTTTTGGATATTTTTTTTTTAATTTTACATTAAAACACATTTTAAATGCCTATTCTGTGAAATCCATTTTAACCAATAATAAGTGGATAAGTGGAAAAAAAATATATAGTTTTGGAGATACGCAAATTGATTCTACATGTAGAAAATATAAAATGTTTGAACATATTTAACATTTCTATAACGATTTGAGAAGAATTTGAGTATTCTGACCACTGAACTGTAACTGTAAATTCTGGAACGCTCATAACCAAGGCCGTAGCCAGGATTTTTTTTCGGTGGGGGTTATGGTTGAAGGTTTAATTTCCGTTGTTACTACAACACGAAGACAAACTTTTCCTTTATAATTTTCGTATGGTATCTAAACAATTTTCTAAACTATTTGATGCAGTTTCTACCTCAATATTTCATATACTGTTCATGCTAAAATATGCCGAATTGTAGTGTTTTGGATATTTTTTTTTTAATTTTACATTAAAACACATTTTAAATGCCTATTCTGTGAAATCCATTTTAACCAATAATAAGTGGATAAGTGGAAAAAAAATATATAGTTTTGGAGATACGCAAATTGATTCTACATGTAGAAAATATAAAATGTTTGAACATATTTAACATTTCTATAACGATTTGAGAAGAATTTGAGTATTCTGACCACTGAACTGTAACTGTAAATTCTGGAACGCTCATAACCAAGGCCGTAGCCAGGATTTTTTTTCGGTGGGGGTTATGGTTGAAGGTTTAATTTCCGTTGTTACTACAACACGAAGACAAACTTTTCCTTTATAATTTTCGTATGGTATCTAAACAATTTTCTAAACTATTTGATGCAGTTTCTACCTCAATATTTCATATACTGTTCATGCTAAAATATGCCGAATTGTAGTGTTTTGGATATTTTTTTTTTAATTTTACATTAAAACACATTTTAAATGCCTATTCTGTGAAATCCATTTTAACCAATAATAAGTGGATAAGTGGAAAAAAATATATAGTTTTGGAGATACGCAAATTGATTCTACATGTAGAAAATATAAAATGTTTGAACATATTTAACATTTCTATAACGATTTGAAAAGAATTTGAGCATTCTGACCACTGAACTGTAACTGTAAATTCTGGAACGCTCATAACCAAGGCCGTAGTCAGGATTTTTTTTCGGTGGGGGTTATGGTTGAAGGTTTAATTTCCGTTGTTACTACAACACGAAGACAAACTTTTCCTTTATAATTTTCGTATGGTATCTAAACAATTTTCTAAACTATTTGATGCAGTTTCTACCTCAATATTTCATATACTGTTCATGCTAAAATATGCCGAATTGTAGTGTTTTGGATATTTTTTTTTTAATTTTACATTAAAACACATTTTAAATGCCTATTCTGTGAAATCCATTTTAACCAATAATAAGTGGATAAGTGGAAAAAAATATATAGTTTTGTAGATACGCAAATTGATTCTACATGTAGAAAATATAAAATGTTTGAACATATTTAACATTTCTATAACGATTTGAGAAGAATTTGAGCATTCTGACCACTGAACTGTAACTGTAAATTCTGGAACGCTCATAACCAAGGCCGTAGTCAGGATTTTTTTTCGGTGGGGGTTATGGTTGAAGGTTTAATTTCCGTTGTTACTACAACACGAAGACAAACTTTTCCTTTATAATTTTCGTATGGTATCTAAACAATTTTCTAAACTATTTGATGCAGTTTCTACCTCAATATTTCATATACTGTTCATGCTAAAATATGCCGAATTGTAGTGTTTTGGATATTTTTTTTTTAATTTTACATTAAAACACATTTTAAATGCCTATTCTGTGAAATCCATTTTAACCAATAATAAGTGGATAAGTGGAAAAAAAATATATAGTTTTGGAGATACGCAAATTGATTCTACATGTAGAAAATATAAAATGTTTGAACATATTTAACATTTCTATAACGATTTGAGAAGAATTTGAGTATTCTGACCACTGAACTGTAACTGTAAATTCTGGAACGCTCATAACCAAGGCCGTAGCCAGGATTTTTTTTCGGTGGGGGTTATGGTTGAAGGTTTAATTTCCGTTGTTACTACAACACGAAGACAAACTTTTCCTTTATAATTTTCGTATGGTATCTAAACAATTTTCTAAACTATTTGATGCAGTTTCTACCTCAATATTTCATATACTGTTCATGCTAAAATATGCCGAATTGTAGTGTTTTGGATATTTTTTTTTTAATTTTACATTAAAACACATTTTAAATGCCTATTCTGTGAAATCCATTTTAACCAATAATAAGTGGATAAGTGGAAAAAAATATATAGTTTTGGAGATACGCAAATTGATTCTACATGTAGAAAATATAAAATGTTTGAACATATTTAACATTTCTATAACGATTTGAGAAGAATTTGAGCATTCTGACCACTGAACTGTAACTGTAAATTCTGGAACGCTCATAACCAAGGCCGTAGTCAGGATTTTTTTTCGGTGGGGGTTATGGTTGAAGGTTTAATTTCCGTTGTTACTACAACACGAAGACAAACTTTTCCTTTATAATTTTCGTATGGTATCTAAACAATTTTCTAAACTATTTGATGCAGTTTCTACCTCAATATTTCATATACTGTTCATGCTAAAATATGCCGAATTGTAGTGTTTTGGATATTTTTTTTTAATTTTACATTAAAACACATTTTAAATGCCTATTCTGTGAAATCCATTTTAACCAATAATAAGTGGATAAGTGGAAAAAAATATATAGTTTTGGAGATACGCAAATTGATTCTACATGTAGAAAATATAAAATGTTTGAACATATTTAACATTTCTATAACGATTTGAAAAGAATTTGAGCATTCTGACCACTGAACTGTAACTGTAAATTCTGGAACGCTCATAACCAAGGCCGTAGTCAGGATTTTTTTTCGGTGGGGGTTATGGTTGAAGGTTTAATTTCCGTTGTTACTACAACACGAAGACAAACTTTTCCTTTATAATTTTCGTATGGTATCTAAACAATTTTCTAAACTATTTGATGCAGTTTCTACCTCAATATTTCATATACTGTTCATGCTAAAATATGCCGAATTGTAGTGTTTTGGATATTTTTTTTTTAATTTTACATTAAAACACATTTTAAATGCCTATTCTGTGAAATCCATTTTAACCAATAATAAGTGGATAAGTGGAAAAAAATATATAGTTTTGTAGATACGCAAATTGATTCTACATGTAGAAAATATAAAATGTTTGAACATATTTAACATTTCTATAACGATTTGAGAAGAATTTGAGCATTCTGACCACTGAACTGTAACTGTAAATTCTGGAACGCTCATAACCAAGGCCGTAGTCAGGATTTTTTTTCGGTGGGGGTTATGGTTGAAGGTTTAATTTCCGTTGTTACTACAACACGAAGACAAACTTTTCCTTTATAATTTTCGTATGGTATCTAAACAATTTTCTAAACTATTTGATGCAGTTTCTACCTCAATATTTCATATACTGTTCATGCTAAAATATGCCGAATTGTAGTGTTTTGGATATTTTTTTTTTAATTTTACATTAAAACACATTTTAAATGCCTATTCTGTGAAATCCATTTTAACCAATAATAAGTGGATAAGTGGAAAAAAAATATATAGTTTTGGAGATACGCAAATTGATTCTACATGTAGAAAATATAAAATGTTTGAACATATTTAACATTTCTATAACGATTTGAGAAGAATTTGAGTATTCTGACCACTGAACTGTAACTGTAAATTCTGGAACGCTCATAACCAAGGCCGTAGCCAGGATTTTTTTTCGGTGGGGGTTATGGTTGAAGGTTTAATTTCCGTTGTTACTACAACACGAAGACAAACTTTTCCTTTATAATTTTCGTATGGTATCTAAACAATTTTCTAAACTATTTGATGCAGTTTCTACCTCAATATTTCATATACTGTTCATGCTAAAATATGCCGAATTGTAGTGTTTTGGATATTTTTTTTTTAATTTTACATTAAAACACATTTTAAATGCCTATTCTGTGAAATCCATTTTAACCAATAATAAGTGGATAAGTGGAAAAAAATATATAGTTTTGGAGATACGCAAATTGATTCTACATGTAGAAAATATAAAATGTTTGAACATATTTAACATTTCTATAACGATTTGAGAAGAATTTGAGCATTCTGACCACTGAACTGTAACTGTAAATTCTGGAACGCTCATAACCAAGGCCGTAGTCAGGATTTTTTTTCGGTGGGGGTTATGGTTGAAGGTTTAATTTCCGTTGTTACTACAACACGAAGACAAACTTTTCCTTTATAATTTTCGTATGGTATCTAAACAATTTTCTAAACTATTTGATGCAGTTTCTACCTCAATATTTCATATACTGTTCATGCTAAAATATGCCGAATTGTAGTGTTTTGGATATTTTTTTTTAATTTTACATTAAAACACATTTTAAATGCCTATTCTGTGAAATCCATTTTAACCAATAATAAGTGGATAAGTGGAAAAAAATATATAGTTTTGGAGATACGCAAATTGATTCTACATGTAGAAAATATAAAATGTTTGAACATATTTAACATTTCTATAACGATTTGAAAAGAATTTGAGCATTCTGACCACTGAACTGTAACTGTAAATTCTGGAACGCTCATAACCAAGGCCGTAGTCAGGATTTTTTTTCGGTGGGGGTTATGGTTGAAGGTTTAATTTCCGTTGTTACTACAACACGAAGACAAACTTTTCCTTTATAATTTTCGTATGGTATCTAAGCAATTTTCTAAACTATTTGATGCAGTTTCTACATCAATATTTCATATACTGTTCATGCTAAAATATGCCGAATTGTAGTGTTTTGGATATTTTTTTTTTAATTTTACATTAAAACACATTTTAAATGCCTATTCTGTGAAATCCATTTTAACCAATAATAAGTGGATAAGTGGAAAAAAATATATAGTTTTGGAGATACGCAAATTGATTCTACATGTAGAAAATATAAAATGTTTGAACATATTTAACATTTCTATAACGATTTGAGAAGAATTTGAGCATTCTGACCACTGAACTGTAACTGTAAATTCTGGAACGCTCATAACCAAGGCCGTAGCCAGGATTTTTTTTCGGTGGGGGTTATGGTTGAAGGTTTAATTTCCGTTGTTACTACAACACGAAGACAAACTTTTCCTTTATAATTTTCGTATGGTATCTAAACAATTTTCTAAACTATTTGATGCAGTTTCTACCTCAATATTTCATATACTGTTCATGCTAAAATATGCCGAATTGTAGTGTTTTGGATATTTTTTTTTTAATTTTACATTAAAACACATTTTAAATGCCTATTCTGTGAAATCCATTTTAACCAATAATAAGTGGATAAGTGGAAAAAAATATATAGTTTTGGAGATACGCAAATTGATTCTACATGTAGAAAATATAAAATGTTTGAACATATTTAACATTTCTATAACGATTTGAGAAGAATTTGAGCATTCTGACCACTGAACTGTAACTGTAAATTCTGGAACGCTCATAACCAAGGCCGTAGCCAGGATTTTTTTTCGGTGGGGGTTATGGTTGAAGGTTTAATTTCCGTTGTTACTACAACACGAAGACAAACTTTTCCTTTATAATTTTCGTATGGTATCTAAACAATTTTCTAAACTATTTGATGCAGTTTCTACCTCAATATTTCATATACTGTTCATGCTAAAATATGCCGAATTGTAGTGTTTTGGATATTTTTTTTTTAATTTTACATTAAAACACATTTTAAATGCCTATTCTCTGAAATCCATTTTAACCAATAATAAGTGGATAAGTGGAAAAAAATATATAGTTTTGGAGATACGCAAATTGATTCTACATGTAGAAAATATAAAATGTTTGAACATATTTAACATTTCTATAACGATTTGAGAAGAATTTGAGCATTCTGACCACTGAACTGTAACTGTAAATTCTGGAACGCTCATAACCAAGGCCGTAGCCAGGATTTTTTTTCGGTGGGGGTTATGGTTGAAGGTTTAATTTCCGTTGTTACTACAACACGAAGACAAACTTTTCCTTTATAATTTTCGTATGGTATCTAAACAATTTTCTAAACTATTTGATGCAGTTTCTACCTCAATATTTCATATACTGTTCATGCTAAAATATGCCGAATTGTAGTGTTTTGGATATTTTTTTTTTAATTTTACATTAAAACACATTTTAAATGCCTATTCTGTGAAATCCATTTTAACCAATAATAAGTGGATAAGTGGAAAAAAATATATAGTTTTGGAGATACGCAAATTGATTCTACATGTAGAAAATATAAAATGTTTGAACATATTTAACATTTCTATAACGATTTGAAAAGAATTTGAGCATTCTGACCACTGAACTGTAACTGTAAATTCTGGAACGCTCATAACCAAGGCCGTAGTCAGGATTTTTTTTCGGTGGGGGTTATGGTTGAAGGTTTAATTTCCGTTGTTACTACAACACGAAGACAAACTTTTCCTTTATAATTTTCGTATGGTATCTAAACAATTTTCTAAACTATTTGATGCAGTTTCTACCTCAATATTTCATATACTGTTCATGCTAAAATATGCCGAATTGTAGTGTTTTGGATATTTTTTTTTTAATTTTACATTAAAACACATTTTAAATGCCTATTCTGTGAAATCCATTTTAACCAATAATAAGTGGATAAGTGGAAAAAAATATATAGTTTTGGAGATACGCAAATTGATTCTACATGTAGAAAATATAAAATGTTTGAACATATTTAACATTTCTATAACGATTTGAGAAGAATTTGAGCATTCTGACCACTGAACTGTAACTGTAAATTCTGGAACGCTCATAACCAAGGCCGTAGTCAGGATTTTTTTTCGGTGGGGGTTATGGTTGAAGGTTTAATTTCCGTTGTTACTACAACACGAAGACAAACTTTTCCTTTATAATTTTCGTATGGTATCTAAACAATTTTCTAAACTATTTGATGCAGTTTCTACCTCAATATTTCATATACTGTTCATGCTAAAATATGCCGAATTGTAGTGTTTTGGATATTTTTTTTTTAATTTTACATTAAAACACATTTTAAATGCCTATTCTGTGAAATCCATTTTAACCAATAATAAGTGGATAAGTGGAAAAAAATATATAGTTTTGGAGATACGCAAATTGATTCTACATGTAGAAAATATAAAATGTTTGAACATATTTAACATTTCTATAACGATTTGAAAAGAATTTGAGCATTCTGACCACTGAACTGTAACTGTAAATTCTGGAACGCTCATAACCAAGGCCGTAGTCAGGATTTTTTTTCGGTGGGGGTTATGGTTGAAGGTTTAATTTCCGTTGTTACTACAACACGAAGACAAACTTTTCCTTTATAATTTTCGTATGGTATCTAAGCAATTTTCTAAACTATTTGATGCAGTTTCTACCTCAATATTTCATATACTGTTCATGCTAAAATATGCCGAATTGTAGTGTTTTGGATATTTTTTTTAATTTTACATTAAAACACATTTTAAATGCCTATTCTGTGAAATCCATTTTAACCAATAATAAGTGGATAAGTGGAAAAAAATATATAGTTTTGGAGATACGCAAATTGATTCTACATGTAGAAAATATAAAATGTTTGAACATATTTAACATTTCTATAACGATTTGAGAAGAATTTGAGCATTCTGACCACTGAACTGTAACTGTAAATTCTGGAACGCTCATAACCAAGGCCGTAGCCAGGATTTTTTTTCGGTGGGGGTTATGGTTGAAGGTTTAATTTCCGTTGTTACTACAACACGAAGACAAACTTTTCCTTTATAATTTTCGTATGGTATCTAAACAATTTTCTAAACTATTTGATGCAGTTTCTACCTCAATATTTCATATACTGTTCATGCTAAAATATGCCGAATTGTAGTGTTTTGGATATTTTTTTTTTAATTTTACATTAAAACACATTTTAAATGCCTATTCTGTGAAATCCATTTTAACCAATAATAAGTGGATAAGTGGAAAAAAATATATAGTTTTGGAGATACGCAAATTGATTCTACATGTAGAAAATATAAAATGTTTGAACATATTTAACATTTCTATAACGATTTGAGAAGAATTTGAGCATTCTGACCACTGAACTGTAACTGTAAATTCTGGAACGCTCATAACCAAGGCCGTAGCCAGGATTTTTTTTCGGTGGGGGTTATGGTTGAAGGTTTAATTTCCGTTGTTACTACAACACGAAGACAAACTTTTCCTTTATAATTTTCGTATGGTATCTAAACAATTTTCTAAACTATTTGATGCAGTTTCTACCTCAATATTTCATATACTGTTCATGCTAAAATATGCCGAATTGTAGTGTTTTGGATATTTTTTTTTTAATTTTACATTAAAACACATTTTAAATGCCTATTCTCTGAAATCCATTTTAACCAATAATAAGTGGATAAGTGGAAAAAAATATATAGTTTTGGAGATACGCAAATTGATTCTACATGTAGAAAATATAAAATGTTTGAACATATTTAACATTTCTATAACGATTTGAGAAGAATTTGAGCATTCTGACCACTGAACTGTAACTGTAAATTCTGGAACGCTCATAACCAAGGCCGTAGCCAGGATTTTTTTTCGGTGGGGGTTATGGTTGAAGGTTTAATTTCCGTTGTTACTACAACACGAAGACAAACTTTTCCTTTATAATTTTCGTATGGTATCTAAACAATTTTCTAAACTATTTGATGCAGTTTCTACCTCAATATTTCATATACTGTTCATGCTAAAATATGCCGAATTGTAGTGTTTTGGATATTTTTTTTTTAATTTTACATTAAAACACATTTTAAATGCCTATTCTGTGAAATCCATTTTAACCAATAATAAGTGGATAAGTGGAAAAAAATATATAGTTTTGGAGATACGCAAATTGATTCTACATGTAGAAAATATAAAATGTTTGAACATATTTAACATTTCTATAACGATTTGAAAAGAATTTGAGCATTCTGACCACTGAACTGTAACTGTAAATTCTGGAACGCTCATAACCAAGGCCGTAGTCAGGATTTTTTTTCGGTGGGGGTTATGGTTGAAGGTTTAATTTCCGTTGTTACTACAACACGAAGACAAACTTTTCCTTTATAATTTTCGTATGGTATCTAAACAATTTTCTAAACTATTTGATGCAGTTTCTACCTCAATATTTCATATACTGTTCATGCTAAAATATGCCGAATTGTAGTGTTTTGGATATTTTTTTTTTAATTTTACATTAAAACACATTTTAAATGCCTATTCTGTGAAATCCATTTTAACCAATAATAAGTGGATAAGTGGAAAAAAATATATAGTTTTGGAGATACGCAAATTGATTCTACATGTAGAAAATATAAAATGTTTGAACATATTTAACATTTCTATAACGATTTGAGAAGAATTTGAGCATTCTGACCACTGAACTGTAACTGTAAATTCTGGAACGCTCATAACCAAGGCCGTAGTCAGGATTTTTTTTCGGTGGGGGTTATGGTTGAAGGTTTAATTTCCGTTGTTACTACAACACGAAGACAAACTTTTCCTTTATAATTTTCGTATGGTATCTAAACAATTTTCTAAACTATTTGATGCAGTTTCTACCTCAATATTTCATATACTGTTCATGCTAAAATATGCCGAATTGTAGTGTTTTGGATATTTTTTTTTTAATTTTACATTAAAACACATTTTAAATGCCTATTCTGTGAAATCCATTTTAACCAATAATAAGTGGATAAGTGGAAAAAAATATATAGTTTTGGAGATACGCAAATTGATTCTACATGTAGAAAATATAAAATGTTTGAACATATTTAACATTTCTATAACGATTTGAAAAGAATTTGAGCATTCTGACCACTGAACTGTAACTGTAAATTCTGGAACGCTCATAACCAAGGCCGTAGTCAGGATTTTTTTTCGGTGGGGGTTATGGTTGAAGGTTTAATTTCCGTTGTTACTACAACACGAAGACAAACTTTTCCTTTATAATTTTCGTATGGTATCTAAGCAATTTTCTAAACTATTTGATGCAGTTTCTACCTCAATATTTCATATACTGTTCATGCTAAAATATGCCGAATTGTAGTGTTTTGGATATTTTTTTTAATTTTACATTAAAACACATTTTAAATGCCTATTCTGTGAAATCCATTTTAACCAATAATAAGTGGATAAGTGGAAAAAAATATATAGTTTTGGAGATACGCAAATTGATTCTACATGTAGAAAATATAAAATGTTTGAACATATTTAACATTTCTATAACGATTTGAGAAGAATTTGAGCATTCTGACCACTGAACTGTAACTGTAAATTCTGGAACGCTCATAACCAAGGCCGTAGCCAGGATTTTTTTTCGGTGGGGGTTATGGTTGAAGGTTTAATTTCCGTTGTTACTACAACACGAAGACAAACTTTTCCTTTATAATTTTCGTATGGTATCTAAACAATTTTCTAAACTATTTGATGCAGTTTCTACCTCAATATTTCATATACTGTTCATGCTAAAATATGCCGAATTGTAGTGTTTTGGATATTTTTTTTTTTAATTTTACATTAAAACACATTTTAAATGCCTATTCTGTGAAATCCATTTTAACCAATAATAAGTGGATAAGTGGAAAAAAATATATAGTTTTGGAGATACGCAAATTGATTCTACATGTAGAAAATATAAAATGTTTGAACATATTTAACATTTCTATAACGATTTGAAAAGAATTTGAGCATTCTGACCACTGAACTGTAACTGTAAATTCTGGAACGCTCATAACCAAGGCCGTAGTCAGGATTTTTTTTCGGTGGGGGTTATGGTTGAAGGTTTAATTTCCGTTGTTACTACAACACGAAGACAAACTTTTCCTTTATAATTTTCGTATGGTATCTAAGCAATTTTCTAAACTATTTGATGCAGTTTCTACCTCAATATTTCATATACTGTTCATGCTAAAATATGCCGAATTGTAGTGTTTTGGATATTTTTTTTAATTTTACATTAAAACACATTTTAAATGCCTATTCTGTGAAATCCATTTTAACCAATAATAAGTGGATAAGTGGAAAAAAATATATAGTTTTGGAGATACGCAAATTGATTCTACATGTAGAAAATATAAAATGTTTGAACATATTTAACATTTCTATAACGATTTGAGAAGAATTTGAGCATTCTGACCACTGAACTGTAACTGTAAATTCATGAACGCTCATAACCAAGGCCGTAGTCAGGATTTTTTTTCGGTGGGGGCTATGGTTGAAGGTTTAATTTCCGTTGTTACTACAACACGAAGACAAACTTTTCCTTTATAATTTTCGTATGGTATCTAAACAATTTTCTAAACTATTTGATGCAGTTTCTACCTCAATATTTCATATACTGTTCATGCTAAAATATGCCGAATTGTAGTGTTTTGGATATTTTTTTTTTAATTTTACATTAAAACACATTTTAAATGCCTATTCTGTGAAATCCATTTTAACCAATAATAAGTGGATAAGTGGAAAAAAATATATAGTTTTGGAGATACGCAAATTGATTCTACATGTAGAAAATATAAAATGTTTGAACATATTTAACATTTCTATAACGATTTGAGAAGAATTTGAGCATTCTGACCACTGAACTGTAACTGTAAATTCTGGAACGCTCATAACCAAGGCCGTAGTCAGGATTTTTTTTCGGTGGGGGTTATGGTTGAAGGTTTAATTTCCGTTGTTACTACAACACGAAGACAAACTTTTCCTTTATAATTTTCGTATGGTATCTAAACAATTTTCTAAACTATTTGATGCAGTTTCTACCTCAATATTTCATATACTGTTCATGCTAAAATATGCCGAATTGTAGTGTTTTGGATATTTTTTTTTTAATTTTACATTAAAACACATTTTAAATGCCTATTCTGTGAAATCCATTTTAACCAATAATAAGTGGATAAGTGGAAAAAAATATATAGTTTTGGAGATACGCAAATTGATTCTACATGTAGAAAATATAAAATGTTTGAACATATTTAACATTTCTATAACGATTTGAAAAGAATTTGAGCATTCTGACCACTGAACTGTAACTGTAAATTCTGGAACGCTCATAACCAAGGCCGTAGTCAGGATTTTTTTTCGGTGGGGGTTATGGTTGAAGGTTTAATTTCCGTTGTTACTACAACACGAAGACAAACTTTTCCTTTATAATTTTCGTATGGTATCTAAACAATTTTCTAAACTATTTGATGCAGTTTCTACCTCAATATTTCATATACTGTTCATGCTAAAATATGCCGAATTGTAGTGTTTTGGATATTTTTTTTTTTAATTTTACATTAAAACACATTTTAAATGCCTATTCTGTGAAATCCATTTTAACCAATAATAAGTGGATAAGTGGAAAAAAATATATAGTTTTGGAGATACGCAAATTGATTCTACATGTAGAAAATATAAAATGTTTGAACATATTTAACATTTCTATAACGATTTGAGAAGAATTTGAGCATTCTGACCACTGAACTGTAACTGTAAATTCTGGAACGCTCATAACCAAGGCCGTAGCCAGGATTTTTTTTCGGTGGGGGTTATGGTTGAAGGTTTAATTTCCGTTGTTACTACAACACGAAGACAAACTTTTCCTTTATAATTTTCGTATGGTATCTAAACTATTTGATGCAGTTTCTACCTCAATATTTCATATACTGTTCATGCTAAAATATGCCGAATTGTAGTGTTTTGGATATTTTTTTTTTAATTTTACATTAAAACACATTTTAAATGCCTATTCTGTGAAATCCATTTTAACCAATAATAAGTGGATAAGTGGAAAAAAATATATAGTTTTGGAGATACGCAAATTGATTCTACATGTAGAAAATATAAAATGTTTGAACATATTTAACATTTCTATAACGATTTGAGAAGAATTTGAGCATTCTGACCACTGAACTGTAACTGTAAATTCTGGAACGCTCATAACCAAGGCCGTAGTCAGGATTTTTTTTCGGTGGGGGCTATGGTTGAAGGTTTAATTTCCGTTGTTACTACAACACGAAGACAAACTTTTCCTTTATAATTTTCGTATGGTATCTAAACAATTTTCTAAACTATTTGATGCAGTTTCTACCTCAATATTTCATATACTGTTCATGCTAAAATATGCCGAATTGTAGTGTTTTGGATATTTTTTTTTTAATTTTACATTAAAACACATTTTAAATGCCTATTCTGTGAAATCCATTTTAACCAATAATAAGTGGATAAGTGGAAAAAAATATATAGTTTTGGAGATACGCAAATTGATTCTACATGTAGAAAATATAAAATGTTTGAACATATTTAACATTTCTATAACGATTTGAAAAGAATTTGAGCATTCTGACCACTGAACTGTAACTGTAAATTCTGGAACGCTCATAACCAAGGCCGTAGTCAGGATTTTTTTTCGGTGGGGGTTATGGTTGAAGGTTTAATTTCCGTTGTTACTACAACACGAAGACAAACTTTTCCTTTATAATTTTCGTATGGTATCTAAACAATTTTCTAAACTATTTGATGCAGTTTCTACCTCAATATTTCATATACTGTTCATGCTAAAATATGCCGAATTGTAGTGTTTTGGATATTTTTTTTTTTAATTTTACATTAAAACACATTTTAAATGCCTATTCTGTGAAATCCATTTTAACCAATAATAAGTGGATAAGTGGAAAAAAATATATAGTTTTGGAGATACGCAAATTGATTCTACATGTAGAAAATATAAAATGTTTGAACATATTTAACATTTCTATAACGATTTGAGAAGAATTTGAGCATTCTGACCACTGAACTGTAACTGTAAATTCTGGAACGCTCATAACCAAGGCCGTAGCCAGGATTTTTTTTCGGTGGGGGTTATGGTTGAAGGTTTAATTTCCGTTGTTACTACAACACGAAGACAAACTTTTCCTTTATAATTTTCGTATGGTATCTAAACAATTTTCTAAACTATTTGATGCAGTTTCTACCTCAATATTTCATATACTGTTCATGCTAAAATATGCCGAATTGTAGTGTTTTGGATATTTTTTTTTTAATTTTACATTAAAACACATTTTAAATGCCTATTCTGTGAAATCCATTTTAACCAATAATAAGTGGATAAGTGGAAAAAAATATATAGTTTTGGAGATACGCAAATTGATTCTACATGTAGAAAATATAAAATGTTTGAACATATTTAACATTTCTATAACGATTTGAAAAGAATTTGAGCATTCTGACCACTGAACTGTAACTGTAAATTCTGGAACGCTCATAACCAAGGCCGTAGTCAGGATTTTTTTTCGGTGGGGGTTATGGTTGAAGGTTTAATTTCCGTTGTTACTACAACACGAAGACAAACTTTTCCTTTATAATTTTCGTATGGTATCTAAGCAATTTTCTAAACTATTTGATGCAGTTTCTACCTCAATATTTCATATACTGTTCATGCTAAAATATGCCGAATTGTAGTGTTTTGGATATTTTTTTTAATTTTACATTAAAACACATTTTAAATGCCTATTCTGTGAAATCCATTTTAACCAATAATAAGTGGATAAGTGGAAAAAAATATATAGTTTTGGAGATACGCAAATTGATTCTACATGTAGAAAATATAAAATGTTTGAACATATTTAACATTTCTATAACGATTTGAGAAGAATTTGAGCATTCTGACCACTGAACTGTAACTGTAAATTCTGGAACGCTCATAACCAAGGCCGTAGCCAGGATTTTTTTTCGGTGGGGGTTATGGTTGAAGGTTTAATTTCCGTTGTTACTACAACACGAAGACAAACTTTTCCTTTATAATTTTCGTATGGTATCTAAACAATTTTCTAAACTATTTGATGCAGTTTCTACCTCAATATTTCATATACTGTTCATGCTAAAATATGCCGAATTGTAGTGTTTTGGATATTTTTTTTTTAATTTTACATTAAAACACATTTTAAATGCCTATTCTGTGAAATCCATTTTAACCAATAATAAGTGGATAAGTGGAAAAAAATATATAGTTTTGGAGATACGCAAATTGATTCTACATGTAGAAAATATAAAATGTTTGAACATATTTAACATTTCTATAACGATTTGAGAAGAATTTGAGCATTCTGACCACTGAACTGTAACTGTAAATTCTGGAACGCTCATAACCAAGGCCGTAGCCAGGATTTTTTTTCGGTGGGGGTTATGGTTGAAGGTTTAATTTCCGTTGTTAATACAACACGAAGACAAACTTTTCCTTTATAATTTTCGTATGGTATCTAAACAATTTTCTAAACTATTTGATGCAGTTTCTACCTCAATATTTCATATACTGTTCATGCTAAAATATGCCGAATTGTAGTGTTTTGGATATTTTTTTTTTAATTTTACATTAAAACACATTTTAAATGCCTATTCTGTGAAATCCATTTTAACCAATAATAAGTGGATAAGTGGAAAAAAATATATAGTTTTGGAGATACGCAAATTGATTCTACATGTAGAAAATATAAAATGTTTGAACATATTTAACATTTCTATAACGATTTGAGAAGAATTTGAGCATTCTGACCACTGAACTGTAACTGTAAATTCTGGAACGCTCATAACCAAGGCCGTAGTCAGGATTTTTTTTCGGTGGGGGCTATGGTTGAAGGTTTAATTTCCGTTGTTACTACAACACGAAGACAAACTTTTCCTTTATAATTTTCGTATGGTATCTAAACAATTTTCTAAACTATTTGATGCAGTTTCTACCTCAATATTTCATATACTGTTCATGCTAAAATATGCCGAATTGTAGTGTTTTGGATATTTTTTTTTAATTTTACATTAAAACACATTTTAAATGCCTATTCTGTGAAATCCATTTTAACCAATAATAAGTGGATAAGTGGAAAAAAATATATAGTTTTGGAGATACGCAAATTGATTCTACATGTAGAAAATATAAAATGTTTGAACATATTTAACATTTCTATAACGATTTGAGAAGAATTTGAGCATTCTGACCACTGAACTGTAACTGTAAATTCTGGAACGCTCATAACCAAGGCCGTAGTCAGGATTTTTTTTCGGTGGGGGTTATGGTTGAAGGTTTAATTTCCGTTGTTACTACAACACGAAGACAAACTTTTCCTTTATAATTTTCGTATGGTATCTAAACAATTTTCTAAACTATTTGATGCAGTTTCTACCTCAATATTTCATATACTGTTCATGCTAAAATATGCCGAATTGTAGTGTTTTGGATATTTTTTTTTTAATTTTACATTAAAACACATTTTAAATGCCTATTCTGTGAAATCCATTTTAACCAATAATAAGTGGATAAGTGGAAAAAAATATATAGTTTTGGAGATACGCAAATTGATTCTACATGTAGAAAATATAAAATGTTTGAACATATTTAACATTTCTATAACGATTTGAAAAGAATTTGAGCATTCTGACCACTGAACTGTAACTGTAAATTCTGGAACGCTCATAACCAAGGCCGTAGTCAGGATTTTTTTTCGGTGGGGGTTATGGTTGAAGGTTTAATTTCCGTTGTTACTACAACACGAAGACAAACTTTTCCTTTATAATTTTCGTATGGTATCTAAGCAATTTTCTAAACTATTTGATGCAGTTTCTACCTCAATATTTCATATACTGTTCATGCTAAAATATGCCGAATTGTAGTGTTTTGGATATTTTTTTTAATTTTACATTAAAACACATTTTAAATGCCTATTCTGTGAAATCCATTTTAACCAATAATAAGTGGATAAGTGGAAAAAAATATATAGTTTTGGAGATACGCAAATTGATTCTACATGTAGAAAATATAAAATGTTTGAACATATTTAACATTTCTATAACGATTTGAGAAGAATTTGAGCATTCTGACCACTGAACTGTAACTGTAAATTCTGGAACGCTCATAACCAAGGCCGTAGCCAGGATTTTTTTTCGGTGGGGGTTATGGTTGAAGGTTTAATTTCCGTTGTTACTACAACACGAAGACAAACTTTTCCTTTATAATTTTCGTATGGTATCTAAACAATTTTCTAAACTATTTGATGCAGTTTCTACCTCAATATTTCATATACTGTTCATGCTAAAATATGCCGAATTGTAGTGTTTTGGATATTTTTTTTTTAATTTTACATTAAAACACATTTTAAATGCCTATTCTGTGAAATCCATTTTAACCAATAATAAGTGGATAAGTGGAAAAAAATATATAGTTTTGGAGATACGCAAATTGATTCTACATGTAGAAAATATAAAATGTTTGAACATATTTAACATTTCTATAACGATTTGAGAAGAATTTGAGCATTCTGACCACTGAACTGTAACTGTAAATTCTGGAACGCTCATAACCAAGGCCGTAGCCAGGATTTTTTTTCGGTGGGGGTTATGGTTGAAGGTTTAATTTCCGTTGTTACTACAACACGAAGACAAACTTTTCCTTTATAATTTTCGTATGGTATCTAAACAATTTTCTAAACTATTTGATGCAGTTTCTACCTCAATATTTCATATACTGTT
Organism: Troglohyphantes excavatus; assembly: GCA_963932185.1. Lineage (NCBI taxonomy): Eukaryota > Metazoa > Arthropoda > Arachnida > Araneae > Linyphiidae > Troglohyphantes > Troglohyphantes excavatus. Next base: position 12,026,156 of record OZ010668.1, read on the forward strand.
CATGCTAAAATATGCCGAATTGTAGTGTTTTGGATATTTTTTTTTTAATTTTACATTAAAACACATTTTAAATGCCTATTCTGTGAAATCCATTTTAACCAATAATAAGTGGATAAGTGGAAAAAAATATATAGTTTTGGAGATACGCAAATTGATTCTACATGTAGAAAATATAAAATGTTTGAACATATTTAACATTTCTATAACGATTTGAAAAGAATTTGAGCATTCTGACCACTGAACTGTAACTGTAAATTCTGGAACGCTCATAACCAAGGCCGTAGTCAGGATTTTTTTTCGGTGGGGGTTATGGTTGAAGGTTTAATTTCCGTTGTTACTACAACACGAAGACAAACTTTTCCTTTATAATTTTCGTATGGTATCTAAGCAATTTTCTAAACTATTTGATGCAGTTTCTACCTCAATATTTCATATACTGTTCATGCTAAAATATGCCGAATTGTAGTGTTTTGGATATTTTTTTTAATTTTACATTAAAACACATTTTAAATGCCTATTCTGTGAAATCCATTTTAACCAATAATAAGTGGATAAGTGGAAAAAAATATATAGTTTTGGAGATACGCAAATTGATTCTACATGTAGAAAATATAAAATGTTTGAACATATTTAACATTTCTATAACGATTTGAGAAGAATTTGAGCATTCTGACCACTGAACTGTAACTGTAAATTCTGGAACGCTCATAACCAAGGCCGTAGCCAGGATTTTTTTTCGGTGGGGGTTATGGTTGAAGGTTTAATTTCCGTTGTTACTACAACACGAAGACAAACTTTTCCTTTATAATTTTCGTATGGTATCTAAACAATTTTCTAAACTATTTGATGCAGTTTCTACCTCAATATTTCATATACTGTTCATGCTAAAATATGCCGAATTGTAGTGTTTTGGATATTTTTTTTTTAATTTTACATTAAAACACATTTTAAATGCCTATTCTGTGAAATCCATTTTAACCAATAATAAGTGGATAAGTGGAAAAAAATATATAGTTTTGGAGATACGCAAATTGATTCTACATGTAGAAAATATAAAATGTTTGAACATATTTAACATTTCTATAACGATTTGAGAAGAATTTGAGCATTCTGACCACTGAACTGTAACTGTAAATTCTGGAACGCTCATAACCAAGGCCGTAGCCAGGATTTTTTTTTGGTGGGGGTTATGGTTGAAGGTTTAATTTCCGTTGTTACTACAACACGAAGACAAACTTTTCCTTTATAATTTTCGTATGGTATCTAAACAATTTTCTAAACTATTTGATGCAGTTTCTACCTCAATATTTCATATACTGTTCATGCTAAAATATGCCGAATTGTAGTGTTTTGGATATTTTTTTTAATTTTACATTAAAACACATTTTAAATGCCTATTCTGTGAAATCCATTTTAACCAATAATAAGTGGATAAGTGGAAAAAAATATATAGTTTTGGAGATACGCAAATTGATTCTACATGTAGAAAATATAAAATGTTTGAACATATTTAACATTTCTATAACGATTTGAGAAGAATTTGAGCATTCTGACCACTGAACTGTAACTGTAAATTCTGGAACGCTCATAACCAAGGCCGTAGTCAGGATTTTTTTTCGGTGGGGGTTATGGTTGAAGGTTTAATTTCCGTTGTTACTACAACACGAAGACAAACTTTTCCTTTATAATTTTCGTATGGTATCTAAACAATTTTCTAAACTATTTGATGCAGTTTCTACCTCAATATTTCATATACTGTTCATGCTAAAATATGCCGAATTGTAGTGTTTTGGATATTTTTTTTTAATTTTACATTAAAACACATTTTAAATGCCTATTCTGTGAAATCCATTTTAACCAATAATAAGTGGATAAGTGGAAAAAAATATATAGTTTTGGAGATACGCAAATTGATTCTACATGTAGAAAATATAAAATGTTTGAACATATTTAACATTTCTATAACGATTTGAAAAGAATTTGAGCATTCTGACCACTGAACTGTAACTGTAAATTCTGGAACGCTCATAACCAAGGCCGTAGTCAGGATTTTTTTTCGGTGGGGGTTATGGTTGAAGGTTTAATTTCCGTTGTTACTACAACACGAAGACAAACTTTTCCTTTATAATTTTCGTATGGTATCTAAGCAATTTTCTAAACTATTTGATGCAGTTTCTACATCAATATTTCATATACTGTTCATGCTAAAATATGCCGAATTGTAGTGTTTTGGATATTTTTTTTTTAATTTTACATTAAAACACATTTTAAATGCCTATTCTGTGAAATCCATTTTAACCAATAATAAGTGGATAAGTGGAAAAAAATATATAGTTTTGGAGATACGCAAATTGATTCTACATGTAGAAAATATAAAATGTTTGAACATATTTAACATTTCTATAACGATTTGAGAAGAATTTGAGCATTCTGACCACTGAACTGTAACTGTAAATTCTGGAACGCTCATAACCAAGGCCGTAGCCAGGATTTTTTTTCGGTGGGGGTTATGGTTGAAGGTTTAATTTCCGTTGTTACTACAACACGAAGACAAACTTTTCCTTTATAATTTTCGTATGGTATCTAAACAATTTTCTAAACTATTTGATGCAGTTTCTACCTCAATATTTCATATACTGTTCATGCTAAAATATGCCGAATTGTAGTGTTTTGGATATTTTTTTTTTAATTTTACATTAAAACACATTTTAAATGCCTATTCTGTGAAATCCATTTTAACCAATAATAAATGGATAAGTGGAAAAAAATATATAGTTTTGGAGATACGCAAATTGATTCTACATGTAGAAAATATAAAATGTTTGAACATATTTAACATTTCTATAACGATTTGAGAAGAATTTGAGCATTCTGACCACTGAACTGTAACTGTAAATTCTGGAACGCTCATAACCAAGGCCGTAGCCAGGATTTTTTTTCGGTGGGGGTTATGGTTGAAGGTTTAATTTCCGTTGTTACTACAACACGAAGACAAACTTTTCCTTTATAATTTTCGTATGGTATCTAAACAATTTTCTAAACTATTTGATGCAGTTTCTACCTCAATATTTCATATACTGTTTATGCTAAAATATGCCGAATTGTAGTGTTTTGGATATTTTTTTTTTAATTTTACATTAAAACACATTTTAAATGCCTATTCTCTGAAATCCATTTTAACCAATAATAAGTGGATAAGTGGAAAAAAATATATAGTTTTGGAGATACGCAAATTGATTCTACATGTAGAAAATATAAAATGTTTGAACATATTTAACATTTCTATAACGATTTGAGAAGAATTTGAGCATTCTGACCACTGAACTGTAACTGTAAATTCTGGAACGCTCATAACCAAGGCCGTAGCCAGGATTTTTTTTCGGTGGGGGTTATGGTTGAAGGTTTAATTTCCGTTGTTACTACAACACGAAGACAAACTTTTCCTTTATAATTTTCGTATGGTATCTAAACAATTTTCTAAACTATTTGATGCAGTTTCTACCTCAATATTTCATATACTGTTCATGCTAAAATATGCCGAATTGTAGTGTTTTGGATATTTTTTTTTTAATTTTACATTAAAACACATTTTAAATGCCTATTCTGTGAAATCCATTTTAACCAATAATAAATGGATAAGTGGAAAAAAATATATAGTTTTGGAGATACGCAAATTGATTCTACATGTAGAAAATATAAAATGTTTGAACATATTTAACATTTCTATAACGATTTGAGAAGAATTTGAGCATTCTGACCACTGAACTGTAACTGTAAATTCTGGAACGCTCATAACCAAGGCCGTAGCCAGGATTTTTTTTCGGTGGGGGTTATGGTTGAAGGTTTAATTTCCGTTGTTACTACAACACGAAGACAAACTTTTCCTTTATAATTTTCGTATGGTATCTAAACAATTTTCTAAACTATTTGATGCAGTTTCTACCTCAATATTTCATATACTGTTCATGCTAAAATATGCCGAATTGTAGTGTTTTGGATATTTTTTTTTTAATTTTACATTAAAACACATTTTAAATGCCTATTCTCTGAAATCCATTTTAACCAATAATAAGTGGATAAGTGGAAAAAAATATATAGTTTTGGAGATACGCAAATTGATTCTACATGTAGAAAATATAAAATGTTTGAACATATTTAACATTTCTATAACGATTTGAGAAGAATTTGAGCATTCTGACCACTGAACTGTAACTGTAAATTCTGGAACGCTCATAACCAAGGCCGTAGCCAGGATTTTTTTTCGGTGGGGGTTATGGTTGAAGGTTTAATTTCCGTTGTTACTACAACACGAAGACAAACTTTTCCTTTATAATTTTCGTATGGTATCTAAACAATTTTCTAAACTATTTGATGCAGTTTCTACCTCAATATTTCATATACTGTTCATGCTAAAATATGCCGAATTGTAGTGTTTTGGATATTTTTTTTTTAATTTTACATTAAAACACATTTTAAATGCCTATTCTGTGAAATCCATTTTAACCAATAATAAGTGGATAAGTGGAAAAAAATATATAGTTTTGGAGATACGCAAATTGATTCTACATGTAGAAAATATAAAATGTTTGAACATATTTAACATTTCTATAACGATTTGAAAAGAATTTGAGCATTCTGACCACTGAACTGTAACTGTAAATTCTGGAACGCTCATAACCAAGGCCGTAGTCAGGATTTTTTTTCGGTGGGGGTTATGGTTGAAGGTTTAATTTCCGTTGTTACTACAACACGAAGACAAACTTTTCCTTTATAATTTTCGTATGGTATCTAAACAATTTTCTAAACTATTTGATGCAGTTTCTACCTCAATATTTCATATACTGTTCATGCTAAAATATGCCGAATTGTAGTGTTTTGGATATTTTTTTTTTAATTTTACATTAAAACACATTTTAAATGCCTATTCTGTGAAATCCATTTTAACCAATAATAAGTGGATAAGTGGAAAAAAATATATAGTTTTGGAGATACGCAAATTGATTCTACATGTAGAAAATATAAAATGTTTGAACATATTTAACATTTCTATAACGATTTGAGAAGAATTTGAGCATTCTGACCACTGAACTGTAACTGTAAATTCTGGAACGCTCATAACCAAGGCCGTAGTCAGGATTTTTTTTCGGTGGGGGTTATGGTTGAAGGTTTAATTTCCGTTGTTACTACAACACGAAGACAAACTTTTCCTTTATAATTTTCGTATGGTATCTAAACAATTTTCTAAACTATTTGATGCAGTTTCTACCTCAATATTTCATATACTGTTCATGCTAAAATATGCCGAATTGTAGTGTTTTGGATATTTTTTTTTTAATTTTACATTAAAACACATTTTAAATGCCTATTCTGTGAAATCCATTTTAACCAATAATAAGTGGATAAGTGGAAAAAAATATATAGTTTTGGAGATACGCAAATTGATTCTACATGTAGAAAATATAAAATGTTTGAACATATTTAACATTTCTATAACGATTTGAAAAGAATTTGAGCATTCTGACCACTGAACTGTAACTGTAAATTCTGGAACGCTCATAACCAAGGCCGTAGTCAGGATTTTTTTTCGGTGGGGGTTATGGTTGAAGGTTTAATTTCCGTTGTTACTACAACACGAAGACAAACTTTTCCTTTATAATTTTCGTATGGTATCTAAGCAATTTTCTAAACTATTTGATGCAGTTTCTACCTCAATATTTCATATACTGTTCATGCTAAAATATGCCGAATTGTAGTGTTTTGGATATTTTTTTTAATTTTACATTAAAACACATTTTAAATGCCTATTCTGTGAAATCCATTTTAACCAATAATAAGTGGATAAGTGGAAAAAAATATATAGTTTTGGAGATACGCAAATTGATTCTACATGTAGAAAATATAAAATGTTTGAACATATTTAACATTTCTATAACGATTTGAGAAGAATTTGAGCATTCTGACCACTGAACTGTAACTGTAAATTCTGGAACGCTCATAACCAAGGCCGTAGCCAGGATTTTTTTTCGGTGGGGGTTATGGTTGAAGGTTTAATTTCCGTTGTTACTACAACACGAAGACAAACTTTTCCTTTATAATTTTCGTATGGTATCTAAACAATTTTCTAAACTATTTGATGCAGTTTCTACCTCAATATTTCATATACTGTTCATGCTAAAATATGCCGAATTGTAGTGTTTTGGATATTTTTTTTTTAATTTTACATTAAAACACATTTTAAATGCCTATTCTGTGAAATCCATTTTAACCAATAATAAGTGGATAAGTGGAAAAAAATATATAGTTTTGGAGATACGCAAATTGATTCTACATGTAGAAAATATAAAATGTTTGAACATATTTAACATTTCTATAACGATTTGAGAAGAATTTGAGCATTCTGACCACTGAACTGTAACTGTAAATTCTGGAACGCTCATAACCAAGGCCGTAGTCAGGATTTTTTTTCGGTGGGGGTTATGGTTGAAGGTTTAATTTCCGTTGTTACTACAACACGAAGACAAACTTTTCCTTTATAATTTTCGTATGGTATCTAAACAATTTTCTAAACTATTTGATGCAGTTTCTACCTCAATATTTCATATACTGTTCATGCTAAAATATGCCGAATTGTAGTGTTTTGGATATTTTTTTTTTAATTTTACATTAAAACACATTTTAAATGCCTATTCTGTGAAATCCATTTTAACCAATAATAAGTGGATAAGTGGAAAAAAATATATAGTTTTGGAGATACGCAAATTGATTCTACATGTAGAAAATATAAAATGTTTGAACATATTTAACATTTCTATAACGATTTGAAAAGAATTTGAGCATTCTGACCACTGAACTGTAACTGTAAATTCTGGAACGCTCATAACCAAGGCCGTAGTCAGGATTTTTTTTCGGTGGGGGGTTATGGTTGAAGGTTTAATTTCCGTTGTTACTACAACACGAAGACAAACTTTTCCTTTATAATTTTCGTATGGTATCTAAGCAATTTTCTAAACTATTTGATGCAGTTTCTACCTCAATATTTCATATACTGTTCATGCTAAAATATGCCGAATTGTAGTGTTTTGGATATTTTTTTTAATTTTACATTAAAACACATTTTAAATGCCTATTCTGTGAAATCCATTTTAACCAATAATAAGTGGATAAGTGGAAAAAAATATATAGTTTTGGAGATACGCAAATTGATTCTACATGTAGAAAATATAAAATGTTTGAACATATTTAACATTTCTATAACGATTTGAGAAGAATTTGAGCATTCTGACCACTGAACTGTAACTGTAAATTCTGGAACGCTCATAACCAAGGCCGTAGCCAGGATTTTTTTTCGGTGGGGGTTATGGTTGAAGGTTTAATTTCCGTTGTTACTACAACACGAAGACAAACTTTTCCTTTATAATTTTCGTATGGTATCTAAACAATTTTCTAAACTATTTGATGCAGTTTCTACCTCAATATTTCATATACTGTTCATGCTAAAATATGCCGAATTGTAGTGTTTTGGATATTTTTTTTTTAATTTTACATTAAAACACATTTTAAATGCCTATTCTGTGAAATCCATTTTAACCAATAATAAGTGGATAAGTGGAAAAAAATATATAGTTTTGGAGATACGCAAATTGATTCTACATGTAGAAAATATAAAATGTTTGAACATATTTAACATTTCCATAACGATTTGAAAAGAATTTGAGCATTCTGATCACTGAACTGTAACTGTAAATTCTGGAACGCTCATAACCAAGGCCGTAGTCAGGATTTTTTTTCGGTGGGGGTTATGGTTGAAGGTTTAATTTCCGTTGTTACTACAACACGAAGACAAACTTTTCCTTTATAATTTTCGTATGGTATCTAAACAATTTTCTAAACTATTTGATGCAGTTTCTACCTCAATATTTCATATACTGTTCATGCTAAAATATGCCGAATTGTAGTGTTTTGGATATTTTTTTTTTAATTTTACATTAAAACACATTTTAAATGCCTATTCTGTGAAATCCATTTTAACCAATAATAAGTGGATAAGTGGAAAAAAATATATAGTTTTGGAGATACGCAAATTCATTCTACATGTAGAAAATATAAAATGTTTGAACATATTTAACATTTCTATAACGATTTGAGAAGAATTTGAGCATTCTGACCACTGAACTGTAACTGTAAATTCTGGAACGCTCATAACCAAGGCCGTAGCCAGGATTTTTTTTCGGTGGGGGTTATGGTTGAAGGTTTAATTTCCGTTGTTACTACAACACGAAGACAAACTTTTCCTTTATAATTTTCGTATGGTATCTAAACAATTTTCTAAACTATTTGATGCAGTTTCTACCTCAATATTTCATATACTGTTCATGCTAAAATATGCCGAATTGTAGTGTTTTGGATATTTTTTTTTAATTTTACATTAAAACACATTTTAAATGCCTATTCTGTGAAATCCATTTTAACCAATAATAAGTGGATAAGTGGAAAAAAATATATAGTTTTGGAGATACGCAAATTGATTCTACATGTAGAAAATATAAAATGTTTGAACATATTTAACATTTCTATAACGATTTGAGAAGAATTTGAGCATTCTGACCACTGAACTGTAACTGTAAATTCTGGAACGCTCATTACCAAGGCCGTAGTCAGGATTTTTTTTCGGTGGGGGTTATGGTTGAAGGTTTAATTTCCGTTGTTACTACAACACGAAGACAAACTTTTCCTTTATAATTTTCGTATGGTATCTAAACAATTTTCTAAACTATTTGATGCAGTTTCTACCTCAATATTTCATATACTGTTCATGCTAAAATATGCCGAATTGTAGTGTTTTGGATATTTTTTTTTTAATTTTACATTAAAACACATTTTAAATGCCTATTCTGTGAAATCCATTTTAACCAATAATAAGTGGATAAGTGGAAAAAAAATATATAGTTTTGGAGATACGCAAATTGATTCTACATGTAGAAAATATAAAATGTTTGAACATATTTAACATTTCTATAACGATTTGAAAAGAATTTGAGCATTCTGACCACTGAACTGTAACTGTAAATTCTGGAACGCTCATAACCAAGGCCGTAGTCAGGATTTTTTTTCGGTGGGGGTTATGGTTGAAGGTTTAATTTCCGTTGTTACTACAACACGAAGACAAACTTTTCCTTTATAATTTTCGTATGGTATCTAAACAATTTTCTAAACTATTTGATGCAGTTTCTACCTCAATATTTCATATACTGTTCATGCTAAAATATGCCGAATTGTAGTGTTTTGGATATTTTTTTTTTAATTTTACATTAAAACACATTTTAAATGCCTATTCTGTGAAATCCATTTTAACCAATAATAAGTGGATAAGTGGAAAAAAATATATAGTTTTGGAGATACGCAAATTGATTCTACATGTAGAAAATATAGAAAATATAAAATGTTTGAACATATTTAACATTTCTATAACGATTTGAGAAGAATTTGAGCATTCTGACCACTGAACTGTAACTGTAAATTCTGGAACGCTCATAACCAAGGCCGTAGTCAGGATTTTTTTTCGGTGGGGGTTATGGTTGAAGGTTTAATTTCCGTTGTTACTACAACACGAAGACAAACTTTTCCTTTATAAATTTCGTATGGTATCTAAACAATTTTCTAAACTATTTGATGCAGTTTCTACCTCAATATTTCATATACTGTTCATGCTAAAATATGCCGAATTGTAGTGTTTTGGATATTTTTTTTTTAATTTTACATTAAAACACATTTTAAATGCCTATTCTGTGAAATCCATTTTAACCAATAATAAGTGGATAAGTGGAAAAAAATATATAGTTTTGGAGATACGCAAATTGATTCTACATGTAGAAAATATAAAATGTTTGAACATATTTAACATTTCTATAACGATTTGAGAAGAATTTGAGCATTCTGACCACTGAACTGTAACTGTAAATTCTGGAACGCTCATAACCAAGGCCGTAGCCAGGATTTTTTTTCGGTGGGGGTTATGGTTGAAGGTTTAATTTCCGTTGTTACTACAACACGAAGACAAACTTTTCCTTTATAATTTTCGTATGGTATCTAAACAATTTTCTAAACTATTTGATGCAGTTTCTACCTCAATATTTCATATACTGTTCATGCTAAAATATGCCGAATTGTAGTGTTTTGGATATTTTTTTTTTAATTTTACATTAAAACACATTTTAAATGCCTATTCTGTGAAATCCATTTTAACCAATAATAAGTGGATAAGTGGAAAAAAATATATAGTTTTGGAGATACGCAAATTGATTCTACATGTAGAAAATTTAAAATGTTTGAACATATTTAACATTTCTATAACTATTTGAGAAGAAAGAAATCCACAAAACCCCTTTAAAAAATTAGTTGGGGTACAGTATGGCTGCTTACAGTATTGTTTCAACCGGGACCATAGAAGGAACTTTTTATAAGCGTTTCAGAAGTTACAATTTGTATTTCTGTGCCGAAAGATGTTAAACATCGAGAGTTCAACTCACTTCCGTTCAGAACACTCACAGCCGATGTAGAAAAATAGAATATGATTGGGTGTGACGTCATAGTTAATTTTTATAGTTATACACCATCGGTGGTATTAGGCACTGTAAGTAAATAGTTTTCTTGGATTCAAGAAAAAAAGGACATGGAGGAAAAGAAAGGGGAAGAGGAGTGTTGAAAAAAAGTATCAAACAATTTAGGGAAGTGGGGAGGGGGGTCCCGTCGGTCCCCCCCCCCCACCTCTCTGTCTACGGGCCTGCTCATAACCCGCAATTGAAGTCATACTGTACCAATTCTTAAGAGTGATTTTGTGGCTTTTATTCTTTTCAGACAGCTATAGAAATGTCAAATATGTTTACATATTTTATTTTCTACATATAGAATCAATATGTATATCGACAAAAATATAGTTTTTCTTTTATGCTGTTTATCTATTTATTATTAGCTAAAATGAATTTCAAAGGATGTCCATTCAAAATAGATTTAAATGAAAATTTAAAAATGTCTAAAAGCAATACAATTCGGCATATTTCAGAATGAATAATATACGAAATGTGGAGGTAGAAATGAAAGTTGGGTACAGTTTAACCTTCAATTGACTTCAAGTTAACAAATTTCTCTGCCCAATACAGAAATGATCCTGACCATGGTTATTGGGTTTTTCCTTCGGTATACGAGTACATCCCGCACCTTCGCCAATATTCCACTGTTTGGCTATAATGCGGCATCAATTCAACCAATCATGAATTATTTTGTAAAAGATATTTGACCGAATCACTGATCTCTAACTGTAACTTCTGGATTGGGCAAGCCATCTTGATGACTTAAAGCCAATTGAACGGGTAACAATTGTACCCTACTTTCATCACTACCACAATATTTCGTATATTTGTCATGTTAAAAAAAGCCGAAATGTATTGATTTTGGCTGAGTTTTTTCTATTTTCTTTTGAAGCCAATTTTTTAAATGAAATCTGCTATTAAAATAGAAAGTCATTTACAAGTCAAAGTCGAAGTGGTTAAAAAGCTAGAGCAAAAACTGTTTGTTTGGCAATATAAAAATTAATTCTATTAGAAGAAAATATAATATTTATATACATTTAATATTTCTACAATGATATGGTATTAAAAAACACAACTTTCAAAAATTTTGGGGGTAGAGTTTGGCTGCTTCCACATTGGCTTCATGGTTCCCATAGAGGAAACAAGTTTTGAACCTTCCAGAAGTTACAGTTAGAGTTCAGTGGACCGAACTTGCTTTAATAGAAATCATTGACCGCCTTTGAAAAATATTTTTTTGTTATTTATTAATGCGTAACGGAACAGAAGTAATGATACAAATAGAGGAATAAAAATGCTGATTTCCGAGTGTCCATCATTGAAACCACGTGATATGTGGAAATTCCAATTCATTCATGCCTTGGCGACTTTAAGAACTAAACGAGATCGAAGTATTGTAATATGGTTTTGTTTTTAATTTTGTATTTAAATATCGTTTTTTTTTAACGAGTGGCACAATTTAAGGGAGTTTAACAGATATATTAAGGAGATTTTTCTTACTTTGTAGTTTTGAAATAATTGCATCACGTTTTTATGTAAAAAATTTACCATAAGCGAAGTTCTTTCAATTGTTATTTTGTATACTTCAATAAAAAAATATGAACAATAAAACCTGAGAAATATAAAGAGATTCGCTTCTTCGAGTATTGAACACTAATAAAATATTTTCGTTTCGTTAATGAAGCGGAAATATTTAGCGCATATTGTTTGAAAATAAGTAAATACGTACATATATGTTAAAAAGTTGAATACGGACAGAACTCCTTATCATCAAAAGAGAAGAAAGTGCGCCAAATTTGAAACTCCTGCAGATGTCTGAATGCCAAATGTGGCAGCGCTATAACCACGTGATGTGAGTTTTTCTTTTCAATGTTGACACCGCGGCCTTACGAGAGTCTGGTATTGAAGGCACTCTCTATTTAATATTACAACTCTCTGGTTTCCAACGCCACTCGTGGAAAATGACATTTTAAAGAAACTACTTAGCCAAATTTTTGTCAATTTCGATAGATTTATTAAATACCAATAAAAAGAACAATCAATTGCCATAATTTAGTGATATATTTTAAGGATGCAAGGTAGGGTGAAGTAGTGTAAGCGCATCAGAGTTCATTTATTTTCTATTATTTTTAACTGTTACTGTGAGATAACTATAAGGAATGCCGAAACAAAACTCAGCACAAATATTTGTCACCATTCAAGGATATTTAGCTATTAGAATTAAATTTTTTCAATCATCTGCTATTGATTTTCTGCATTTTCCCTCTTTTTTTCTATGTTCGCTGGTCGCATTTGCCCCGGAAATGATACATTAACAAATGCAACCACGCTCCTCAAATCGGAAAGTTCCAATTGCGGCCCATGGCAACATTTTACTTGGGCGATAAACAAATGTTTTCTTCTTTGAGAATATGGTAAACCCGGCTCCCTTCTGCCGCAATTGGGCTATTGCCCCTCAAACCCCCATAGACTGCACAAACCTAATAATAATTTTATACTTTGATATACCTTTAATTTTACTGATTCTGACAGTTTTTGTTTTATATTTTTATTTAAAAAACGTTTGAGAATTACAAACTTTTTCGTGAGTAACAGCGATTGGAAAAATGAACAAAATATAGCAGATAGTTTTTTTTGTTGTTTTAAAGATTTTTTTTAATTTATAATATTAATGTACATAGATGATTTGAACATGATTGATTCACGTTTTCCAAACTTTTTCATTTAGTTATTTTATGTTTTAGGGACATTTTAGTTATTTCCCAGTCTTGGAAGCACTTTACATGAAATTTGACTATCGTAATTTTTCTTAAAAAGATTTTTCTTTCATTTTAGATTATTTAACTAAGCATACTTCTAAATCAAAACTTATATCAAGGATTGAAGAAACCCTTTTTACATGAGTCAGACTTTTTTTAGATTTATTGAAGGTTGTACGAGAAGAAAGCGACTCTGAAAATGTCAAATCTCCTTGCCTGCCAATAACTGGTTCAGGGATTGCTTTAATAATAACATAAGAATCAATAAGAATGACATCTTTGCATTAAGGCTAAGTAAAAGTTGAACCTGTATCAACTATGTGGTAAGGTATACTTGCCATATGCAAGAATAACGAGGCAAGTGTAATCACGTAAATGCCAATGCTAAACCATTTGTTCAATTCCAAAATAAGATGTATGGTTCAAAACTACACATTAAACTTGTTAAAAATACAAGTTTTAATATTTTAGGTAACAGGATTTTTTTTAAATAGTGACAAACTTTCATAATAACCAGCTGTTCACTTATCCGTGCAATAAACTCTTTCTAAACATTATGGCCATCAATTATTCTATCTGTCCATAATCCTTTACTTGTACCAATTCTTTAATTGAAGTGCGCTTACTATTCTGAGTGGTTTTTTATAGTACAACCCAGCAAAAAAAGTTAGCATGAAACCTTCATCAAAATTGTCAAATTGATAGTTATTTGAAGGTTTTATAAAGGATATTGAAACAAAAAAGTTTTTTTTTAATTTTTTAATTTTTCTGCCTTAAAACCTTTAAAATATCTGCATTTTTCCTTCATGATTAAAAATTGAAGTTTTTTTGCAGGTTTTTATGAAAGTTTTTTGCAGTTTTTATGAAGGACATTGAAACAAAACCTTTAATTTTATAGATCTTCAAAAAAAACTGCAATTTTCCTGCATAAAACCTTCAATTTCAAAATTTTAATGAAGATTTTATGCTGACTTTTTTTGCTGGAAATTATTCATAATATTATTTATATTGATAATTCAATTTTGCGTGGATTGACTCATTCAAAATTTATTGATTTCTCAAGAGGTGTCGATAGTGGATTATGTATCAGTTTTGTATTATCCTGTACGTTAATCCATGGGACTAAACAAAGATATTTTGTAGAAGAAATTTGCAAAAATAATTTGTTTCATTTGAACTTATCAACATATATCCGACTCATTCATTAGTGTAAATAATGAATATTTAGTTCTTTTAATTATTTTTTTATTTTTTAAATAATTTTATTATTTTGTAGTGTTTTATTTTTTGTAGGTTTATTTATATGATTTACTGTAGGACATTTGGATGTTGGTTTCTGGTTGTTTTATGCACTTTAAATGTTATTTAATAGAATAATATTTTAGAATTTTGGAAGATTGCTTAATTTCCGTCTTGGTATGTGCTGTTATTTAAATATTTTTGTTTATTTATAAAATATTGTGTGCAATTTTATTAAAATTATGGAGGTAAGTGCACTTAATTTTCTGGCGGTATGACTGGGGGGGGGGGGGGGATGTGATTCCCTAAAACTACTGTCCATTAGTCATCACATCCCCATCGATTCAATGCAGCTTAAATTCAATTCAATGCAGAATACCAAATCAAATGTATAGTACTTTAAACCTACTCTTGTATTTTCGATGTGAAGTTGTATCAAAATAGACTGATCGAAGGGAGTGGTATGTACCAAACGACTGCCCGAAAAGAGTAACCGAAGGCCGGAGACCACAATTTTCCGGGGCCATAAATTGACGTCAGGAGTCTATGACATTAGCGCACGGTACGTGCGTGCGTTTAAAACTATGGGCGAAATTTGACGTTCTATGTATCATCTATAACAGTCTTTTTGTGTAACACTAGTTAGTATTAATCAAATTAAACTGTATATTTCTATAATCCATATTTTAATAATTTTTTAATTATTTATAAAACATTGTGTGATGTGAAATTCCACAACAGAATTCTATTTCGAATTAATATCACTCTGTCGCTAACGCTAAGACTAACGTGATGATATCCTATTCGAATGTTGTTATGAGGTATTATTGTTATGAGGTATTATTGTTATGAGGCATTATTGTTATGAGGTATTATTGTTATGAGGTGTTATTCTTATGAGGTATTATTGATATGAGGTATTATTGTTCTGAGGTATTATTGTTATGAGGTATTATTGTTATGAGGTATTATTGTTATGAGGTATTATTGTTATGAGGTAAAAACATTTATTTTTCTCGGAGATATCACGGTCGAAACACTTAGCCGACCGCCCAACCGAAGGTGTCCGTACGTTAAGAGTTCGAATATCAGCCGAATACATTACCCAATCACAAAAGAGGAGGTTTTCAGGCTTTAATTGTTTCTGCCCTTATGTAAACAGAGCGCATAGGATTACTTTACTGGTAGACGCCATCTGCTCAAACACACTACATACCTTCTTGACATATTTTTGTTTAATGCTGTTTTACCAAGCGATACCCTATTAACCAAACTTAAAGACGTTCTTCTTAAAAAAAATATAACAAAAATCTAATTTCTTTTAATTATTTAATCTTGATGGTTAAAAACATTAAAAAAATATATTTAGTAATGCATTCTCGCCTACTTTATCTTAGGTATAAATTTGATTTAAAAAAAAAAACGTACCCCATCTCTTTCTTACTTCAACTTCCACTACAACTGAAGCGCCCCTAGCGGTTCACCAGAACTTTGAACATTAAAAAAATCCTTATTTCTATCTTACCTATCTTAAGAATGTGCGAACTTTAAGGCCCGCCTCCCCTTCAAAAATTTCAATGTTTGTATATAACGTAGCGTAAATTAAAGATTATGTAAGTCAATTCCTGAGTAATTATTTCAAGCAATACAACATTCGATAATATAATTTCGTAGGTATTGTATTTACAAGTATACGTGCAATTGAATAAAAAAATACAATTCTTTTCCAAGAATTTTTTAATGACAAAATATATGGGTTACACACAGGCTATGGATCGTGTCGAAGTGGTTGATGTAAGTATTTTCATTGATAACATAAATGATTGATACAATTTTCCAACATCAGATTATATTTATTCATATATTAGATTTCGAAATAGGGATACAAATATACATTTTAAAGAAACAAATGCATTTTGAATAATGTTGATATGATTTTAGTTTGTTTCGAATATAAAATCATGCACAAAATAGTAACACATTGAAGGAAAATGGTTATGGAGGAGAACTGCGATGGTGAACTTCAAATATCCGGTTATCTTAAAATCAAAAACTATTTTTTTTGTATAAATAGTACAGATATATGCTAATGAATATAGTAAAACTAAGAAATATTATACGGTGATTAAATTTAATTTAGGTTAAATAATAAATATTTTATTAATATATTCATTTTAACATAAAAGGAAATGTTGACATCCAGTTAAAAATGATTTTTCATTGGAAATTCAATTAAATAATTCTAAAGTTTTAAATAAAGGAAAATCAATATTTAAAACGCTTTAAAATGAAAATGAGAAATTGTTGAATAAAGCACAAAAGAAACAATATAAAACAAAACGAAAGGAATAATATAATAAATATAGATGAATAATATAGATGCAGATATAATATAGAGGTTTTAGAAAGAATTGTTAAGCTTAAAAAATCAAATGAATAAAAAGGTAAAAATGTAACTAATTCAATCCTTAATATAAATTATAAAAATTTTAAAATAACTTTTTTAAAAAATTATACTTTTAAAAAAAATTAAATTCATTTTTTTAATTCATATAATTTTTTTAATTAATATTTTTTTTAATTAATACATTTTTTAATTAATATAATTCTTTAAAATTAATATAATTCTTTAAAATTAATATAATTCTTTAAAATTAATATAACTTTTTAAAATTAATATAATTCTTTAAAATTAATATAATTCTTTAAAATTAATATAACTTTTAAAATTATTATAATTCTTTAAAATTAATATAATACTTTAAATTAGCATAATTTTTTTTAAATAATATTATTTTTTTTAATAATATTATTTGTTTTAATTAATATAATATTTTAAATTAGCATAATTTTTTTATAATAATATTATTTGTTTTAATTAATATAATATTTTAAATTAGCATAATTTTTTTATAATAATATTATTTGTTTTAATTAATATAATATTTTAAATTAGCATAATTTTTTTATAATAATATTCATTTTTTTTAATTAGCATATTTTTTTTAAAATAATAATATATTTTTTAAATAATAATATTTTTTTAAAAATAATATTCATTTTTTTAAATAATATTAATTTTTTTTAAATAATATTAATTTTTTTAAATAATATTAATTTTTTTAAATAATATTTTTTTTAATAATATAAATTTTTTTAATTAATAATTTTTTTTAATAATTAAATATTAAATTTTTCAATAAAAAATTATCCAATTAAATAAACGATCAAAGCTTTATACAATTTCGAATGATTCTAATACGACCGGATACGAAGAAGCCCACTCCATTCTACTCTACGTTGAACGATAAGCAACCGTTGAGAATGACATTTCAGCCGAAAGTGCCAATGATTCGGCTTCAGAGACGCGAACATAGATAGAAGTAGTGGACACAACGTAGAGAGTTCACTTCTTCCCGAAGCAGGAGACGGCGTTGAAGGCGCACTGCTTCCAGTAGGATCGCTTCCTCTGCAGATCGGAGACGTCCATGTTGCTACGCAGGCGCCTGACCATCTGGCGGGCGAACAGGTAGTTGAGGAGGGTGTTGTCGGGGGATCCGTCGTCATCGGCCACCTGGCGAAGAATTAAAGAAACAGATTTTTTATTTATCTTATCCTTTATTTCTAGCCTGTTCAAAATTTACTAAACAGCGTTTCCTAGTCTAGACGTGAATACGTCTTAAAAACCGATCCTACTGTGGGCATATACAGAAAATTGAGTGACATATATAAACCCCCATATATCCCTTTGGGAATCAGCCTATGGGGATAAATGACCTACCATTGCGTATAGAAATATAGCTTACCAAAAACGCAAGGAGTCGCAGGATCAGGTGCGCTTACAGAAACGTATAAACTCAGGGGGAATCGCCTAAAGAGATAATAACACAACATCGTGTAAAGGAAAATAAGCCACGCTTATCAAGGTAGCCCTGTCTGTCTGTCTTTTGTATCACGTGGAAGAGAAAAGCATTCCAATTTCGAAATTCCATATTTTGGCAAATAACCCAATGTGCAGCTCTAGTGCGACGTTAATTAACCAAACCAACCAAACCAAACCATACTTTGGCCGGTTTAACTGTTGTAACTTAGTTCTAATGAACGGATTGTAGAGAGTATGTGGTTAAATTAAAAAGAACTACGGTTTCTACAATTCGATTTGTCTAGTTGAGACATTTTGTCATTTATGAGAAAATTGTGCGGTGTGAAATTTGACGATATATCGAAAATTTCACTATGGAGCACAAAGTATACCACTAAATCTCAAATGCGACAGAGGAAACTTAAAAAGGTTAAAAGAGCAGGTTCAAGACGAACAAAAAGATACAAAAAATAAGAGATCTGGAGCTTACTGGAGACAAAAGAAATAACAGTACAAGTATAAAGAAGAACGCAAGTACAAAGTATTCTGTTATCAAACTTTATACCGTACAACTGTGCCTAACCCAATTTTTCTTTTTTCGGAATAGATCCTGATCCCGAACCCAATTTCGCAGCTGTAATGCGACGTAAAATTCAACTAACCTCGTTCTGTCACCAATAGCCCATAATGTATATTGTGACGTTAATACAAAATCCATTATCGATATTTTTACCCAAAAACAAAATGTTTTAATACGCTAGATTTAGTTTTGAGTGATAGAAAGTTAAAGAGTAGTACTTAGTTATCTATATCAACAATGGGCTGTCATAGAATTTTCCTTCATTGGATCACCAGTTTTTTCCACTGAACTCTAACTGTAACTGCTGGAAGGCTCAAACCTTGTTTCCTCTACGGGCGCGTTGAAACCAATTGAAAGCTGCTATACTGTGGCCAACATTTTGTTTAAAGTGATTTAGTGGTGTTTTTTATTACCAAAGCATTGTAGAAGTATTAAATATATATAAATATTATATTTTCTTCTTATAGAATTAATTTTTATATTGCCAAAGAGATAGTTTTTGCTCTTGCTTTTTAATTACTTCTACTTCGACTTGCAAATGACTTCCTATTTTAATAGCAGATTACATTTAAAATGGGTTTAAAAAGAAAATAAAAAAAAACTTATCCAAAAGTAATATATGTCGGCGTATTTTAACTTGAAAAATATAAGAAATATTGCTGTATCAAGAAAAGTGGGGACATCATGGCGGCCTCCATATCGACTTCAAGTCAACAAAATGTCTTGCCCGATCCAGAAGTTACAGTTAGAGTTCAGTGGTTTTTTCTAGCAATACATGTAGTGATTTTATGGTTAGGGAGCAGCCGTCAGTCATGAAAAGTCCAGCTACAAGGTTCGATAAGTTAAGTTCAAAACATCTATTCCTCCAGAGCCGAGAGAAGCTTGGTTATAGAATCAGAATTACATGGTGTCACAATCATGTGTACGCAATCATGGCACACAATCAGTGTGTGCTGTCGTACGGACTTTTCAAATATAAAGACAGGGATTTTTAGGGATTATCTTAAGATAGATTGAGTCAAAAACGTACGTCATTGGTCCAAAATGGTTCGGTTTAGGAAATTTTCGTATGTATGTATTAAAAAAAATTAAGTTCTTTTTGTGTGAAAGTCACGTCAAAATCATGTGGGAGCTTTTGTTATGACTAAATCGAGACATTAAGTGTCGTTTGAAAAATTTTACGGGAACTCTATTCCCTTAAACAAAGACAATTTGATAGATAAATTATGTGGAATTGTAAAAAGAATTTTATAGACACGAGGACAGATTGTTATGTTGCAATTAAGTTATAATGATTAAAATGGGTGGTAATAAAGGACATTTTATAATATGGTAATTTAAGGAAAATATATTGCATACACCAATTTTAAATTCATTAAATAACTCCATATTTACAATAATTTCATATCTATTTAAATGAAGTTTAAGATAAAAAAAATTAGTCACGTGAAGCATTGAGTTAATAACACTGAAAACAAACACAACTTATGAAAATGCATTAAAAACGCAAAAAAACTAGACATATGACAGAAAGCTTTAAACCATCTCCCTTCATCAGCAGAATAAAACAATGCCTATGCGCAGAACAGTATTAAACATTAATTTGAAAAATGAATAAACTCAATAAAAAAAATTATTTATACTGCTTGGAAATTCTTAGTAATATTATTGACTCTTTGTTCAATGAGTGTTATACAAATGATGTTGACCAACTACAGGACCTCAGCGCTACGTGGTTCGTTCTGTTTAACACATCCTTGCAATCTCTAAAGCCGATGTAATTGCCTTTGAAAACTACATACTTCTGACGAATGAATCAATAAATGAATTGTATGAATTTGAATAGGTAAATAAAGTCCCATCTGGTCCTCTGCTCCACGAGTGTAGTTCATTCACAAAGTACCCTGAGCCAATTTTCTAGCCCTATGTTGAGTCCATTCTAACAAATCAATATGCTATTTTTTAACATAAAATAACCAGAATTGAGCTGCCTAGTTTCAAAACCAGGTAGATCCATTTTCATAAATTTTACAGGTTGGTTGGTTGGTTAATTAACGTCGCACTAGAGCTGCACAGTGGGCTATTGGCGACGGTTCGGGGGCTATCTCGAAGGAAAGACCCGGTAAGGATCCTCGTATTTTTAAACCATGGTCAGATGACGAGGACAACACCTGAGCTGGCACCCAACGCCTTCAATAGACGTTGGGACTTTGGACCCCGATCAGATTTATCGTGCACCAGTCCCGTATACACGCCGATAATTTTTGTGAATGTTCTGGACGACATTGTAGTATTTTGGTAGCGAAGTTGGCAACCCTCCGATCGCAATATCACTACTTTTTTACTATTCTTTAGTCTAGTCCTCGCACAGGTTCGAACCGTGAATCCTTTGATTCGCAGCCGACGCCTTTATCCACTGGGCTATCCGGGCCCCTCATAAATTTTACAGAAGACGCCAAAAACGATTGACAGCCAAGTCCTTTTTTTTTTATTTAAACTCATGACTGAATGTTATTTTTAGACTGGATTCAAACACTTTTGGTCAGTAGTGCTTTGTAATGTGATGTAGTGCATTGAGAACTTGTGAAAAATATTTAAAAAAAAAAACGATTTTGCAAAAAATGTGGATTTATCTGGTTTTGAAACTAAACGGCTCAATTGTACTACATACTCAAGATGCGAAATAAGCAACACCCTCTACAATGACAATTTGTATATCTTTAAGGCTATTCTACATGAAATAACGAAAGGTTACCTTTTTCAGATGGCTAGTTAATTTAGGAATACAAGTCATGTCCGTAGATTTCAATTCAAATTTTCCCGCCTATCGGCATACAATATTTAACCCGAACCATTATAATAAGTCTATGTTATTTTTGGCAACTTATTCTTTATTCGAATTAATATTTCATTCCATTCTACACAGAGTCGTTGTTCACTCTGCTGATGATGGAAAATGGTTTAAATCTCCCGCTAACATGTCCAGTTCTTTGCATTTTTAATTGAGTGTTTTTTGCAATGTTTTTGTTTTCAGTAATTGGGGTTTGTTTAAACTATCTCCGTCAAATTAACACTGTAAAAGAAGCTTAAAAATTAGTGCATGAATGTACTTTTTTTTTAGTACAATTGCATCGTAAATGTGGGATGGCGTACTCAAATTTAAGTAATCGTACTTTCTCAAAAATGATCAGTGTGATTTAATATGGCTAACCTCAGCTACTGTTGAAACCATCTTAACAAAGCGACCTGACAATCTTAAAATATTTTTTCAGCAGATGGTTTTCCACACTATTTAATGTCGATTACTTAAATGGAAATTAAGTTATTACAATTCAATTATCTTACTTTTCATTCTTTTGGCACACCTTTTTAACATTCCTTCTCTTTAAAACTTCTTCACCTCGTCTTGGAGCTTAACGGATAAAGCTCTGGACAGCTGTGCTTGCAGATCTGGGTTCGATTTTCGATAAATCTTGGTTGTTATTGTCGATATTTATTGAATGTTTTTTATGAATGTAATCTAGCACCTGCTCTTTTTATTCAATTTTACCCATTGCACTCATTTTTAAGTACATACCTTTTTCAAAATTGAATCTTATGTATTCGGAGCCATGATAACCATCGAATGTACTCAAAAATTAGTCAATTGTACTTATTTTTGAATACATATATTTATCAGTGTACAATTATTACTTATAAATTCCAACAACTTTATAATTTCCTTCTTTACCTGACTCATTCAGCGCTATCCATTGTCTTATTTTAAATTTAACCCTGAAACTTCAAAACAGCCATTTTCTTATTAGCTGAGAGATTCTTCTTCATGGCGAAAACCTACTCTGTCATTGACGCATCGACCTCAGAGGGCTTCGCAACAAGTGATCGAGAACTTCGCTTTCGTTGCCAACGGAATCGATCAAATATGTTCCTGTTGCCATTTTTCTCTCACTCATTTCGAAGAGTTGCAACTTGCATCTATCGTTTGGTGTGTGTTTCCCACATCAATCCGCGTCTGCCCTTGTTTTAAGTGATTGATATTTTTCATCAGAGCTCGAAAACTTTCGTTTTGTTCTGTTTGTGGAGTAATTTCGAATATGTCGTATCGAATTCCAGAAAGAAATACTTTACTTAATGAGACAAAGTATTCCAAAAATTTGTAAATTTCGCGATTTTTTTTTATTTGCTAAAATTGTAGTTTGGAATCTTTTAAATATGCTTGCAGACTTCTAGAACTATATCTAGGTTTTTAACGAGTAATTTGAGATTTTATGTTGGATGATGTATAATGTTTTTCAGGAAAATAGTTTTTTTTAGTGTTTGGATTTTCTTGATATTAAGTCTTTCAAGGAAATTGTTCTTTAAATTGTTTTTTTTTTCAGTGTCTGGCTTTTCTTGATATTAAGTCTTTCGAAATGATCAGGCTTTTTTATTATTGTTAATAGAGAAATGTGTATTTTTAAAGCATATTGTTGAATATGTGTATGAATATGTGTATATTATAAATTGAATATGTAATATTATAAATTGTCATACAATTAGCTTTATGAGTAGTATTTTTTTAATAACTCAAGTCACAAAAAGTTTGAGATTTCAAACAATTGGATATTATTATGAATAAATATTTAATTAAAAATCAAATACATGTAGTATACAAAATTTGAATACCAATTCTGATGTTTTATATTGCCAATTCTGATGAATTTATATTGCATTACTACTACAATACAAATGTTAATGTGGAAGAAAATATATCGAGATGTTTTCAAATCAGAATAGTTATCCTTTCTATTACTTTTTAAAAATTATCTTTTGGTTAAAGTTGTTTTCGAGATCGGAATAAAATGTACTTAATAATTTATATTATTACAAAATTTAAAAATCCAGGCTTATACAGTCATTTTGAAAGTAAATATACAGTGTTGAAAATAACCGTTTTCATTAAGTTTAACAATAAAAAAATAACACCATATTCTTTATGAAATATTTGCTGGATCGGTTTTTAAGTCAAAACTTAGTTTTTTAATTAAAAGTTTAAGAAAATTTCTAATAATAAATCTTAAGCTTTAAGTATAGCTCTGAATGGCAAAATTTAAATATGGATGAGTAAAGAAATTGAGATTTTTTTCCCCTCAATTTCTAGCTATTTTTTTTATTTATAACGAATTATTTAAAGATTTGAATAAATTATGTCTGAAACTAACTTTGTCTAATTTTAAATATTTTTACAGTCAAAGAAATTAAGATTTTTATTTGGAATTGTTGAAATTTTGTCAATGTTTTTCACAAGAATGGAAAAAAAAAACTTTCACAATTTACTCGTGTAACACAAATCTCATATTTAAATGGTTAAAGATTCTAAATCTTATCTTTAATTTCAATCCATAACACATATTTCTAACCAGGGTATGCTAAAAATGTGTATGTTTGTAGACACAGAAGTATACATTATTACTGGAAGTCCACACTGTAAAAAAGGTGCTTAAAAATGTTTTTCTTTGAGTACAATTGCATCGTGAATGAGCGATGACATACTCAAATTTAAGCAATTGTACTTTCTAAAAATTGAGCAGTATGATTTAATATTTCTAATCTCAGCTACTGCTGAAGCAATCTTAATAAAGCGACCTAACAAACTTAAAATAGTTGTTCAGTAGAAGGTTTTCCACATTATTTCATGTCTATTGTTTAAATTGAAATGAAGTTATTACAACTGAATTATCTTTCTTCCCACTCTTTTGGCACACCTTTTAAATATTTGTTCTGTTCATATCTTCTACAAGTTCCTCTGGTAGTTTAGCGGATAAGGCTATGGGCTGAGGATGTGGGTTCGATTCTTGGTAAGTCTTATTAGTAATTGTCAATATATATTGAAAGGGATTTATGAAGGCAGCCTATGTAGGATAGCATCTTCTCTTTTTATTCATTGTACTTCACTTTGAGTACACGTCTTTTTCAAAATTTTAACATGTATTCGGAGCCATAATAAGCATCGAATGTGCTCAAAAATTAGTACATTTTAATTATTTTTCATTATCTATTTTTAACAGTGTAGTTAGTTTTAACGTCTTAAAGTATATAATAGCGTCGCATTCTCTAATGACCAGTATTTTACAATGCTTCACTGTTGAATTGTTTTAAAAAGAATATGCAAACATTATTATTTGTAACGAGCTTATTATTTATTTATTGACTTTGGCATTCCCTACTCGCCAAAGGCAAGGGCTTCTACCGAAAAGAGTGACCGATAAAAAACAAACTACAGGGAGATGGCGAAACATACCACCAATTAAAATAACACATTTTTAAATTTAAAAGTAAAATTAGCACTCAAACGTTCTTCTCTACACAGGGGAGGAAAGTAATTACAGATATACTAAACAACAAACATACCATACAAAAACAGGAATCTTAAGGCTCATAATACACGAGCGAGAAAAACGCGCGCGAGCTGTTGCTGATCGCTCAGTGATTCGAGAATCCAAACCACGTGGTATGGATTATCGAATCACCGAGTAGCTCGCGAGCGTTTTTCTCGTTCGTGTAAAATGGGTCTAACGTGCATTCAAAGAAAAGATGGAAAGGGGGAAACAAATATTTGTACTATTACACTGTTAAAAATAGGTACTCAAAAATAAGTAATATGTACTTATTTTTGAGTACACTCGGTGTTTATCATGACTTTAAATACAACATTTCATTTTTGAAAAAGGCATGTACCCTAATATGAGTACGATGAATAAAAAGAGCAGTTGCTTGCCTAATAATCTGCCTTCATAAATCACTTTCAATAAATATCAATAATTACAACCAATTCTTAACGGGAATCGAACCCAGATCCTCAGACACCACAGTCTAGGGCCTTATCCGTTAAACTAACAGGGCGCCTTGAAAAAGTTATAAATAAAATAAATATTAAAAAGGTGTGTCAAAAGAATGGGAAATAAGATAGCTCAGTTGTAATAACTCAGTTTCCATTTAAGTAATCGACATCAATTAATATGGAATACCATCTTCTGAACAACTATTTTAAGTTTGCCATATTTCATTAAGATCGCTTGAACAGAAGTTGAGATTAGCATTATTAAATCACACTGCTCATTTTTTGAGAAAGTACGGTTACTTAAATTTGAGTACGTCGTTGATAATTTACGATGCAATTGAACTCAAAGAAAAACAAGTTGGTTCAGGTACCCATTTTAAGTACCTAATTTTTTACAGTGAATCAAAATAGTTCAAAGCTATTTATTATAAGTTATACATGTAAAGTTTGTGTATAGTTAGGGGCTGTCATCATAATTTGTAGGGTGATCAGTCGTAAAAATATAGCAATAAGGGTCTATAAGTTAGGTTCAAAACATTTATTCCTCCAGGCCCAATAGACGTTTCGTTACAGGATCTGTGGGTTGTATTAAGATTGAGAGATTGTTTCATCATGTTATTCCTCTTGTTCTATATAAAGAAAGGGATTTTTAGGGATTGTCTTCAAGTAGATTGAGCCACGAACGTCAGTCATTGGTCCGAAATGGTTCCGCCCAGGGACTTTTCATGTGGAGGTGCTGAAATATCCCTAAAGAGCTCCTGTGTGAAAGTTACGCAAAATATTCGCGTAGGCAATTTGTTATGACCGAATTGAGACTGGAATTGAATAGTCAGGGAAAAAGTTATGAGAACTCTATTTCCCTAAAGAAACGTAAATTTGATAGATAATTTATGTGAAATAGTAAAAAGGGTTTTATGAAGAAGAGGGAAAATTAGTACGTAGCAATTAAATTGTAATGTTTAAAATAGGTGGTGATTAAGGAAAATATATTATAAGCATATGGAAAAAAGTAAAGCTTAAAAATAACCAGGACTTGGCATAAACAAACGTTATATTCTATTGTTTAATTCATTGGCTGCCGCAACTTAGTCTTTCATTTTTTCTAAGAAAATTCCATTTTTGTAGAGTGATGTAAGTCATATCGCTTCATTAGACTTGGAGGGTTCTGTGAAATGAGTTTTTTCTGCGAGTGGACAATAAACAAGATAGAGATCTTATTGCAAATGCATATAGGGGAATTTTTCATATGTTAAGATATGCTCTAAAGGGGCCGTGATCTGTAAAAAATAAATAATATAGTTTTTGAAATATAATGTATTAGAATTAACCAGGATTCGAAATTAGCGGTCGTTAGTCGGATTTTGCACCTAAAAAGTTTAGTTTGACAACCTTATTTTTACACCCAGTCGTCATTTCTTAACTTTGTTATTTATTTTTTACTGACAAGGCGCAAATTTAATGCGGGAGTTTCACGTGACGTATTAACATGGTAAGTTACTAATAGTTTCGATTTCTTCCCTACAGCAGACAACTTTGTGTTTGTTTGTTTATTCGCTACGCCTGCAATTACGTGAAAGTTTGTTTATAATATTTTTTTTTTCCAAATAAGTAATATTTTTATTCCATATATGAATAAATTTAAGTACAGAAATACTTATATTATATTTGTATATAATTAGAATTACAGCAAAATACTTTTATTTCAACACAAAAATACTTGATAAACAATGACTACAATCTATCTCAGTGTATGTAGTAAATATTTCTATATTGAGGTATTATTTAAAGACTAAAATTTAAAATTATAGTACAGGAGCTAAAGCTCCATGCTAATCCTACGGAACTTCTTCGGAGTCGCGGAACTTTCTCCCTGTTCCGTTGGAGCAGCGGTCTTCTTCTTCTCGGCGTGAAACTCCCCCATTAACTCGTATCTTATTTCGTCTTGAACTAATGAAAATAAGCGTTTAAAGATTGATACGGTGAATGAAAGTGAAATATAGATGATAAAACGGGAGAAGATCAAAAACGGGATTGATCTAAAGCGATTGATCGAGCCCGTGGGTAAGTTTCGAGTATTTAAAAGAACACGCACAACATATAAAAACACACGTATGTATACTGACATACAAGTGAAACTCATACACTATGCTAGTGTGGGGTAAGAATAGACGGGATGAACTCACGTCGAATTGGGTGGGGAAGTAGACCTTTTCCTGAGGTGGCATCCCTTTCGCCGTCGTGATGCTCACCAGCAGAAGACTGACCATCAGGAGAGAACCGAGTTTCAAGAAGTACGCCATTCTCTGTTGTACGAACGGACCTGAAACAAAGACGGAAGGCATCGTTAACAAACAGTGGAAGAACCACACAGCTAGACTTTTTACACTATTTCCTATCAAAAAAGAGCGCGGCAGCTGTAAAAAAATACTATAGATATATTAAGGAAAAGGAGCTGTACTGTGGCCTCATTCAGTGCAAATATTGTACAGCTCCAGGAGCTGTCTTGTTTTCACACACAATGAGTTCAACGCTTGGCCGCTTTGTTGGATCGCTTTCCGTGTTGCATCAGCCACTCGTTTACCCAACTCGTTTGTTGAAGGTGTGTTGTTTGTTGAACCAGCTAAAAGATGTGTTACACATCCGAAATTTCATTAAAGAAGGGGCAATTCAGAGCTATAATATATTTATGTGTTGTTTATTATGCAATACTTAATTAAAACATATATTTTTGGCTGTTTAGAGTACACAGTCGAATTGATGATTTCGGAGAAGTATCTGCAAGGATTTTATTCGTAAGCCTGGCCACAGAATGTTAGTGTTTGGTATAATAAACCATACAGATCTATTATTTTTTTCAATTAAAATAAAACCTGGTAAAAGATTGAAAAAACAAAACCGGTTTGTAAGTAATAGAGGATGGTATTTTTTATGTTTTACACAAATTTGATAAGTTTAAAAAACGTTAAGTATTTTTAAAGTGCTTTTTCGTTCTCTCTGAACAATTTTGAAAATTGGAACTATCTGGTTCTTTCATCCACATCTTCAGTTCTGATGGAAAAATCATGGGCTGGCTGGCTGGCTGCTGAGTGATGTAAGCCACGAAAATACGAAAATTAACTCATGCGAATTTCCATTATTAGGCAGCTACGTCTATCATTCGACCAAGTTGTGAGGTCCTAGTTCAGTAAGTTGTCCAATGATGAGTTCATTGTCATTTCACTTAACGTTATAGCCACGATGAGTTTTTAACTTTAAAAACTCTTATCTCGGTATTTTGGGACTTTCATCACTTGGTAGCGAACCTACCCAATTATGTATTTATAGTTAATTGAATCAGCGAGAAAATCGTCATTTGACCACGGTTCAAAAATACCAGGCAGTATTCCCGGGTTTTTCCTTCGAGTATACCCCGACCCGTAACCAATAGCTCAGCTCTAGTGTGACGTAATTTAACTAAACAACCCATCGGCGATAAATAATTAAAAGAGTTTTGTGAGGATACAAGAGTTAAATTTCTATTATCAGTATTTGGGTTGTATAAATACGACAAATTGTATAAATATAATGCAATATGACTTATTCTAAAAGTAAAATAACACAATTTATTTATTATTTCCAAATATGGGTTCTAGTAATTGCTAGCATAGTTCCAAGTTTCATCCTCAGTCGCTCATGCAAACATTTGCCGTGTAGAAGAGAATAATGCACAAAAATGGTGCCGAGGTCCAAATGTCACTACACTTGTCTTTATTTTGCTCAGGTGTTGTTCTCGTCACCCATCAATGGTTAAAAATTACTAGACAGTGTTCTCGGGTCTTGCGTTCGGTATGAGATGTAGTGGGGCCTGTAAGGCGTATCTGTACTTTTTCAGAACCTTTTAGGTATACCGGAACTTTATTTCCAGTATTATAATTTTTTATTTTATTTGTTTTATATATCAACTTTTATCCCGAACAAATCAATTTCTGGTACAGTATGCGGCTGCTTATTGCTAACAAATATTTTGAACTGCAATTGTCAGGCGTCGATTTGACGGAAACTCCCCTAGCTTCCAAATGTTTTGTCGTAGTAAAAAACTTTTTTCTCTATGAAATTGTATTCTCTTTTTATCGAAATATGACACCTAAGTTTTTGGATCACTCCTTTAGAAAATTAAAAGCATCAATGAAGACTGTTAAAGATCACTGAAGCAATCTTTAACCTTCTAACCGTTAAAAACGTATTTTTGCGTCTTTGTATCTCTAGTTTTTCCAGCAATACGCACAATTTTCAAATTCATAAAAATAAGTTATTTTGTAATATTTTTCCAAACTTTTTTTTATTTGGGGCATAAATTCAAGGCCATCTTTTTAAGAATAAACAAGATTTTTTTCTTAATTTTGATAGAGATTTAATAAAATATAGATTAAACTCTCTAGAAGAGAAACAACTTTACAATTTGGTTAATTTATTTTAATTGTCAGAGGGTTTTTAAAGCATCCAATTTCTCTTTAAATCATCAGGCTTAATTATGAATTATGGCTAAAATGTACTCTTTTGGCAAACAAAATAGTCAAATGTTAACAGATTTTAATGAAAATCTCAATAGAAGAAAAACAAGCAACAAAATTTATTTCTTTGCGCAATTCTCTGTCATAGTGACTATTGAATTTTTCACTGTTACTTATAAATTAACCTAAAATTTTCACTATGCGCCAAGCTTTATGGTTCCTATTCACGTATGTGGTTACCATGGAAACTACTGGGTTTCATCCTACAAATTTGTAATTAGATGGTTTTATTGTGAGACCACTTGAAGCGAAAGGGAAAGGTTTTTTTCTCCGATGCCAATTTTATTCTTTCCTCCAACAGTCGTTTATAGGAATATAGGGGTGTGTGGTGCCTTGCTTGCACCTGTTTTTGTTTGTCGCGTGATCGACAGGTGACCAATGGAAATTAAATAAACAGGAGTGTAGTAAAGCCGGTACGGGAGCCATGATAGGTAACCTTGCGTATCGAGTAGTCGCACCACAACCCTGACGATAGATCCAAAATCTTCCGCAATAGCCCATTCTGTAGCTCCAGTGCGATGTTAGTTCAAGCAACTATATATTTAACGTTGCATTTGTATTTTAATAACTACATATGTATTAATTTAAGCAATAATTTATAATACTAAATAGAAGTTATCTTTTCCAAAATTCGGAAACCAACTAGACTAGTAGAAACAACCGAGCCTATGACTATGTTCAGAAATTCCAATTTGCGAATTTATAATGTCTCGTAGGACGAGTTACTCACATTTAGTAATAATTATAACGAACAATTTAACATTTGCATTAAACATCCTCTACTACAATAACTTTAGCATTGAAAATTAACAAGTTATCGTTACATTCGAATAAATTTTCACTATCAACAGTCAGAACGAACAAGTCACACGTAAAGCGGAAAGATATTTATCTTAGTTTCAACGACGTTCTAAAGAAGATCTCACAACGAGAAATATACTTTATCGGATATCACATGAATTAGTTTCCCTCTCGACGAACTCGCTATTTCGCGAGTGTGAGGTGGCAACAGCGCAGAAACAGACGATAAAAGGAATCGGTGAAAGGGAAGATATCTCCGTTCGAATGCTCGAATAATCTTTTTGTGTGAATCAAATGGAAGAAGCGCGGGAAGTTCTTTTAGGTGAAAAGATCCATACGAATACGGAAGATAGACAAACGGGACACTTATATAATGCAGAGAGAAAAGCACTTGTCTTTGAAGTGTCATGGCTTTATCTGTATCTCAAAATAATTTAAACTTATGACCTGTAAAAAGTAGCGTAACTTTATTTAAGAACTATTCTAAACTTGCTGTATTACTGATAAATAAGGATACATTTTAAACTATTATTCTGAAGAACTCCAATTATCCGGATCAATTGGGACCAGATCCCATCCGGGTAATCGAATATCCGGATAATTGGATAATTCACAAAACTGATAAATAAGGATAAATTTTAAACTATTATTCTGAAGAACTCCAATTATCCGGATCAATTGCGACCAGACCCCATCCGGGTAATCGAATATCCGGATAATTGGATAATTCACAAAACTGATAAATAAGGATAAATTTTAAACTATTATTCTGAAGAACTCTAATCCGGATCACTGGCGACCAGATCCCATCCGGATAATCGAATATCCGGATAATTGGATAATTCACAAAACTGATAAATAAGGATAAAATTTTAAACTATTATTCTGAAGAACTCCAATTATCCGGATCAATTGCAACCACATCCCATCAGGGTAATCGAATATCCGGATAATCGGATAATTCACAAAACTGATAAATAAGGATAAAATTTTAAACTATTATTCTGAAGAACTCCAATTATGCGGATCAATTGCGACCAGATCCCGGTAATCGGGTAATCGAATATCCGGATAATTGGATAATTCACAAAACCGATAAATAAGGATAAATTTTAAACTATTATGCTGAAGAACTCTAATCCGGATCAATGGCGACCAAATACCATTCGGATAATCGAATATCTGGATAATTGGAAAATTCGTAAAACAAGGTTATTTCTTATTTTTAAAAAAACGAATTTTTTTTAGTATGTAATTTTACTTAACGACTATTAAAAAGAATATAAAAGATAAGATTATTAACTATGAAAAACAATACAACACTGATAAGAAACTTTTAAAATGGGAATTTTGGTGATTTCTGTTTTTTTTTCTTAATTTCTCAAAGCAAATCGGATCCGGAAAATAGGCGATCCGCTTTGTTTGATCCGTATAAATGGAATTCGGATAATTGGAGTTAGCTTGTAGTTCCTGGAGTTCCGTGGAGTTTTATGTTTACCACAATATAAAATTATTACTTTTTCATTGCAGCTTTTTTTAATGAACTATAATGATTGTTTAATTGAATTTTCAGTAATACATTGAACATTAAATTATTAATTTAATTATTACTTTATTATGAAATACTTGAGTCGCTTTTTTTTTAAATCAATGCTCTAATTTCTCAAAAATATTTTTCAAAGATAATGTCAAAAACGATAAAAATTTCGGATTTGTTTTATTTGGACAAATTTTATATTTTTTTCTTCTTTTTTTTTAAGCGTATAAGATGAATACATGAATGTTTCAATGTTCAGATCTTGTATCAATCATAAGGTTTCAGAAAAAATATCAGAAAGGCTGTATCGGTCTTGTGTGTGCTGCAGAGCATGTATGGGTACTAGGCTACAGAAATGACGTATTGAGATATATTTATTCACATATTACAAAGCTTAACTTGTTTCACAGCTATTGCGGGTCTTCCTATGGAGGCAAACACAATCCGCTGTGGTCAAAGGGTATTAATGTTGTCACCTCTTACTGCCCGAGACTCTTCACACCCAAGGATAGTGAAGACCATATATATATATATATATATATATATAAGGTGTGCTCGTTCTCGCGCTGTCTGACGGAAGGCGGGGAAAGCTCATTTTTGACGTCATAGTGACGCCTACCTCGCGCTTTCTGTAGGCGTGTCTAATGCTCTCGTTTGTGAGGTGCTGCCATCTATTCGTTTTTTTTTCTAAACAATTTAAAAATGATATTCGCTATTTTAATTTAGAATTTGCTGAATTTTAAGAGTTTAAAAATTATATTTTAAGGATTGCATTTAGTATGGAAAAATTGCAAAAGATTTGCATAATAAATTAAGCGTATTAAAATAATATTAGCTGCCACGAGAGCATGTCCATGAATTTTGAAAAAGTAAAACAGGGTTAGGTCAATACATTTGTATTGGACATATTAAATGAGTTACAATTTCAATCAAGTAAAATACAGGGACATAACAAAACAAGGACGGATTAGTAGTGAAGCTACCTGAACACAATTATTTATAGGTATTTACATACATTTACATTATTTTGCTAATTAAAAATTAAATCGCCAGTTGTTACCCAACCGGGGATCGAACCTAAGTAGCAATGCTTGAAACACACAGCCAATGAGAATGATCAAAACCGATAGTGAGGCGGAACAAAAATGACGTCAAAAATATACTTTCCTTGCCCACTTTCAAAAAGCAAAAAACGAGCGCACCTTCTATATATAGTCCTCACTATCCTTGCTTCACACCATTTCTGGACACTACGAGTTGAAACTACCATAACATCGTCACATTTCTGCAACAAATTACACACTTGTAAGCCTTGAAACTTTTGATCCGCATCGGATTGAGTGCTAGGGATTATATCTGTTATTACAGATTGCGCTCTACCAAACGCGACCACTCTCGCTACGGTCGACAAACGTACTGCCGGAAAAAGTTACTATACACGCCGCGCGGGTGGCTAAATTTAGTTTCGATTACCTTACAAGTGACGCGACAACGGTTCTATCTGCGCACGAGACGCATGCGGGGTCGCGTAATGGCTTCTTTTCTTTACATTACGACACCAAAGTAAGGCACTTGTGTAGTACGGTATCAAATATATAAGCGATGTCAGTGTTACATGTTTTTAATACATTGATTTTTAGAAAGCGACATCCTATTGACCGAAATGAAAAACACGTCAAAAGTATACTGGATATGAATTATTTAATTTTAATGTATTGAACTTTAATGCAAGCAATCGCTTTGTTCACTTGTGCCCTTGAAAATATTCCAATATAAAATTATCAAGAAAATAAATTCTTCACAATAGTGAGTCTATATAAATAATGAAAAATACGATATCTAGAATATTAGCCCAGTAGAGATAGCTCAAAAAAAGAGGTTGGCTTGCAAAAAATGGAGTAGTTTTGATTTTCGGGTATGTTGTATGCATCGACCCCCTCGTGAAAAATCCAAGTTTTCGACCTCCCACCCCTTGTGCGTTTTCCGCCATCTTGAAAAAAACGCTAAAAAAAGGCACTTTTTAAAGTTTTTCTTCAATAACTCTCTTCCAGTACAATTTAGGTTAAAAGTCACAATTACAATTTTAAAGAGCATTAAATTTCCAATAAATTTTATGTATAACATATTGGAAAATTCTTAACATGTACTGAGATATAGGGCTGTAAAAATCTATAAAAATTTCAAAAAAATGAAATAAGTCAGATATGTCGTTAGTTTTACTTGAATAACTTTCTTTTGTGCAGTTTAGCATAAAATGCATAATAACGAATCTTGTAGAGGATTAAATGTCCTACAAGATCCATACAAAATATTTGTAATTACTACCAATAGATGACGAGAAATGTTGAAATAGCAATAACAATGTCGCACGTACTTTCCCTTCCTTCTCTTGCATATTTCCAGTTGTAGGAGTTTCGGTTCTCGTTCTGTTGTGTTTGCTCGTTTTATATGTTTTTAAGCTCTGTAGTGTGTGCTCTTTTGTTCAAAATGTCGAGTTTACATGGAACTGTGTGCTTTATCTGTGCTGAAAGTTTGAGTGAAGGTGAAACGTTCGTAGTGAAAGAGCTAGGCGAATTACGTGAGTCCAGTGTAAAGCGTAAACTTTCAACTCATTCTGCTTTTCTGAATAATGTGAACGAAGTCAGGGTTCATACTTCATGCCAAAAGAACTAATGATGACAAGCTGATTGCAGCTAACCTCCTAAGGGCAGCTTCTCAGACTGTGCCTGGACCATCCCGTAGATCGTTGAATGAATGTTTTTTCACTTTCAAACACCACTGCTTCCTCTGTGGAAACGAATTACCTAAGTATTTCGAGGAGAAGCAGAAAAAATACACATTGGATGGACGTGATAAAGTGTTTTTGTAGAAAACTGTCCATGAAAGAATCAATTTTGAGTATTGTCAATGCATGTGGTAACCAATGGGGACATAAAATACTTCGACGCATTTTCACTCTACCCGATTCTACTGGTGCTAGTTTTCATTTGAAGACTTGGTTAATCAGATTGAAGGAGAGTTTCGTCCAGATATGAGAATTATAAAAGCGAGGCTTCGGAAACAATATGGAGATGATGTATTGATTGCTGACTCACATCCCCATACATCAGTGATATGTTTCAAAAAGACTAGTTACAAAATTCTCAGTGATAACTGGTACGGCGAAAGGAAAAAAAACTTGGAAGAAGAACGTTTTCGTATCCTTCAGGTTGCAGCTTACGTCATCGCAGAAAACATTCGTTCTCACGTTTATGACAATAGTGTGCATACACCTTCAGTTGACTTCCTTCAGGATGTGAAGTCTGTGATACCACCTTCTTTACTTTATTTCATGGAAAGTGTGATTATGAAAGACAAGAAAGGCCAGCTGGATGGACTGAATGTGACATTGTCCCATTCAGTGATAGCCGCAGTAAGATCACGGTCATTTTTGTCATCCCTTCTCTCTAGAGTAGGTACTTATTTGTACAAGAAATTTGGATCACGGATTTTCTTCCAGTTATGATGAAGTTTTTATATTTGAGCTATCTGCTTTACTTCATGCGGACGCAACCCTCAAGAAAAATGCATTCTGCCAATTCATTTTTGATAAAGTTGACTTCAACGTTAACACTCTGAATGGAGAAGGTACATTTCATGCAATGGGAGTGATCATTTCTGTTACTCCTAGCACCTCTGTGATCCCAGATGCATACCATTCTGTTGTAATTATTGGTGAATACATTGACCTTTTAGTATTGGTCACGGGTTTAGCACCAGACAATGTGTTTTTTGCAAATCTTATAGGAGCAACATGGCAGATGCCTTGTACTCCAAAATATATAAAAATATTGTGGAAAACATTATTTTTCTACATGCGATAAGTGGCTGCGATACAATCTCCGTTCTATTTGGGCCCGGGAAAATGAAGTTTTGTACCACATTAGAAAGTGATGTATTCCACAATGAAAGTATTACCATTTTCAAAGATCCTGTTGCAGAAAAAGAAAACATCACGGAAGCCACTGAAACTTTCCTTGTGGCCCTTTTTGGCGGTGATCTAAACACTTCTATAGATTGTGGTATCTTCAATTTTCTAAAGCTGCTATAAACACAAAATTCAATTTGGCTTGACTACATCCAACTAAGGATCAGTTCAATATCATGCATGTAGAACTTATCTGTAAGTTCAAACCTGGATGGGGTATGAAAAAGACGCTCTCAAATGGGGCTGGAAGAAGGATATTGGTGGCCTAATTCCAGTCCCAATGAATAAAGAACCAGCTCCACAGGCATTGCTTAACATGATTTCGTGCCAATTCAAAAAGACTTGTGGTAACAAATGCAGCTGCAAAAAAAAGCTGGGCTTCGATGCTCTGTAGTATGTCTTCATTGTGGATTCCAGTCCAGCAGTAATGCACTAGAGGTTGAATTTAACATGGAAGAAGACGAGTTTGACGATCTACTGCCTATTGGTTGAAGTAATAAACTATATACATCAAGCACACCTGTTCTAAAACAACAAAACTTTATGATGGATTTTTAATTTGAGATTTTATATATATCATTAAAACAAAAGTTCACATGTATTTTCAAATTGTATTAAGTTTAAATATAGGTATTTGTAAATGCTTTAAAAATTTGCGTTTTTCATTGTAAAGTTTTTGTATTCTCCTAAATTTGACATAAATCTCATGTATTGCATGCAAGTTCATGTACTACATACGTGAACTACATGCATATATTACATACATAATAGATTAAAAATATTACTTTCAGGAATACTAATTTCAACAAAGGGTGATATTTGCAGTTTACAACCAACTTTCACCAAAATTGTTATTTCAACATTTCTCGGCATCTGTTCGTAGTAATTACAAATATTTTGTATGAATCTTGTAGTAAATTTAATTCTCTACAAGATTGGTTATTATGCATTTTACGCTACGCTACACAGAAAAAAGTTATTCAAGTAAAACTAACGACATATTTGACTTTTTTCATTTTTTTGAAATTTTTATAGATTTTTACGGCCCTATATCTCAGTACATGTTCAAAATTTTCCAATATTTTATACATGAAATTTGTAGGAAATTTAATGCTCTTTAAAATTGTAATTATGACTTTTAACCTAAAATGTACTGGAAGAGAGTTATTGAGGAAAAACTTTAAAAAGGGCCTTTTTTAACGTTTTTTTCAAGATGGCGGAAAACGCACAAGGGGTGGGAGGTTGAAAACTTGGATTTTTCACGAGGGGATCGATATATACAACATACCCAAAAATCAAAACTACTCCATTTTTTGCAAGCCAAAATCCTATCTCTACTGGGCTATATATATTGATAATAAAACAAAGGATTCACAAAGACATATTTATTCGTATAAGAATATTTATATACTTAATAGGAAAATACATGTTGAACAAATGATTGTTCTGTATAGAAAATGTTGACTGACACAAAATTAAAAGTCAATATTAATCCATAACAAGAAGAATAGTTCTTTTAGTATCGTGAATAGAGCATACTATTTTAACACCACGTATACTCTGAAACACTATTTATGCGATCATATATAGTTATATATAGTTTGTAGAAGATAAATAACAATCTAAAAAGTTTTTGTGGCCATGATTTTTTTTTAATATTTCTGAGTTTGCGGATATATATTTTCTGTTTTAAAAATGGGGTAAAGTGGGGGACAATTGTTTTTGTTGGTTAAAATCTAATTTATCTGTGCAAAATATAAATTTTTTTCAAAAAGGAATTATCAAAAACACGAATTCGATATATCGATATTTTATTATTAGAATAAAATTGTGGCAACATAACCTGGAAAACCGGGAATTATCATGGACATTTTTAATTCTGGAAATATCAGGGAAAAGTTACGTAAATTTTCAAAATTTCACAAAAAATCAGGGAATTTTTCAAATTTTGATCATTAAAAGGGCAATTATCGTTTGTTATGCCCTCCATTCTGGGAAATTTAATTGTCAATATTTTCTTTTAGTTCTGAATATGAATTTAAAAAAAAGCATTGTTATGCGCATTTTCATATTTTCAGTTTCCTTTTGTAAAAACGTGAACCACTGCTGGAGGGAGAAGCAAAAGCTAAGTGTGTTGGACCTTGAATTGTAGGGCAACATGTGAGGGGCTAATGAATATATATGAAGCATATAAAGCATTTAAAATTATCTACAAAAGAAATAATTCGAAAAAACTTGTTTTTTTTTTGCTTTCTCTGCTTCCAGAGAACATGTTTAATTAATATTATGCCTGTCGTAATTGCATAATTTGTGTTGTATCCATAAATTATTCTTTTAACTGTCAATAAGTATTGTTTATAATTTTTCATTTATAACGCAATATGTTTATAGTATTATTGTAGCGTGTATACTTTGTTTCTATGCAAAGCGTGTATTGCAACATTTCTTAATGTAATTGTAAAATCAGGGAAATTTTTGTGACACCATCATGGAAATCAGAGAAATATCAGGGAACTTTTTTTCCAGAATGTTGTTGCCACCCTGAATGAGTACAGTAGCAATAAGTAAACACAAATATTTTAAGTTTGTCAAGTCGCTATGTTAAGATGGCTTGAACAGACGCTTATATTAGCAATATTAAACCACACTCCTCATTTTTTCGAAATTACGATTATTTAAATTCGAATACGACATCGCTCATTTACGATGCAATTGTATTCAAAGAAAAACAAGTACGTCCATGTACGCAATTTTAAGCAAATTTTTTTACAATGTAAAGCTTTGTGAACGGTAACGTAAATCGTTCGATGTTCCATTCCAAACTTTTAAATTGAAACTTCACTTTGACATAACTGACTGTTCTACAAGGAAAATTCCACAAGATGAAAACAACCTATTTTCGATTCTTTTTTTTTAAGATACCCGAAACGACATTGATATAAAAACAGATATATAACCCCACTTCTATTTTCCTATAATAACATATATCCCGTAGCATCCCTCCATTTCTTACTTCTTTGTTTTTAAAGGCATTCTTCTCGGTTCCTTCCCTTCGCTGAATTCAGTTCCCCTTTACTAAAATAGAAACCTACTTATTCTTCGAATCCATGGCTGCCTCGAAAGCGAAGAATGGAAAGCGGTTCTTTATTTGTGTTTGTGAGGCACTTTCTATTATCGCAGGTATATCGAATTTTAGACCTCTTCAAATGGAATGGGGATTATGATAACAAATCAAAATAGACGGTAGATACCTGTTTAGATGAAGAGGGTGTGGATCTGTCTCAATTTCACATTTTAAGCCCCCTCCCCTTCCCCAAGGGTTTTATTTTTGATCTTCAATAGAGTATTGTTTCGCTGCAATTCTCGCAAATAAAATCTTGGATGGAATTAAAAACGAAATTGTAGAAAAGCCAATGAATATATTGCGTTCCAAAATATATTTATTTTGTATCCGGCATCATATGAACAGAATAATAAATTGAATGAATTTCTGGTGAATTTTTATGCTGGATTTTTAGAGTTTGTACTCTTTTTTGATGTTTCCAATTTTTAGAACAGCTGTTATCTTTTTAATTCTGCGATTGCCCAGGCTACTGTTGTCCTATTTGGCAATCGTTACGTCATCGTTAATCATTGACTTTAGACGAAACACACTGTAAAAAACAGGTACTCAAAAATAAGTGAAATATACTCATTTTTGAGTACATTTGTTGCTTATCACAGCTCCAAATACATGTTTCATTTTTGAAAAGACATGTACTCAAAAGTAATTAAAAGGAGCAGTAGCTTGCCTACATAGGCTGTCTTCATAAATCACTTTGAATATATATCAACAATTTCAGCAACGACTTACTGGGAATCGAACCCAGATCCTCAGGCAGCGCAGCCCAGTGCTTTATCCGTTAAACTACCAGGGTGACGTGAAGAAGTTGTAAGCGGAAGAAATGTTAAAAAGAGTACCAAAAGAAGAGGAAGTAAGATAATTGAATTGTAATAACTCAATTTCCATTTAAGCAATCGACATCGATTAATGTTGAAAACCATCTTCTGAACAAATATTTTAAGTCGCTTTGTTAAGATGGCTCGAACAGAAGCTAAGATTAGCAATAATAAATCACACTGCTCATTTTTCCGAAAGTACGATTACTTAAATTTGAGTACGGCATTGCTCATTTACGCTGTAATTGTACTAAAAAAAACCTAGTACGTTCATTTTTACGGTTCGGTTAAAAGAGTCAGCTGGGAATACGAAGGTTCCCGGTTCGATGCCAGGCGATGGACTTAACAAAGAAAAGTAATAAGTAGTGATCTTGTGATCGGAGAGTGCCAGCTTTGCTACAAAATACTAGAAAAGTCGTCCGCAAACATGAACGGCGTGTATACAGGACTGGTGCACAATAAATCTGATCGGGGTCCAAAGTCCCGACGTCTATTGAAGGCGTTGGGTGCCAGTTCAGGTGTTTCCTCGTCATCTGACCAGGGTTCAAAAATACGAGGCATCGTTCCCGGGTCTTTCCTTCGAGATAGGCCCCGCACCGTCGCCAATAGCCCACTGTGCAGCTCTAGTGCGACGTTAATTAATAAAACCAAACTAAAACCAACCCAACCATCGTCAATAGCCCATTTTGCATAGCTCTAGTGCGGCGAATATTTGATCAACCATCCAATCATTGCACTCTTTAAATATAATACTTTAAAAAAATTCTCTCATTTTTAAGTACTTTTTTTTACTGAGAGCCTTCTTTATATTATTAATGGATTCCGGAGGTACGATGAATTATTATTTTAGGTAATGTATATGTATTAATTGTTTCCAAAGCAAATCGTGACTGCTTAGCCCTTCATATAGATAGATATATACTTTACTAGTTTATATATGTATATATACTTTACCCGTTATATAAGGTAAAACAAACAAACGAAGAAAAACGCAGTTAACGAAAACATTCGACAGCAATAGCGGCATGTCATTAACAACGTTATATTTGCACCAATCCCATTTCCGGCGCTTGAATGAGAGTAGATCTCGTATTCCCCTTGTCCTATTCAATACGTCATCTCAAGAAGAGGCATCCTATCTCTAGCCCCACACATTGATGCAGCATTTAAGCTTCGGCCAGAAATAGTTGCTGTGCGACTCGGATGACTTCTGGTGACGTGGCAATCTGTCGCATTCATGTGGTTTGAGGGCTATTGAATGCAATACGGGAATTACTTCATCCGAAAAAAATTGCTGAGGTATTATGAGGGGTATGGAATCAATCATTTGATTTTTTTTGTTGGAAAAATATACCGGGATTTATTATTGATTAGAGACAAAACAAAAAATTAATTTCTTTTAGAAGAAGCAAACCGTTTAAGAGATGATGCGTGAAATTCGTATATATATATATATATATATATATATAAATATATATATATATATATATATATATATATATATATATATATATATATATATATATATATATATATATACAGAGAGTGAGAGAGATAGATATCAATACATGCATGAATATAATTTAAAAATAATTATAGAAAGATTATCTATTTTCATACTATTTTTAAGTTTGAAGCTTTGTAAAATATTTTTTAATCTCTACTAAAATAATCAAACACTTATTTTTTACAAATTAAATACATTACATATTAATATTTTGCAACAATTAACTCATTAATATTTTGAAATAAAATAATAAGTATTAAATACTGCTTTTTCAGCTAATTTTGCATTTTAAAATTTACATCTGCAACAAATTCTGTTTCCAGAGCCATTTGTTAAAACTTCTGGCTTATCCAATTTCTGGTTATTTTATTTGAGTCAATTCTATCAGTTAACCGTCTTTCTCCGGAAATGTAAATTCAGTTATTCATTATTTTATTTTCTTAAACTCAATACTAGAGAAACTTTAACTGAAAAATATTTTTTTAACAAAACAAACTGGGGTCTAAGTTTGCGGAATTTTGATATCGATACTTCGTTTTCAATATTTTTTTTGCTAAAATAATGCATGCGCTTCATTTAAGGTCATCATAATCGCTTTTAAACTCCCTTCTTTTTCCCATTTTGTGGCTTTATTGTAGTAACAACCTTTACAGAGAATAAATAGAAAAGAAGCATCAGTTTTACGTTAAAAAAATCGTTATTCTAGAGTATAACGTTCAATTGGACGTTTAAGATCTTAAAAATAGTCGAACATTTCATTCTAAAGACCTTTTTTAAAATTCCATTTTATCACGCAATTTTGTCATTACCCAAACAAGAAAATCAAGACATAAGATAATTGCGCCAACTTAAACTTTACATTAGAAAAACCATGTCTACCCATTCATTCACTCGCATCATATTTTTTAAAAATATTTTTCTGTTCTAAAATGAGAATTAATACTCTCCAGCCAATTGACGAGAATTTGTTGAATTTATACAAAAGGTTATAATTTTTTTCTTATTTAATAAAATATTAAACCCCCTATTGCATTGTGTAGCATATATGCTACGCAACTTTAAATTGAACGCTAGTTGAATCTATTAAGTTTTATGTTAACTATTATAGTATTGTCATGTAGGGAAGCATTTGAATAGTTCTTATAACTACCACTAGGTCCCTTATATTTATAAAAATGATTGTGATAAAGGCAATCAGTTGCTTCGAGGTATGTTGTTCTAAAACTGACTCTTGAAGGTGAAGTTTCGAAGATTGTTTTAAGTATAATCTAGCTGTATTAAAAAATCCTATCTGATACCAGAGGTATGTAGATTGTATTTAACTATATTTTCATACTTTTTGATAATTATTTTAGTAATTACGCATGATGTTGTATATAAGCTTTGTTGTATATATCTATAAGTTTAATATAACATCATTACGCATGATGTTATATTAAGCTATTTAAATAAATAGGCACTTAGGATTTTTTTTGTATGTTTTTTCAGCGGACCATGGACAAAGATAAAACGAAAAAAAAATTATATTTTAAAAAAAGCAAAAGTAAAGAGGGTTAAGCAAGAAATCAAAGACGTTTTTATGAAGTGGATAAATAACCTTCGTTTCTTATAAAATATAATGTTAAATTAAATTCATTGAAATCTTTTCCTGAGATCCAATAAATATATCATCATATCATTCATAAGCTTTATATCATTTATATATCATTCATAAGCTTTAGATATTTGACGATCTCAAAGCTTTTGACATTTTGACATGAATACGTATGTAAATTCTGTATGGGGGACTTATCTGCACGAAGTCGTGTACTAAAAAATAACACAAATCCTGATAACTCCACAAGTAATCATCTAATAAAGATAAAAGACATACCATCGTGTAGAAGAAAGCAAGACGTTTCGAACAGGTTTATTGTCAACCCATTCCCCCCTGACGTTTGTACCACGTGAGTAGGTGTCGCCTATAACTGCAGTATATGCTTCCTCCCTAATAACTCTACGTGTAATCACCCTATGGGGATACTGATGTACCATCGTGTACATGAAGATATTCTGCATCTAATAGGTTTGTTAACACATTCATTCCTCTTCAAGCCTTGTAACCTTTATATTTCTTGAAGAGGAATAATGCATTTGGCCGCAGTATACGCGTTTCCGCCCTCACGGGGAAACAGCATATGGGCATATGTAACATACCATCAT
This sequence comes from Troglohyphantes excavatus, assembly GCA_963932185.1. Taxonomy (NCBI): domain Eukaryota; kingdom Metazoa; phylum Arthropoda; class Arachnida; order Araneae; family Linyphiidae; genus Troglohyphantes; species Troglohyphantes excavatus. The sequence goes on from OZ010668.1 coordinate 12,070,502, forward strand.
GTAGAGGAAATTGACCGCGTTAACCAGGTTGGCTATTTATATTTCATGCCCTCAGACCTATATTCCGCGTGGGACGCAAAAGTATTCACAGACCAAAACTTATGGTACAATGTGGCCTGTACCTACCCAATTTGTAATTTTTAAACTTTTTTTTTTTTGAAATTTTTATAACACTTTGCGTAATTGAAACCTCAAGTTTAAAATCAACTAATATTAATTTAAACAACGAAAACCAAACGCATCAACTAAAAACTAAATGTTTATCTAACACTGGCGAGCCCACACTGAAAGATTAACAGCTGCCACTGTCAAATATATCAGTGACCACACTGTTAACGCTTCGATCACCCGTTCCCTCAGTTAAAATACCAGTTTTTTTAAAAAAAAAGTCCTAGAAAAGAACTAGCTGTTTGGCCCTGTGTTGCTGGGGAACCCTTACGGCATAAACATTTTTTATAAACATATTTAAGCGGAATTCGATCATCATCGGAATTCGATCCCGCGACATTCTGTTCCGCAATTTAGCTGCAAAGGCACGTTCAAGAGCTCGGAAATATTTTTTTAATGTTTCTTGAAATATAAATAGCCAACCTGGTTAACGCGGTCAATTTCCTCTACATGATGGTATGTTACATATGCCCATATGCTGTTTCCCCGTGAGGGCGGAAACGCGTATACTGCGGCCAAATGCATTATTCCTCTTCAAGATATATGGGTATATTTATGCAGTCATATATAATATTTCTATAGTAAAGATCCCTTTTACGTCCCTTAGACGCAACAAATCTTAACAGATGAGGTGTCAAAAGAAAGAGAATTTCACAAATCAGTGATGAATCGTGTTTTCGTCTCATCTTCTTTTTTAAAAAAATGCGTTTAAAAAAATTTATTTTAACGGAGGGGTTTTATACAAGCCGTTGATGATGCTGCCATCTATGAGCAAATTTTTAAACTTTTTTTTGCCATAAAAGACTCGCTAATATCTTTCACTTGAATGGGTGTGATTGGGTGATGGGATTTTTTCAAACGATAATTATCGCATGGACATGCTAGTATTTCTAAAAATATTAAAATCATTTAAAAAACAAAATAGAATTTTTCAAATCCGAATCGAAGATATATATCTTGAGGATGAATATACCCATATATAAGTTTTTAGCCTGTTATACGCAGAGAAAATAGGTGTTTTGCAATTCACAGATAGATTTCTTTTATTATCATACATTCTTTTCTATTCTCCTAAATGTGAAATACTTTTAACTATTTATAAACTGGTTTAAAAATCTATTATACGGTTAAACTAAAAACTCTGGAGTTTTTAGTGGAATAAAAGTAGCACTCTAAAGAGTCTTTATCTTTTCATCGTCCTTACTTTGTAACACCCGTTTCTTAAAAAGAAGTGTAACGTTCTTAGAACTTTCATTCAATTCTAAAAAACGTGATACAAATTTTAATAAGTTATTATTATTATTATTTTAACAATTCAAAAAACCTTTTATTCCGAGAATTTAGTTTCAAAAAATTATTTGTATATGTAAGGTAACATTTCCTAAAAATAGACAAAGTAAAGAAATAACTCGGAGAGCTAACGATCTAACTTTGGAGAAAGATTTTTTTGGTACTTTTACTTATTCCTAATGTAGTAGTAACAAAATACAAAAACTTTCATAAAATCGCCATTTGCATTAATGTAAAGTACCACATTAAATTAATGTGTTCCGTGAATATTATGTTTTTTACTACAATCCTCAGGAGTATTTTCGTGATAAAAGCTTGAAAATAATATCCGTTATTCTTTACCCTTTATTAGGGGCAATAAGATAAACTTTTCATTTCACTTATACAAACTAAAGGTTTATCGTCGTACAATTTGAAATAAATAGAACACTACATTTTCAACTCTTCACAATTCTAAAATCTTCGAATGCGCACTTAAATTATTAAACGTTTCATACTTTATATCGGAAAGTTTAAGAATATATTCGTTCCAAATTTTTTGATTAAGTGTTTGAACTTTTGATATTTTTTTATGAATAGCTGATATGTACGTCACCAAAATTTAAATAACATTTAAAGTGCTTAAAAACCATAAATTTAGAATTTCGGCAGACATCAAAACTAAAGCTATTTATACTTTTTCAAAGACAAAGATAAGATTTTATTATTTAATAAAATATTCAAATCGTTCACGTTTTCTTAATAGTTAACTAACACACAGATTTGACATTTTGGTAGTTATTATCTTGGGATTATTAGAGGATTAAATGTGGTAACCCTTAAATAAAAGTTAAATTTAGTAATAAAGTTTTCTTTCAAAGAAACTGTTCAAAAACTGTCAATTCTGAAATTTAATAACTAATGATTGAATATCAGAAATACATTAAAAACAACTGAATAGAGTTTTATGTTTCTGGCAATAAAATAAAAAGTTAAAAATATTTTTAAAAACATGTTCCAGGAAAACTGGCATCATTATCCAATGAATAACAAAATACTTTTCGAATGTTGACAAGCACCTAGCCATTAAAAATACTTTGACGAAGTGTATAACATTTAGAATATTATTTATATTTTATCGACTAATCACGTTCTTTAATAACCATTTTGATTGGAAAGCAAATGTGTATATTTTGCTGATAACAAAATTATGAGAAAAATGACAATCATCTAAAGTATTTTTTATTTCGGCTTAAATAGAATAATATTTTGAATAGTGTTCCAATCTTTGAAAATTATCGTTAAAAAGGCAATTTTAAAGTGGAGCACTTTAGAGTAGCGAAATCTATTTGTTTCGAATCATTAAATAAATAGAAATTGTTAAAATAGTTTCTATTTTTATTATTAAAAAAATTGACGAGAGTCTATTAGTTTCTTATCGCGTTTTGTAACTGTAATTGTATCACATTACTTCACGGTAAAAAAAAAGTAATTAAAAATGACTATCTGAACCAACTTGTTTTTCTTTGAGTACAATTGCATCGTAAATGAGCGATGACACGCGTTTGGAAATTTCAGTATTAGTTTAAGTTTCCGTACTTTCTCAATAATGAGCAGTGTTATTTAATATTGCTAATCTCAGCTATTGTTCAAGCGATTTTAATAAAACCTTACTTAAAATAGGTGTTCAGAAGATGGTTTTCCAGTTTACTTAATATCGATTGTTTAAATGGAAACTGAGTTATTACAGCCTAATTATCTTGCTTCAAACTGTTTTGGCCCACCTTTTTAACAATTCTTCTGTTTATAACTATTTCACGTCGCCATGGTAGTACAACGGATAAAACAATGGACTGCAGTCCCTGAGGATATGGGTTCGATTCTCAGTAAGCTGCTGTAATTGTCGATATTTATTGACAGCGATTTGTGATGACCACCTATGTAGGCCAGCTAACTGCTCTTTTTATTCATTTTTAATCATTTATGAGTACATGTCTTTTTCAAAATTGAAACTTATGTATTCGGACTATTATAAACTTTAACAGTATAGTTTAACGTTTTGATCGGATATAAGAGCCAGCGGTGGCCCAATTCTAATGTATTTTACTCATAATAGGTTGAATGCGCGTTCGAATAGCGTCTTGGGCAGAATAGCGAATTAATGATCAGGCGTTTGTCAGTCTCTTTCCACTTCGTTTGTAAAAATTATCCACCATATATAGAGGACTGGAGCACGTTAAATCCTTTGTATTCCTCAAGCCTATTCGGGGTTACGGGGGGTACAAGTGTTGTCATCCCAGGATTCCAAACTACAAAGAAATGTTCTGAGCTTTCCCTTTGAGTTAGATTTCGACTCACTGTGCAGCTCTGGTGGTATGTTAATTTAACCAAATAATTTGATAGATTAAAAAAAAATTATAATTTAAAAATTATAATTGTTTATAATCTAAAAATCATAATTTTTTTATAATCCAAAAATTATGTATTTTTTATAGTCTAAAAATTCTAATTTATTATAATCTAAAAATTATAATTTTTTTTATAATTTAAAAATTATAATTTTTTATAATCTAAAAATCATAATTTTTTATAATCTAAAAATTATACTTTATTATAATCTAAAAATTATAATTTCTTTAAATCTAAAAAATATAATTTATTATAATCTAAAAATTATAATTTGTTTGGAATGTTGAATCCGTGTTCTGTGATTATAAATTATTGATACATTCGTGCTTTGTAAATCATCAATATTAAATACATTTAAATTGACATTCATATGAGGATATTCAATGATGAACGTAGAAAATCTGATAAAGGTAAATAAAATATTTTCCTACAAAGGAAATATTTTTCGATTTCAGTATTTCAATATTAATTCGAAATTGCACGCTTCAAGCGAAATCTATTTCAGTGAAATCTATTAATTAAAACAATTTAAGTTTCCGCAAAATAAAGTATTGTAAATTAATAAAATATCAATTTTCAATTTGAAACTGTAACGAAGAAAATATGTCATTTGTTTACCTTGGAGATTACTAAGAGCATATTGAGGTCGATAAAAGCAATCGCTTGCATGAAACTTTAACACAAAATTAATTAACCATTTTCGAATGCATCGCAGAAAATTGTTTGAATTGAAATTCATATTTCTAATGTTTTGCTAAAGAATTCATTTGATATTCAAACTCTAGAGGAAACTAAAGATTAATTATTAATTCGCTAAAAAATTACATTTCGGTTACAAGCAAGGGATTTAAGATTAAACTATATAAGTGAAGGAACTTCTATAGGACTACTTATGTTGAGGAATAGGAATGTTGTTTTTAGCTATAAATGGACTATAAATTAAAAGTAACTTTTACAGAAACAAATTGAAAGTTGATTTAAAGCAATTCTAGTTGAATCAATTGGTTTTTCTTATTAAAATACATAAATATTAAAAGCATTTTGTGATTAAAGATACCAATTTTAAAAGAATGAGCATAGTAGAAAAAAATATATATAAACAATATATTTTGGTTTAAAGTTTTTAATAGAAACAGACTTTAAAGGGGAAACGATTTATAAAGATAAAGTATAAATCTTGTTTATCGTGTTATAAATTGACTATAAATTAAAAGTAACTTCTACAAAAACAAATTAAAAGTTGATTTAAAACAATTCTAGTTGAAACAATTGGTTTTTCTTATTAAAATACATAAATATTAAAAGCATTTTATGAATAAAAATAGCAATTTTAAAAGAATGAGTATAGTAGAAAAAACTTATATATAAACAATATATTTTGGTTTAAAGTTTTTAATAGAAACTTTAAAGGGGAAACGATTTATAAAAATAAAGTATAAATCTTATTTTTCGTGTTATAAATTGACTATAAAAGAGAAGTAACTTCTATAGAAACAAGATGAAAGTTCGTTTAAAGCAATTCTAAAAAGAACAATTGGTTTTCTTATTAAAATACATAAATATTAAAACAATGTTGGGGTTATGGTTATAGACTAATTTTTAAAAGAATTATTATAGAAAAAAACTTCTATATAAATTATATACATTGATTTAAACAGACTTTAAAGGAAAGCAATTAATAAAGATAAAGTATAAATCTTGTTTTTCGTGCTATAAATTGACGATAAAGGAGAAGTAACTTCTACAGAAACAGGATGAAAGTTCATTTAAAGCAATTCTAGAAGAAACAACTGGTTTTCATGTTAAAATGCATAAATATTAAAAACATTTTCTTAATAAAGAAAGCAATTTTTATAAGAATAAGTATAGTAAAAGCAACTTCTATTGAAATAATATGTTTTGGTCTAAGTTATTCAATATAATCAAACTTTAAAGGGGAAACGATTTATAAAGATGAATTATAAATCTTTTTTTTCGTGTAATAAATTGACGATAAAGGTGAAGTAACTTCTACAGAAACATTATGAAAGTTCATTTAAAGCAATTCTCGAAGAAACAACTGGTTTTTCTTATTAAAATACATAAATATTAAAAGCATTTTTTATAAAGATAGTAATTTTTATACGAATAAGTATAGTAAAATTAACTTCTATTGAAATAATATACTTTGGTCTAAGTTATTCAATAGAAACAAACTTTAAAGAGGAAACGATTTTTAAAGATAAAGAATAAATCTTGTTTTTCGTGTTATAAATTGACTATAAAGGAAAAGTAAATTCTAACAGAAAAGAGATAAATGATAATTTAAATTCAAGTAGAAACAATAAGTTTTCCTTATCAAAATATATCAATTGTTAAATCCTTTTTAGATAAAAAAAAAAGTAATAAAGGATATTAATATTTATAGGAAGATACATTAAACCGTGTGACATTGCAGCAACTTTTTCTTAAATACTTTGCCTTATTAGAAAAAATTAAATACTAGACTGAGAAATAATTTCTATAGATATTCTGTTAATGTTGTTTATCGTGGTTTAAATTGACTTTAAAGAATAAACAACTTTTACGGATTATTTAAATAAACTCAAACGAAAACAATTAATCTCCATTATTAAATACATTAATAAATAAAAGAATTTCTACACAAATATAACGATTTCAAATTATAAAAACAAGCGTTATGATTATGAGGAATATTCAATAGAACTTCCTTGCGCAGGGTTCTCCTATTTTAAATTAACTTTAAATTCTATTTCTACAGATATTCTATAAATATTGTTTTTCATAGTATAAATTGGCTACAAAGGAAAAGCAACTGTTACAAAAACAATAGTTAGATTTAAATAAATTCCAACAGAAACAATTAGTTGTAGTTGTTAAATACATTAAGTAAAAGAATTTCTACATAAATATAACGAAATATAATTACAAAACAAGCGTTATGATCATGAAAACAAATCCCATATATCTACTTTGCTCGGAATTTTCCTTATTATAATATTTTAAATAAACTTTAAATGCTATTTTTACATATATTATATGAATATTGTTTTCATGTGATAATTTGACTACAAATGAAATGCAATTTCTACAGAGACACGTTGATTTAAATAAACTCTAAAAGAAACGATTATATATCTTTATTAAATGCATTAATAAATAAAATAATTTATACATAAATATAACATATTCTGATTATAAAAACAAATCTTGTATCATGGTAGTAAGGAAACTTCTACATAAATACTTTGATGGGATTTACCTTATTTTAAATAAACTTTAAATAGCAGCTATTACAAATAGCTTCAATTTAAAGTTTATGAGAGATGTTCTTTGAAATTTGTTTTTAATTGTTTAATAAGACTACAAAGGGGAAACAACTTCTACAGAAGTCAATGAAATTTATTTTAAACTCTAAAGGAAACAATTAGTTGAGCATAATTATTAAAATCAGATTATCTTCTAATAGAGATAAGCAGTTTTTACTGAAACACTAGATTTCAACATTAAAATACAGCAATAAAAAAGTGCAGTTTTTAAGCAAATATTATTTTTTTATCTTTAAGTTTGTTCTTCCGGTTTTATCTAATTATGAGATTTTTAAATATTTATCTATTTATTCTGTACTATAGTAACAAAATATTTTACAATTTTTTAAAATTACTTTACTGACTATGACTGCGCCAAAAAATTGAATTAGAATTTATATTATGTTGATTTTTTTCTATTAACCCTGAAGTACCTGCGCTCCTAAATGCAAGGCGAATCGAATTGGAAGTGAGACGAATTTAAAAGTTTCTAACTGGAATAACGTCACGTACTATTAGGGACCGTCACTTATTACGTATGGGAGGATGTCATGACAAAGGATCGAATCGACCAGAGGATATCGTACATAGGGAGTAAAGGATGACCAGAGGTTCGAGTCTCCGTAGTTCAATTGCCTGCAGAACCATGAAACAACAAAATCACGAAATAGGGCAAAAATACACACTCCACTATTCGCGCTTTAACCCTCTCGCGGTCAAAGCAGAGAGTTGTAATATTAAATAGAGAGCGCCTTCAATACCAGACTTTCGTAAGGCCGCGGTGTCAACATTGAAAAGAAAAACTCACATCACGTGGTTATAGCGCTGCCACATTTGGCGTTCAGACCTTCTGCAGGAGTTTCAAATTTGGCGCACTTTCTCCTCTTTTGGTGATAAGGAGTTCTGTCCGTATTCAACTTCTTAACATATATGTACGTATTTACTTATTTACAAACAATATGCGCTAAATATTTCCTCTTCATTAACGAAACGAAAATATTTTATTTGTGTTCAATACTCGAAGAAGCGAAACTCTTTATATTTATCGGGTTTTATTGTTCATATTTTCTTATTGAAGTATACAAAATAACAATTGAAAGAACTTCGCTTATGGTAAATTTTTTACATAAAAACGTAATGCAATTATTTCAAAACTACTAAGTAAGAAAAATCTTCTTAATATATCTGTTAAACTCCCTTAAATTGTGCTTCTCGTACAAAAAAAATATATTTAAATACAAAATTAAACACAAAACCATATTACAATACTTCGATCTCGCTTAGTTCTGAAAGTCGCCAAGGCCTGCCAAGTAATATTGGCGCATGAATGAATTGGCATTTCCACATATCACGTGGTTTCAATGATGGACACACGGAAATCAGCATTTTTATTCCTCTCTTTGTATCATTACTCTATGGGTCAAAGCATTTTTCGATATTGTGGAGTTGGTACTTTTCAGTTAAGCGTTTTCAATTCTCCCAGGAAAGAATATTGGTGCGTTGCGAAAGGTTGTATTTTCCCTTTTTTCGGAATTATTCCCTTTTTGAAGGGATGTTCCTATTTTGAAAAAATAAATTCGAATATGTTCTGTATGTTATAAGAAAAATTGTGATTTAAAGACCAATAATTTTGTGGTTATTAGTCTCGAAATGCGCTTCTTACTTTTGCCCTATCGAATAAAGTAAAAGTTCGAAAAGAAAGGTTTAAAAAAATTAAAATTTCTCTGTTAACAATGCACCAATTGAATTGGCTTTCGGGCAGGATTTAGTCAAGACCCTAATGTATAAACTTCATGTATTATTAAGGGAAATTTTGTGAACAATTTTTCTAAATATCGTAAAAACAAAATTGCAAACTTTTACCTACCAACCCTAAAAGTTACTTATATATATGGTATGTCAAATGAAGAGTAACACTAAAATTTACGGTAGGCGATGTGTAGGCTACCACATTGTTAAAAATAGGTATTCAAATATAAGTAAAATGTAATCATTTTTATTTCATTCGATGTTTATCATAGCTCCGAATCCATAAGTTTTTTTTGAAAGATACATATTCTCAAAAATGAGTACAATGAGTAAAAATGAATAAAAAAGAGCAATTGCTTATCTGCATAGGCTGTCTTCATAAATCCCTTTCAATAAATACCGACAATTACAACCAAGACACCAGGAATCGAACCCAGGTCCTCAGGGTTCGCAGCCCTATGTCTTATCCGTTGTACAACTAGGGTGACGTGAAGAAGTTATAAACAGATTTTTTTTTTAAAAAGGTGTGTCAATAGAATGGGACGTAAAATAATTCAGTTGTAATAACTCAGTTTCCATTTAAGTAATCGACATCAAATTATGTGTAACCACCATCTACTGAACAACTATTTTAAGTATGTCAGGTCGCTTTGTTAAGATGGCTTGAACAGAAGCTGATATTAGCAATATTAAATAACACTGCTCATTTTTGAGAAATTACGATTTCTTAAATTTGAGTACGTCATCGCTCCTTTACGATACAATTGTACTCATAGTAAAATAAATAGGTTCAAGTACTCATTTTTAAGTACATTTTTTACAGTGCGTAGTTTGATATATCGAATTTGATAAAATATTTTTAACAATAAAATGGAAGAACGAATTGGATAACTGATAACAACAACAAAGAAAAAGTGGATAAATATTTTATTTATGACATTTTTTTTAGTTTACCTGACTATAAATAAGCATCCTATTTTACCTCGCCCCCCCCCCAGGTTTTCGCACATCCATTTTCATTCCAGAGAAACAGCCAAATTTTCAGGCACGTAACATATAACTTGAAACAACCCGAATATATCAGACTCAATGTAACTTGAGACTTGAGTTTGGCCTCTTTTAAAGTATAAAATATTCCTTTCCTGTCATTCGCCGCAATTTCTAGACGGAACTTTGGGGCGAATTACCATACCAATTTTCTAAAATAATCAGTCATCCGAGACGGGGGGGACAGTGTTTTGACTCCTTTTTGACTGTCACACACACCCCTAATTCGTTATTTATCATATTCCTGCTTTATTAAATCTCTCTCTATATATATATATAAAGAAGAGTATATGTATGTTTGTGTTTTATAGAATCTACAGTTTTTACCTATTTTGAAGGAATTTTGCACACTTAATCTTCAAAGCAGAGGGAAGATAAATGCCTACATGAAATTTAGAACTGTCAAAAATCCCGTAACTCGCTTAAATCCAGTGACTTCTTAATAAGACCAAATTAGTATTATACAATACTGTAACAATTGAATATTTCAATATTGTAGCAACGTAACATATCTTCACAGCATCGTTAGCTGTGAGGATGGATAAACGATGCATTCTGATTGGCTGATGAGAAAATCACCAATATACAGTCAAAATGTTGCCAAATGAAAACAAATGGCGCCAAATAAATAGAAATGGCGCTAAATTAATAAAAATGTCGCCAAATGAACTCAAATATGGTGATATATTAAAAAATATCGCCAAAATGGAAAAGGTATTCTCAAGATGACCAAATTAAGATCATTTTGCACACTTGACTTTAAAAACAAGGGGAAGGTCACTATCTACATAGGATTTTGAAAAACTACCCCATCCCTCCCTTTAAATAAAAGAAATTATTTCTTATTAAAACCGCCAAAGGACGCCACGGTGAAAAAATAGGCCAACACTCTGCGTAAAGCTATATATTAGGTTGGAGGGAAAGTTCTGTCGTATTTTAAATAGGCAGGTGATTTTGCTTGTAAATAAAAAGTACATCTGGCTAGTGAGTCAATCGGAATTTTTTTTGTTTTTTTAGACTGCTGTATAATATAAAAGGTGCCCTTTTTTACCGTTCATCATTTACTTGTGATATTTAAAGTGAAAAACATGTCAGTAGATAAAATGCATTTACGACACTGCATTTTATATGAATTCCAAAAAGGAAGCAATGCATCGGTTGCATGTAAAAATTTATGTGCGGTATTTGTAAAAGATATTGTAAATGTTCGTACTTGTCAAAGATGGTTTAGCAAGTTTCGTTCCGGGGATCTGAGCCTTAAAGAAAGTGATCGATCTGGACGACCATCCAAGCTCGATAAGGATATTTTGCGATCCATGTTGGAAAATAATCCACATTTAACAAGTCGAGAAATTGCAGAAGAGTTTGACATTCATCATACAACTGTTGGAAATCACATTAAATCCGTTGGGTTTGTGTTAAAGCAAAGTGTTTGGGTTCCACATGAATTAACGATAAAAAATTTGTCTGATCGTGTAAGAATGTGTTCATGACATCTGATTAGACACCGTTTTTGGACAGGCTGGTTACTGGAGATGAAAAGTGGATTCTTTACGAGAATATTAAGAGAAAAAAATCTTACTGCAAAATTATCTAACGGGAAAAAAATTCACGTCTTTTGAAAGTGTTTCTAAGGCAGTGAGTGTTTCTAAGGCAAGATAAAAAAATCTTACTGCATAATTATCTAACGGGAAAAAAAATTCACGTCTTTTGAAAGTGTTTCTAAGGCAGTTGCTGACTATTTTAACTCCTAGGATGAGAACTTCTACAAAACAGGAAGTCACAGGTTACCTGAAAGATGGCAACAGGTTGTAACAAATAACGGAGCATATATAATTGATTAATATTAAACACATATTTTTATAAAAGAATTCAAATATTTTCTTTAAAATACGACAGAACTTTCCCTCCAACAAAATATATATATATAAAGAAGAGGGAATTCCAAGTTCTAAAAATCGAGTCGGGAAAAATTATGCCTGAAGGAAATGAATATTATTGGCAATTATTATTATATCTATTAACAAACGAAAGCCAGGGAAATTAGAAATTGCCCAACTTGCATGATTACATTTAAATTAAACCTCAGAACGAACACTGTATTGGAATATGGGTGCAACAAATCAATGCTTGTGAGAGCTATTTAATATTACCTAATATATAAAAGGAAATGTAAAATATTGATAAGTTGGAACTGGAAATTTTCAGCAATGCTCAGTTGGGAATTTCAAATTGTTAAGTTGGGAAATTCTTGAAAACAATGTCCATCCTAAACATTAACGTAATGCAGTCCTACCTGAACATTTTTGAAAGCTGGAGCTGTCTTTTTCTTCCACCCACGTTTCCAATTACCAAACATTTATATTTAATATATTACTTTTAACAGTCAACTCTGCAATTAAAATATTTTGTCGAAGAAGAATATAGTCATTAATCAGAACTTTTGCAATTAGAATCCCGCATTATTACATGCATAATATTTTTTAATATATTATTAACTAAAATAACATAATTATTTAACTTTTTTTTTCTAGGAACTAATACCGTCATTTAATTATTTTTTTTTGGGGGGGGGGGGGACACGGTACCAGGCTACACTTCTTTTTCGTTCATAAATTTTTACTGTTTATTATTTAAATTTATATAAAAAAATAATATTTCACACACAAATTCCATAATTGAGGGGCTGACATGGGGAAGACAGTAAGTCACAAATTTCGAATTTTTCGGTTTTTTTTCACGGAAAAAACAGTAAACGCTCAAGCCAATGGCATGGAATAAACAGTAAGTCAATCGGCAAAATGGTTTAGTTCCTACGAGCAACGGAAGATGGCACTTGCATGTAGTCCACGATACTTGTAAATCCCGTTTTTTGCTTCCCCTGTAAAATTTACTTTTTGTGACTTACTGTCTTCCCCATGTCATCCCCTCAATTGTTAGAATTTTTTTTCTCTCAAAATTAAAACTTTTCCATTTTTTAAAGAATTTTTTTAATATGCGAAAACTATTTATATAAAATCAAATACAAGTAGTATGCAAAATTTTGATGCCAATTCTTAAGTCAAATAATCAGAGAATAAAGGTTGGTAAAAATATATAAATATTTAATTTATATATATTTTTATTCGCTGATTCTTTTTTTAAAAAAATTCTTCAAAATTTATTCTTTGATTCTTTGACTTAAAAATTGGCATTAAAATTTAGTAAACTATATGTATTTGATTTTATATAAATAGCTATTCATAATAACACCAAAAACAATTCAAACTGTTTTTTTTAATTTAGCAATTAAAACTATATACTATTCATACAGCTATACTGTTACATCTTATAGTAATTTATAATCTGAATATGCTTTACAATAGGCTTTAAAAAAAATATACATTTATCCATTAATAATAATAAAAAAAAGCTTTAGCGTTTCGAAAAACTGAATATCAAGAAAATCCAAACATTGAGAAAAAACGATTTTAAGTTTTCGTTCCTTAAAAAAACATAATTCATCGTTCAGAAAAAAATCTCAAATAACTTAATAAAAAATATAGTTACAGTTCTAGAATTTTGATAGCATATTTAAAAGATTCCGAACAATAATTTTAGTTAATAAAAAAAAGAGAAAAAATCCTTAATTAACAAAAATATCTTGCGCTGAAGAGCATTTACCATTTTAAGCTACATTTTTTGCATTGTTTTATATTTTTATGACAAAGGTAAAAATATTTGAAGGGAAAAAGTTCCAAATATATTTCAAATACAACTACTGCATTTAAAATGATTTTTTTTTAATTATGGAATATTTATTTTCTTGTACGTTAATTACGAAACTTTTGTGTTTAAAAAAAAGAGGCTTTTTTATATTTTGTTTATCCTTTACAAAACTAATAAAAAATAGAAAACTATTTTATTTTTTATTTCATTATCGCAGTTTTTTTAAAAAACAAATGCTCTTTTTAAGTATTCAGAAATATAAAAATATTATTATAATAAAATTTACACACTCCAAAAACTGCTTTAATAATAAATATAAATACAATAAATTTACTTTTGAATATTGTATTTTTAATGGTTTCATGATATTCGATTTGTTTTAAAACCTAAGTATTATCACTTAAGGACAATTCAATCAAAATTTGAAATGCGGTAGTTAAGATAAAGTATAATGCGTGTTTGATTGACTAGAAAAATTTTTGTGTGACCAATTCTAAATTTTATCTACTAAATATGAGTAAGAAAGACTATTCCAAAAGTACATACTATTCTACGACACCATTTTACACAATTATTTTTAACACCTGTTTACAAGTTGAGGGGTTTGCTGTAAAAAGGAGGTAGCTCCAATTATTCAAGTTTGCAGAAAACCGTAAAAAACTTTGAAAATTCAAAATTCCAAAGTTGTGTGAAGATATTCTTTTTGATCAATCTTCTTAATTGTTCCTACATATTATGACAATACTTTCACTCAAAAAATATATCTTCCAGATAACGTGGCACATGTTGGATTGTTGGAGCTACCTCTTTCTTGCAACCAAACAGATGCTCTATCTACCTCTATGAAAAATATTTCAAAAAAAAATACAATTTATTATAATTTTATTTTATTTAAAGAAAACTTCAATTTAAATATAGCATATAACTTGGCTTTAAAAACAGAAAATTACATTTTTAATCATCACAATCCTCTTATGTAACGTCCGGCTCATCTGCGGCGTTGTCTCGTTGTAATCCATCGTAGAACCACAAAACGTAAAAGAACCAAAAAATCTATTGTTTATAACTGTATAACCTTCCAGTAACCAAAGCACGTCAGTCGTTTGGGGAAAAATGGCGGTAGCTCTAGGATCTAACTCTATATTGCAACAAACTAATGAGACAGACAGCTCCATTTCTTGAGTAACGCGAGAACTAACGATTGGAGCTACATATTTCTGGTACCAAACGTTTTTACCACAAGATAGTACATGTAATTCCAAATTCCCCTAGGATGGAGCTACATCCTTTTTGCAGCAAACTCTTCAATTTATATCATTAAAATTTTATGACATGCAATTTTACTACATTCAATAATAAAAGCCACAGAATTACATAAAAATTACAAGGAAAAGGCAATTTCATTACTGTGTCAAAATAAAACCACAAATATTTTATAAAAGCCCTTTATATTTAATATTTAGCTGATATGTTCAGAATAAATCCTTTGTTTAAGTGGAAATAGTGTATTTTAATAATAATAAATGTATTAGTAAATGTAACTTAATCTAAACTATCTCTATTAATAAATAAAAACTAAAATTTCGCTCGGTGTTAATTTAAAGACATGAATTAATGAATGGAATTCATAAAAACTTATATTTATTAAAATTAATTAAATTTTACATAAAAAAGGCTAAAATTATATTTTAAAAAATTATATTACAAAAATTATTTTAGTTTAAATAATTGTAATAAAATAAAAATATTTTTTATAAAAAGTATTTTTGTAAAAACACAAAATTTTTCTAAATATTGATATATTATAGATTCTTATTTATTAAAATTAATTAAATTTTACACAAAAAAAGCTAAAATTATATTTTAAAAAATTATATTGCAAAAATTATTTTAGCATAAATAATTATAATAAAATTAAAATATTTTTTGTTAATAGTATCTTTGCAAAAGCATAACAGTTATCTAAATATTGATATATTATAGAAATTTAACTGACGTTAAACGATCAAACAAATGTAGAAAAAAACATTGCGGTTATTTCAATTAATCGAATATACACAGTAAATAGTCATCACAAATATTAAAACTTATAAAAAGCATTTTTAGAGAAAAAGAATTAATCCAAAGTACAGCATTATTATAAATAAATGAATTTACTGATAAATAAACAAATTTAAATTGGAAACCGACGTCAAAACATTCAAACCCTGGACTCTTTTAGCATGTTTATTCAAAGCCCTAGTATCTTTAAGCCCACCCTAGTAAACACCTGGAGAGTTGGCTCATCAATTTAATTGTAAGCTACATTCAAAATGCTGCGCCAAGCGAATTAATTTGAATGATGCTCGAATTTTAATTTACGCTGTATGTTTAATATATCATTGAGATTGCATTTCACTACTTTTTTACTACTTTAAGTTTATTTTTAAACAGTATTTTAGTTTAGGTTTTTATTTATAAACACTATTCAATAGAATTTTTTAAAAATCCACTCTCAGTAAAACATTACTTAACTATTTTTGCGCCGCCTATAATAGTTTTTTTCACTGTAAAAAAATGTGCTTAAAAATGAGTACATGGACGTATTTGTTTTTCTTTGAGTACAATCGCATCGTAAATGAACGATGACGTACCTAAATTTAAGTAACCATACTTTCGCAAAAATGAACAGTATGATTTAATATTGTTAATATCAGCTTCTCTTCAAACCATCTTAGCAAAGCGCCCTGGCAAACTTAAAATATTTGTTTTGGAGATAGTTTTTCACATTTTTTGATGTCGATTGATTAAATAGAAACTGAGTTATTACAATTCAATTATCTGACTTCCCATTCTTTTCCCCTTACGAACCTTAATATTTGTGGAATAAAAAAAAGGAATTTCTTGTAGCAGTGACGAATCGTACTTTTATCTAATGAATATTTATGTTTTTTTTTTAATTTTTAAGGTCATTAGTTTCCAAACAGTTTTTAAACGAGTCGTTGGAAGTTCTGCCATCTATGAGTAGAACCATTAATTTTTTATAATTTGGCTATATGGGGTTGATGCGAAAATCCTCGCACGAGCATTTTAGTTTGGAACATATCGCTCAGAAAATGGAATTTTATTTTGTTTTATACAATATCTTTTTAAAACGCAAAACATGACATATTTGCAAACATTTTAAAATCATGCGGCGAAAAAGTCATTTTAATAGTATGAGTTTAATAAATCATCTTAAAAAGTCTCTATTTTGCACAAAATAATTATTATCCGCGATTTAAATCTATGCTTTAAAGATTTATCTTTGTTAATTGTTAAACTTTTACTCATTTAGTACCGTGAGTTAGAATATTTTTAAAAATAAATTTATTTAATAATGCTCATTTTTCAATTAATCAAACAAGATTATTTCAAATAATATTTTTAAATTTAACTTTATTTTTTTCATTTGTAAATAAGTTATTCTTGAAAAATTACTTAATATGAAGCGTTCTTTTACTCTTAAAAAGATTAAGGTAATTTATTTTAATTTATTTTAATTTAATTTAATTTATGTAAGGGTATTAATTTAAACTCTTCCATATTTTTAAATATATTAAGTGTATTATATAATTTCCTATTAATCTATTAATTTCCTATCTATCTAGACTAATAAAATTACAAAAGATAATTATAAAAGAGATTCACGATTATAATGAGACTTAAATATTTTTTACTTAATAGAAGAATTTAACATCGAGGATATTCGGTGTCTTACCTAAAACATAAATCATAACTATAAAAATATTTTTCATAATGCATTTTCCCACCTTAAATAAAACTTCAAATTGAACCACTCTACCCACATGTATTGGATCTATATTAGCCCATTAAATCCTGAAAACAGCAGCTCGGGCTCAATTTTATGCTAATGTTAAAAATGAAATGAATTCCCACAACTTACTTCCGATTATGCAAATTCTGTGCCTTAATTCCAATTTTTAGTACATCTTTTTATGTTTTTCTAGACATAACCTTTTGTTGTACCTTAATGGTTTGATAGATTTTATTGAATGGCTAGCAATACGGCCCGGCGTTGCTCGTGGTCAATTTAGGAAGTAAGAGCTGCGCGATTTTTTTTTATTTGTTAGCATAGCCAGTCGCATATTCTATATGCGCTGTGAAAAAGATACTTTATCAAAGTCTAGATTTATTTAATTAATTTGAGTAGTTTTTGAGATACCTAAACCTAGAACTTTTTAATTTTTATGTTCTCGACTTTACATGATATTGTGACTACTAACTGTACTGACGTTTTTGATATATATATATATATATATATATATATATATATATATATATATATATATATATATATATATATATATATATATATATATATATATATATATATATATATATATATATATATATATATAATCTAAATATAATCTTCTATTCTTCTCATTTTTGAGCATCTGCGATCGTCAAGGCTACTTTCGTCAAATTCGACAATCGGTTCGTCATTGAATCACGTGACTTTTTGACGTCACAAGAACCCTCAAATTTCAAGCGAAAATCATTTATTCTTTTTACGGTAAAAACCTGGGTCATCAACTTAGGTTTGGTTCTTATGCCTATAGTGTCACAGTTCAATCGGATCGTCTTGGCCGAGTAGAGAAATAGTTGGACTCTGGAACGAGAGGTCCGCGGTTCGAGTCATCTCGTCGATATTGGGTTATTATGTTATTTAGAATCGTTCCCTTATTTTTGACGAAATAAATTTCGTTACAAAAATAACAAAATTAATTTAACCAGCTTCACAAAATATTTAATCAATAGCGCATAGCTCGTCATCTGACATTGCTTCAACAATGCAAGGCGTTGATCCCGAGTCTTTCCTTCGAGATTGGTCTCGAACAGTCGCCAATATCCCAATGTTCAGCTCCAGTGCGACGTTTTTTAACCAAACCAACTCATTGCACATGATATACAGAGACCCAGTTGCTCAGTGGATAAAGGCGTTCAGCTACTAATCAGAGGATTGGTGGTTCGAATCCGTGCGATGGAGTTGACAAAGAAATGTAAAAAAGTAGTTATCTTGCGATCGAAGAGTTGTCAGCTTAGCTACAAAAATACTAGAAAAGTCGTCCAGAACATCCGCAAAAATTACCGGGGTGTATACGGGACTGGTACACGATAAATCTGATCGGGGTCCAAAGTCCCGACGTCTATTGAAGGCGTTGGGTGCCAGTTCAGGTGTTTCCTCGTCATCTGACCATGGTTCTAAAATAACGAGGTGCATGTATGAATGAATGTGTGTGTGAATGTGTATGTGTTCCCGGGTCTTTCCTTCGAAATAGACCACCAACCGTCGCTAATAGCCCACTGTGCAGCTCTAGTGCGACGTTAATTAACCAAACCAACCAATCCAAACCTTCGAGATAGTCCCCGAACCGTTGCGAATATCCCAATGTTCAGCTCTATTTTGACGTTAATTAACCAAACCAAACCATAGCACATGGCATGCGTCTGTTCAGTCAAACATGACAAAAGTTTCGTTAAATACAACAAAAGTTTCATCAAATATGATAATACATTTTTGACCAAAATACAACCGTTACATACAAAACGAAAATAATCGTTAGCCATCCACCCATTACCATCCCCAAAACAACAAACTTCAACAATTTCATACTTTAAATGACTCACTCTCCTTTACCCAATACCACAGCATATCCTCTGAAGAAGTCCTCCACGAATGCACCCCACAAATCACAACCAAATAAGACGACGTCCTCCATTCCCGACACGTACTCCCGTTCGCCACTGCACGTCCGCAGATAAACACTCGAAACGCCACTGGATTCCCCCCAGGGGCGTACGTTTGTTTTCCATAGGACGCCGACCCTTTGGTGATAGATATAGCTGACTTCCCCCAATTGATAGATAGCAGAGGGGGGATTGTGGATTTCAATAAAGAATGAATTGATTTTTCCAAAGGCAAAGTCTTGCGTGTAGGATTTTAGAAAGGTCCCAGCATATATTTTATAGTTTCGCTACTGTTGTAGGAAGGTTACATTTCACTTTCGATTAGCATATGGGTTCATAAGGTAGTGTATTGTTTTCTGTCAAAATCAACGTTGGTGTGTATTTGTTTTATAAGGTAATGTATTGTTTTCTGTTACATAATCGACGTTAGTGTGTATTTGTTTTATAAGGTAGTGTATTGTTTTCTATCAAAATCGACGTTGGTGTGTATTTGTTTTATAAGGTAATGTATTGTTTTCTGTTACATAATCGACGTTGGTGTGTATTTGTTTTATAAGGTAGTGTATTGTTTTCTGTCAAAATCGACGTTGGTGTGTATTTGTTTTATAAGGTAATGGATTGTTTTCTGTTACATAATCGACGTTAGTGTGTATTTGTTTTATAAGGTAATGTATTGTTTTCTGTTACAAAATTGACGTTAGTGTGTATTTGTTTTTGTAAGGTTGTGTATTGTTTTCTGTTACAAAATTGACGTTAGTGTGTATTTGTTTTGTAAGGTGGTGTATTGTTTTCTGTTACAAAATCGACGTTAGTGTGTATTTGTTTTATAAGGTAATGTATTGTTTTTGGTTACAAAATAGACGTTGGTGTATATTTGTTTTATAAGGTAATGCATTGTTTTCTGTTACAAAATAGACGTTAGTGTGTATTTGTTTTATAAACCAATGTATTGTTTTCTGTTACAAAATCGACGTTAGTGTGTATTTGTTTTATAAACCAATGTATTGTTTTCTGTTACAAAATCGGCGTTAGTGTGTATTTGTTTTATAAACAAATGTATTGTTTTCTGTTATAAAATCGACGTTGGTGTGTATTTGTTTTATAAGGTTGTGTATTGTTTTCAGTTACAAAATGGACGTTAGTGTGTACTTGTTTTAAGGTAGTGTATTGTTTTTTGTTACAAAAGCGACGTGGGTGTGTATTTGTTTTATAAAGTAATATGTAATAAATCAGTTTCCATTTAAGCAATCAACATTAAATAATGTGGAAAAACATCTTCTGAACAACTATTTTAAGTGTGTTAGACCGCTTTGCTAAAATGACAGAAGCTAAGATTAGCAATATTAAATCCCATTGTTTATTTTTCAGGAAATACGGTTATTTAAATTTGAGAACGTCATCGTTCATTTACGATTCAACTATACTTAAAGAAAAACGAGTAAGTTTCATGTATACATTTTTAAGTATTTTTTTTTATAGCGTCATTCATTCGCGTCATTTCATTTCACATTATAGCCAACGAGAGTTACAAACTTCAAACGCTTATATCTCGGAACTCTGTTTTAGTCCTTATACCACATTGTAAAAAGTGCTTAAAAATGACTACATGAACGTACTTGTTTGTTTAAGTACAATTACATCGTAAATGAGCGATGACGTACTCAAATTTAAGTAATCGTACTTTCATAAAAGTGTGATTTAATATTGCTAATATCAGTTTCTGTTCAAGCCATCTTAACAAAGAGACCAGACAAACTTAAAATATTTGTTCTGAAGATGGTTTTCCACATTATTTGATGTAAATTGCTTAAATTGCAACGAAGTTATTACAATTCAATTATTTTACTTCCCATGTATTTGGCAAACATTTTTAACGTTAATACTGTTTATATTTTCTTCATATCGCCATGGTTATACCTTGATAGCTTAACGGACAAGACTGTGGTCAGAGTGTTGCATACCTGGGTTCGATTCCCGGTAAGTTTAATTTGTAATTGTCGATATTTATTGAAAGTTATTTATGAAGGCAGCCTATGCACACAAGCTACTGCTCTTTTTATTCGTTCCATTTTTACTCATTTTTGAGTACAAGTCATTTTCAACAATGAAACTTACGTATTTGGAGCTATGATAAGCATCGAATGCAATCAAAAATGAGCACATTTTACTAATTCTTGAATGCTTATTTTTAACAGCACACTTAGCAGCCAACCCTCAGATTTGTATACAACTCAACTTTCATATCTTTATGGCGCGCATTTCACACCCGATTAGTTAAAATGAATACACTTGTGAAGAATTCAAGCACATAATGCAAAGCACACACACAATCCAAATGAAGCGTTGAATTGCGAATTCATCCACACAGTTCCTCCCACGTCTTAACACACCTACAGATGGCATCACTTGAAATCGGATAGTTTACGCTCAATTTAGGTTAGTTTGGGCATCTGTGTACCTGTTCCATGGTTTATTAAACCCCCTAATGACGAACCCCCCCCCCCTTTCACTTCAACCCTACCCCCCCCCCCCACCCCCCCCTTTATAAAGCCATTCCCAGTGGCTTAGTTTTGTCAGTTGTTATAAAGTTGGAAGGATCTTAAGCTTTAATGATGCGCCTTTCCCCCCTCCAGCCAACTATTAGCTGTAATTTTGGCCCGTCGATGAAGTTCGTTACTTTGCGTCCGCTTGCTTGTTTGGGTAAGGGATTTTCCCCCTGACCGGTCGTGTAATTGGGGAATGGTTTACTTATGGCCTTTACTCGGAGGGATTTTGTCGGAGGGAATTTAGGGATGGATCCGATTTCGTTAAAATTCTGGAGGTGGGAGTTGTCTCAAAATCAAATAGGTAGGTTGCTTTTATTCAATATATGAAATGATCAACAGTGTGGTCATCCAATAGGTAAGTTTGCAGTCTTGGAATTAAATCAGGGTCCAACGGAATGTTGAAAACACAACACTGTTAAAAATATGTACTCGTAAATAAGTAAAATTTACTCATTTTTAGTACATTCGATGCTTATCACGGCCAGTGCCGTTACACAAGAAATAGTTGGGGAGGGGGAGAGCGTTGAAACAAAAAATTTCTCAACTTTACGATTCAAAATTCTCCTCAACTATTCGAAATTCCAAACTCAACAGTAATGAAAATTCCCAGTTCTAACTCATCGATATTTTTCATCTTTTTTATATATATTTTAGGTAATATTAAACAGTTATCTCACTGGCATTGTTTTGTTGCAACTATATTCCACTGCAGTGTCCATTCTGAGGTCGAATTTAAATGTAATCCTACAAGTTGGGCAATTTCTAATCTTCCCTAGCTTCCATTTGTTAATAATATTAATTTTATTCAGGCATAAATTTCCCCAACTCGGGGTTTTTAGAAGTTGAAATTCCCAACTTTCAGGGGTTCCAGATTATTGTTTTAGGGAGGGTCGGACTCCCCCCCCCCCCCCCCCCCACGCCTATGTTTTTCTCACGCCTAAGTCAGGTTGCGTGGAGTGCCAACTCAGATATTATTCTCGTCTTCCGTCCATGTTCCGAACTACGAGGCAAAGGGCCTGTAGCCCCGAGTTAACGTTGTTGGCTGGCAACCAGAGTGTATCGAGTTCGAATACCAGAGACTTGACAAAAATGTTAAATTGCAGTGGAACTTGTGATTGGAGGATTGCCAGATTCGCTGCAAAGTAACAATACGTCGTTCAAACTGACCACCATTTTATACGGCGTGTATACAGGACTTGTGCACGATACATCTGATCGGGGTCCAATGTCCTGACGCCTATTGAAGTTGCGTTGGGTTCCAGCTTAGGTGTTGTCCTCGTCATCTCACCATGGTTTGAAAATACGAGGCATTGCTACCGGGTCTTTCCTTCGTGATAAGCCCCGAACCGTCACCAATAGTACATTGTACAGCTCTAGTGCGACGTTAATAAACAAACCAACCGAATTACGGGACAGTGTACCCGGATCTTATCTTAGGGATATATCCCAAACCGACTCCAACAGCCCGGGGTGCAGCTCTAGTACCACGTTTATCCAACCAATTAGTATTAATTATGAATTACTAACTGTTATAACAACCTTAACTGTATCTTCAACGGGATTACGTAACTATGCTGCGCTTCCAATCGATGTGGTATTTGGATGGGGGTGTTAAATTGAGTTGCAAGATTTAACACTGCATTATAAACACCCTTCAGATCTTAGGGAACTTGCGTCAGAATAACATTGTAGAATAACACATGTTATTAATGCAGTGTTAACGTAACCCGGAACCCTACGGCGTGCAGCTGCCGTAGGCCCCCATTGCTAATTTATAGCTACTTCAATGTAAATTTTCTAAGAAATTGTAAAAGCTATTGGCCTGAATTTTTTTGCAGTCGTAAAACAATCATTGTTTTTTTTTAACTTGGGCATTTTTGTATGGTCTAAGTGATTAGAAATATATCTTTTTCTAAAATACTACCAAAAAAAAATCATAAAAAACACATTTCTTGACATTTTAACCTAAATAACTTTTACTATGACAAGTATTAATAAAAGTCCATGTTAAAGCATGCACTAATCATTAGGGTTGGTTTGGTTTGGTTAATTAACGTCGCACTAGAGCTGCACAGTGGGCTATTGGCGACGGTTCGGGGTCAATCTCGAAGGAAAGACCCGGGAACACATACACATTCACACACACATTCATACATGCACCTCGTTATTTTAGAACCATGGTCAGATGACGAGGAAACACCTGAACTGGCACCCAACGCCTTCAATAGACGTCGGGACTTTGGACCCCGATCAGATTTATCGTGCACCAGTCCCGTATACACGCCAGTATAATTTGTCGGATATTCTGGACGACTTTCTAGTAATTTTGTAGTGAAGCTGGCAACCCTCCGATCGCAAGTTCACTACTTTTTTACTTTTCTATGTCAAGTCCATTTCCCGGATTCGAACCACCAATCCTCTGATTAGTAGCTGAACGCCTTCCCAACTGAGCAACTGGGGCTCCTAATCATTAGGGAATATGTCAGGGTTTAAAGATTCTGATTCTAGCATTTATTATTAGCTGAGAAAAGACATCGAACGTCAAAAGTATAGTTTCGAGAAATTGAAGTTTTATACGATTTTAGATTTCGGGTTACCTTTTATTCTTTACCTTTTTAAAATTATTCCATACATATGACCCACTGAAACTAATGACCAAATATTATTCTCAAATTATTCCCATTAAAGCAAATAATATTTTATATTGTCATTAAACGCCTCCAAGAATGCCAGATGTATATAAAAAAATTTAACTTCAATAACCATTATTTACAACTGGAAGTGCTCTTAATTCAGATAAGATTAGTTATTTTGAGTTTCATAAAAATTCCAAAATAATCAAATTAATCATTTAAAAAGCATGCTGTATAATGATTATAAATCATGTTAAAAATATACAATTTCATTTTTATTTACAATTTTGGATTTATTAAAAAGCAATCTGAAAAAAACTCCTGGCACGCTGCTGTTAAAATGCTTGAATAAGAGTGGCAATTTAATTGTTTATCACTGATGAAATTAGACAACATTTCACGCATATGGCAAGAACTCTATTAAACTCTCTCGAAAAAGTAATAATTTTTTTCTGTAATTTTCTTAATTTAATCAATTTTTTTTTGGCTGGACTCTAGGCCCCTCTTATAGCACGAAACCCTCTGCTGTGGCAGTTGTCGCACACCCCTAAGAGCGTCCCTGGGGGGAGACACCTAAATGATCAAGAAGTTAATCAGTAACTTCACATTTCTAATAGATGTTGCAAGTGGAGTGCAATGAAAATATCATATTTTTTTATCTAAATATATATTGATACGGATATATATTGGACGGTATGTTTGAAGCAGTACCTGAAGAAGCAATTTTACACCTGAGTGAATCATGCAACTAACTGTTATTAGAAGTTGCTTGGGTGAAATATAGTGATCTTATTTCTGTATCGAGCGAAAATAGTAGAGATTGTGTCAAGTAAGAGAACACGAATTCTGCTATTATAAATTAATTTAAAAAAAGAGTGAATGGCATATTTTTTTATGAGGGAATTTTTTGTTCCCTGTATTTCTTAAAATATACAACTTTTCCGTTTTATTTTGCTAAAAGGACATTTTTTTTAACTGTATGATTTGTACACGGGAAAAGTTTTTAGTTTCAAACGAAAAATATAAATCTCAAATATTTTTTTAATTTTAATTTTAAATAATAAAATTACCTAAAGCAAAACTAGTAAGGAAAGGTTCATTTTTTTCGTTAAGTCATTTGCAGACCTACTTTATCCCCTCCTCCCCTATATCACACTCCATCACGTTAGCCTTACCTCCTCCTCCTCCCCTTCCCTCTTCCTCACGTTACGTCACGATACATTCTTGCAGTTAAAAATCAGTCCTTAAAACTGTGATTCAACGTATTTTACCAAACATTCCATTAGAAAGATATTAATTTTTAAAGAAAGTGAATTTGATCAATGTTTGTGAAACAAATTTAAGCGTTTTTATCAAGCAAAGATTTTCTACGTCACGCAACCACTGAGAGTCCCTCTCCCATGTCATTCTACAATCACGTAGATCCCTCTTTTTTCTAAGTACATGACGTAATATATGGAATATCACTATACTAAAAAGTGGTTTTTTTTTCGTAAATATATAAGGTACAACTTTTATTTAATATCAAATGCTGTCAGAAACAGTTAATTATTAATAAAAATTATTTAAGTATATTATATTATTCTCTTAAAATCATAGTGATATATTTTTAATAAATGCATTGATTTAAACCAAATGTTTTAGGGAAAAAATTTTACTGTAAGGGAAACCGGGTCTAGTAGTCAAATTTTTCACATATTTAAAGGCAGTGTTAGAAGTACAGAAGATTTTTATATGGGTCGAATACTATAGTATAAAATAATTTCTCCTTTTACTAATTATGTATTTGAATAGAATTTTAATGAAAAATGTTTTTTTACTCGAAAAATATATACAACTACATTGTTGGGAATAGGTTCAAAAATAAGTAAATAAAATCATTTTTGAGTACATTCGATGCTTATCATGGCTCCGAATACATAAGTTTTAATTTTGAAAAAGACATATACTCATCAATTAATACAATGAGTAAACAGAGTAAACGCTTGCCCATATCCTCAGACACCACAGTCCACAGCCTTATCAGTTACACTACCAAGGTGACTTGAAGAAGTTATAAACAGAACAAATGTTTAAATGGTTTGATAAACGACTCATAAGTATGATAATTGAATTTTTATAACTCAGTTTCTAGTTAAGCAATCGACATCAAATAATGTGGGAAACCATCTTCTGAACAACTATTTTAAGTGTGTCAGGTCGCTTTGTTAAGTTGGCTTGAACAGAAGCTGAGATTAGGAATATTAAACCATACTGTTCATTTTTGCGAAAGTACAATTGCTTAAATTTGAGTACGTCATCACTCATTTACGATACAATTGTGCTCCAACAGAAGCGAGTATGCTCATATACTCATATTTAAGTACCTTTTATTTTACATTGTATCCGTGCTGATTTATCAAATTCTAATACACGCGAAAAAATTCTTACTTTAACCACATAATCCATTTAAGATTTGCTAAGAAGCAATCATAAGAATAATAACAATGTTGGCTCATTTTGACATAAAAGCCTTATTCTCGTATACTTTATGAGATGCACTTTGCATAATCCCGAGGATAAGATACAAAAGAGTAAAATATACAGAACACGTCATGAGTTTATCATGTTTCATAGCAAAACAAAGATGAGTGTCCCATTTACTTCTTTTCTTGTGCTTTCTGGTGGTCGAATATGAATATTCAACACACCATTTATTTATTTTTATGCGTTTTTTTAGAAGGTGGAAAAAGTATATTTGTAATTTAGTTTTCTTAAGAAACGTGAGAATGCAGCTACTGGTGGAAAGATGAAATAATATCATTTTATGAATTTTAAGATAAACGCGTAATAAAAAGGAAAATAAATATTTTAAGTAGCCTAGACGCAAGAGCATTTTGAAACACTTTAAACTCTTTGATTAAATCGAGAAACAGTGTCCAAATTTAATAAACAGTAAGAATACAATAATATATAGTTTTTTTCTTTTTTTAAAAAAAAGAAGAAAAATACAAAAAAAATCACTAAAATGTGTTTCTTCTCAAACTGCTTGAATAAGTTATTATCTAAATTTTAATTCTCACATAATTTGTTTTGCAACTAGATTTTTTTTAGAACATAAATGCGTTGGCTTTTTATTTTAATTCGAAAAGCAAAACCTTTTACACAGTCCAGCCAACCAGCATTCAGACTATCGCTGACGTTCATATTCACGTTTGCTGAGTGTAGCTACTTTTGCATCTGAGGCTTTTTATTTAGTTTATATTAATAAAAAAGTGGTTTATCACCTTAATTATATATTTAAATTGAAGCCTAAGTTAAAAAATATCTATTGATGCCAAAATCTTATTTTTCACATTTTTGTATCTTACTATACATAAAAATCAAATGGCACAGCACATAGCCAATAGGAACGCTCCTTCGTACGGGAGCAGGAGCATACTTCTCAACTCACGATACGTCTATTTACCTTCTTTTCACCATTTTTGAAGCGACGTTTATTTTCAATATTTCTACTTTAGATTTGATTTCTTAATATTTGTTGTTCTAATTGACTGTTATCGTTGCAAATATTGCTTTTTTCAGAAAAAATAATAAGGGTTCATACAAAAATCTGTTAGCGTTGCGAGTATTGCTTTTTCAGAAAAGTCGACAAGGGTTACCGTTCAATGCATTTCACCCTTTAATAGAAACCAAATAACATCTTTAGCGTAATTAAAGTTGGCTTGCACAACAAGTAAAAATGAAAAGCATCGAACTTTTGTTTTATATTTGCTTTTCTCCTCTATTTGAGAATTAAGGCAGCTTTGGTTTGCGAAGCAAGCAAAATAGGATTGTGTAGCAATCCTCGGTCTTTGGCGGAGCGATAGCGGAGCAAGGGGCAGAGCCCCCTAGTATAACCTGTTTTGCACCTGGGTTGCACAATTTTTATTTCTGTTAATGTGAGTTATATAAAAGTCTGCTTGTAAATGGTTACTACTATGCACGACCTGGTGTCGTGATTAAGTGGAATATGATAAATAATCGTTTCTACATTTGTGAAAATAACATAATTTAAAATATGCTTTATATACGTCGTACACGTACACATGTTTTTTGGTGACGTCATTGCTGATAAAAAGACAGAAAATTCGTAGACGATATTTTTTATACATGAGGTGATTAAAGTAATAGTGGTGTATGTCCATTTTGACATTGAATCGTACTTTAGTCTCATGAATATTAACGTTTTTTTTAATGCGTTTAAAAATAATTAGTTTTCAATTAGTTTTTAAACAAGCCGTTGGTTGGGCTGCCATCTATGAGTAGAACCATTAAACTCTTTTTTTTTTATTTTGGCAATATGAAGGGGAGGTTGTTCATGCGATAATTATCACACGGGCAAGTTAGGATATATTGCAAAGAAAAAGAAATTTAATTTAAATTTTTACAATATCTTTTAAAAACGCGAAACATGAGATATTTGCAAACATTTTAAAATCCTGCAATGAAAAAATCATAGTACGAGTTCAATAAATAATTTTCAAAAGTCTTTGTTGAACTCAAAATAGTTATTTTTCGCGATTTAAATCTATGCTTCAAAGATTAGCATTCAATTTCTATACTGAGTAAGATGAAGACGAGAGAACACTTAGTTTAAGTAATTTTTTTTATGAAAATCATGGTAAACGTTAAACATTCACTCCTTTAGTGCCGTGAATTAGAAAACTTTTAAATATATCTTTATTTAATATTGCTAATTTTAATGGTAGTGAAACAAATAGTAGAACTGTTAAACTTTTTTTTATGTGGCGGGTTATTCATGTGATAATTATCGCACGGGAATGCTGGTATATATTATTTCTGAAGTAAATATCCCTTTTTTTGTCTATGCGACTCAACGCATCTTAACACATGAAGTGAAAAAAGAAAGAGAATTTCATGGACAAGTTTCGAATCGTACTTTCACATCATAAATATCAACGTTTTTTAATGCGTAGAAAATAAGTAATTTAAGCGGGGTTTTTTAAGCAAGCCGTTGATAATACTACCATTATGAGCAGACCGTTAAACTGTTTGATGATAAAAGATTCGCTAATATTTTTCACCCTCATACATCGAATGGGTGTGTGTGGTAGAAGGGATGTTTATGCATAATTATCGCACGGGCATATATTATTTCCGTAGTAAAGATTCATTTTGTGCCCCTTAGACTCAACGAATCTTAGTAAATGAGGTATCAAAAGAAAGAGAATTTTATGGACCAGTTACGAATTATACTTTCATCTCAGAAATACCAACCGTTCTTTTTTAATGTAATGTGCTTAAAATGTTTCATTTTAACTAGTTTTTTAAAACAAGCCATTGATAATACTGCGATCTATGAACAAACCTTTAAAATTTATTGATTTTTGAACTATAAAAGATTAGTTAATATATTTCAACCTTATACAACGATTGGGGGGGGGGGTTCATGCGATAATTATCGCATGTTTATGATAGTACTGCTTACAGACCCTTCCAATGCCTACCTCTATGTTAAATACCTACGTATGAGACTATTCCACGAGCCATCAATATGAAAGGTCAACTGACTCTTAATACTGCTATCCGTCATGAATGACGACGCCTCCCTAACGATCCTTCGAACAAATAAAGCGTCATAAACTGCAATGAGGTATGGGGAAGGGGGGGCGTCATAACGAGATGTGTCCATTAACGGGAATACCACACTTAATTTCTCGAAGCCCCCCTTTTAATGGCAGCCGTTCATTTTGTGACACGTGCTTGTGCGAGTTTAATGTGCTCTGGTTCCGAATACAGGTCGCGAGGAGGTTGCTCATATTCGATGAGATACTTTTTATTAACGCGCGTTAATAATTTGATGTATCGGCCGACGCGACTGTGAGTTGCGGGCTGGATGAAAATGGTTCGGAATCCTCATTATGGGCTGCTTTTATTTTGCAATAAAAGAATGTGTCAAGTGATAGGTATTTGTCAGAGGTAGTTGTCGAAAATCTCCGTAAGATAGTAAGAAAAAAATTTATTTAATATTAAATTTGGAATATCGTCTGAGAAAAAATGCGAGCGTAAAATCCGAAACTCTACTCTTACCGTCGTTTGATACCGGGCAATTAAATTATGGCCTATGGAAACTCAATTCATAAGCAATAATCTTCCGACATCGGTCAGATATTTAGGACAATTTTTCCAATTTGACGATTGTGGAACTAAGGTTATGGATATAATTTGGAATTAAGCCTACACATTACATATAGTAAGTAATCTAGAAGGGTAGAAAAGTAAGTAAGTATATATATATATATATTAAATCAATAAAAGTAAAAAGTTCATCCAACCGGGAGTCGATCGAACCCGGGACTTCTTGTTCAGCGCACAAGTGCTCTACAACTGAGCTATCCGAACGACACCAACCTTCAGAAACTTTACGCTCAGAACACAGATCGGAAGAGTAGACACATACAGACATAACACGAACTCCTGTGAAGCGCTTAAGCTGCATTAACACAAGGAACCGTGAATATATATAATAACATCAATCATTAAACAGACACACAGAATAAATCATACAGATTCCTGCGAAAAGCTTAAAGCTGCATTAACACATGGAACTGCAATTATTATGTGAAATTCGAGTAAACATTTTAACAGTGCACTGAAAATTAAACATTGTAACCAGCGTTATTCATTTATGTTATTATCTTATATGTTTGTCCTATTATCATGTCCCCGTCACCTGTATATATTTTCATGTTCCCGTTACGTGTCTATATATTGTTCCCGTTATTACGATTGTAACGCCCTCTACATATTTATGTCTTTCCCGCTGTACGGGAAAGCTTCAGTCATGTAACTGCCTCTTACGGTGATGCGTATTTAAGGTTTCGTTCCTCCCCGAGATTATTGTATGTTAGGCATATGTGATTAAAGATGTTTATGTTCTATCCTTGAACAGTTATTTAATCAATACGCCTTATAAATGGCTACCCAACGTGGCGCAACACTGTAAGAACAGCAATTGCATGGCTCGCTTTTTAGGTTTTCGTTCCGATTGATGAAAATGGCGAGGGCCGCCATTTTGAAGTTCGTTTCTAAACGAACTATATTTCTGTTCTTCAGGCAAGAAGGAATGTCATCGGATGTTTAAGATAAGTGTTATTTTGTTTTCTTTTCAGTGTTACAAGTTTTTTAATTTGTAGGCTAGGTTAAAGTTTCGAAACGCAAAGTTTCGTTTTTCAGTATACATCCTGTTTACTGTGAGGAGACAATTTTGCATAACACGTATGCTGTGTCTCGTTTGGAGTGTTATCTCTAATGATTTAATTTTAACTAGTCTTTTGAAATTAAACCGCAATGGTTTGCTGTGTTTTGGCACTGAATTTCAAACTAAGAACCACCTTGGTTCTGTAAATACTGATTGTGCGAATCGTATTTGGTAGCATTACGAATTCAAAATTCGTACACACGGAGATAAAAAGAAAAGCAATTTTTCCCCCTCCTCTCCACATAACTGATAGTGTTTTATTTCTCATTTATTTGAAATTATTGCTGGCCTTGAAAATTCTGATTGTGGGTTTTATTTATTTTATTTTGTTCTCTTTCGGGAAAAATAAAAGAATGTGGTTTGACATGCAAACATAAGAAATAAATGTTCTTAGTGTGATTCAGAGTAGTAGATTTTATATTGGCAGGAAGTTTTATTTGTGATAGTGCTTATTTAATTTAATTATTGGCATTAACTAATTATTAGTTATTTTGATCAGTTGGATAATTGATTATATTATAAAATTTAATGTTGTTTTTAAAATTTATTTTGAAAGAACACTTGAATTGATTCGTTATGAAATGGAAGTTTGTTAATGCTATTGTTTTGATTTTATATTTAAGTACTTCATAGATTTCTAAATAATTTAAACAAAAGTGATTCTTCTTATAAATTTGTTCAATCATGTTAAAATATATTTTGGTATTCTGGTAATCTAATATTGAAATGGTACCATAGAAATAGTGCATTTTAACTAGAGATCGGGTGTTATACAGTGTCATCTACACTTGAAAAGATTTAATACTGCTTAGTGTTATTTGCTTGAATAAATGAATAGTTGGAATGATTTTATAATGGTTTACAATAAATTTATAATAGTTTAAATGAATTAATATTATTTTAACTGATATTAATTGGTTTTCTGAAAAATAATTATAGGCGATTTGAGTGCTAATATTTCATGGTAGGGTAATTGTAGTGAGTTTAAGTGCATTGAACTGTGAAATAGCTCTAGGACTTTGAGGTAATTATTTTGTGTGCCTGTTATCTACTGCCATATTCTGAACTCACAAAGAACTAGACTGAAATCCCACGATGGCTTTTCTCGCACGAAGAAAGAAGATTGACCTGGTCCGGCTGGCAATTGACCTGGACTTGGATGGTATTGATAATCTCAAAGTTATTCAACTGAAGACGAGAATTCAAGAGAGTGAAGCATATAAGGACGATTTAGAGTTTGTCCAAGCAAGGTTTGAAGAGATAATCGCTGAAAGAATAAAAGAGGAAGACCTTGAAATTGAAGATAAGAAAAGGAAAGAAGACCTTGAAGCTGAAGAAAGAAAAAGAAGACTGGAACTGGAGTACGAAGAGCGGAAAAGAAAAGACGATTACGAATTCCAACTTCAGAAGCTGAAACTCCAGGATGAGGCAACACGATCCCAAGTTCCTCTTACCCAGAACGATGGTTTTCAAGCAGCCAAACCAAGATTGGACTTGCAGACGCTGATCCAGAGATTCGATCCAGTAACGAATGACATCAGCTTATACCTCGTTCTCTTCGAGCGACAAGCTCACAGAGCTGAGATTCCAAGGACTTTCTGGGCCTCTCATCTGATTGGTCTGCTGCCATATGATATTGCTCAGATCATTGCAAGAGAAGTCGAAGAAGTTGCACAAGATTATGAAAAAGTGAAACAGCTGCTTCTAAAGCGCTATAAACTCACTCCAGAAAAATTTCGTCAATTGTTCACAAAACATTCGAAATGTCAAAAAGGCACTTGGACAGATTTCGCCTACGAACTTAGGAATTACTTTCAAGGTTGGATTACAGGTCTCGAGATAACAACTTTTGAAGAATTGTCTGATCTGATGGTTACAGACCAGATTAAACGCCGTGTTCCACAAGAAGTCAAAGAGCACTTCATCGATGACTGGACACAAATAAAGACTACTACAGATCTAGTACAAAAGCTAGATGACTACGAGACGGTTCGTCCAAACAACAGAAATGACTCTACGTCGAATACCAAGAAGTGGTCCAGTCCAAGATTTAATACTGGAAACTTCAGAAAAGTGGCGCAGAATCCAAAGCCAAGGCAAAATGAAAGAAATCCTAATCCAGAGAACAAGCCTGCCATATACTGCTATGGATGTTCCAGACCTGGTTTCATAAAGGCAAAGTGTCCGACATGCTCTCCAACGGCGAGAAATGAGAATTTCCCTGCAAATTCACTTACCATGTACACTTGCCATTCCAAGATGTCCCCTATTGCACTGATTGATGTGTGCATATCCGGTGTACGAGCCAGAGTTTGTGCAGACACAGGTGCCAGCAGATCAGTCGCTGGTGAGATCCTCTACAACCTGCTGAAGAGAAAAGGAGTGGAGTTCCAGGAGACTTCAGTAACCATGACTTTGGCAAACGGTTACCAAACTACTGAAGAGGCTTGCACAGCCACGGTGTCCATTGAGGTTGAAAACAAAACAATCATTCTGGATCTCCTTGCCCTTCCAAATGCAAAAGGAAATCGAACTCTCTTAGGAACAGACTTCCTAGAAAAGTCGGAAATTGTTCTCGACATAAGAAACAAAAGGTGGAACTTTTGTGACAACCCTCGCCGAAAGGTTTATTTTGGGAATGACATCACATCGACGTCTCAGCAACCTGTCGAAACTCTTCCCATCAACAGC
This sequence comes from Troglohyphantes excavatus, assembly GCA_963932185.1. Taxonomy (NCBI): domain Eukaryota; kingdom Metazoa; phylum Arthropoda; class Arachnida; order Araneae; family Linyphiidae; genus Troglohyphantes; species Troglohyphantes excavatus. Next base: position 12,105,006 of record OZ010668.1, read on the forward strand.
TGTAATCTCCGTGAAGAAGAAGGCGAGAGCTTGAACATCGAGCAAAGGCTCCAGGTCAATAATTTGCTTCAGGATTTCGAGGAAAGCTTCAAACCAGGGGGAGAGAGCACGACTTTCATAGAGCACCGCATTAATACGGGAACGCATGCTCCAGTCGCTTATCCACCCTACAGAGTTTCTCCTGCGAAGAAGGAAATATTGAAAAAGGAACTGGATGACCTCTTGCAAAAGAAAAAAGAAAAAATCGAAGAATGTGAGTCGCCCTATGCTACTCCACCATATGCTCCAGGTGATAAAGTATATGTGACCCTGCATCCCGTCAGCAAGGCTGCCACTGGACAATCCAAAAAGTTTATGCCCAGACGAGATGGACCCTATGTCATCCTTACACAAAGATCACCATCCACATTCGAAATTGCCAGCCTGGACAATCCCCAAGTGCCCCTGGGCGTGTACCACACTTCTGCCCTGAAGGCCTACACCCAGGACCCCATCGAACGTCCTTGCAATCCGTTTCGAAAGCGAGGACGGCCACCAAACTTACCCAAAAGAACTGGTGCTGGCACCTCGTCGGGACTACGTCGGAGCCAGAGGGGGAGGATGTAACCAGCGTTATTCATTTATGTTATTATCTTATATGTTTGTCCTATTATCATGTCCCCGTCACCTGTATATATTTTCATGTTCCCGTTACGTGTCTATATATTGTTCCCGTTATTACGATTGTAACGCCCTCTACATATTTATGTCTTTCCCGCTGTACGGGAAAGCTTCAGTCATGTAACTGCCTCTTACGGTGATGCGTATTTAAGGTTTCGTTCCTCCCCGAGATTATTGTATGTTAGGCATATGTGATTAAAGATGTTTATG